>CM034148.1:325376354-325918854 GCA_019776745.2 Taxus chinensis | reverse complement strand
TCTAGCATATATGTGGATTTGGATAGAACCTCATTTTTAGTGAAGTTCCTTCATTAAATCTACAAAAAGAGAAAGATAAATGGGAAATAAGAAAATAATAGGAAATAGAATGGAAAAAAAAAGAAAGAGGGGATTAAATATGAGGTAGTACTTGAAAAACTTAGGGTTTCTAGGTACCTTAGATCCAAGGGAAAGGATTGACCTAATCAAAGGGCTCATTTTACACCTCCTCTCCACTTGGGGGTCAAGTTGATCAAGTATAGTCATAGGTACTTTATTTTTCAAATATGATTTCTATTAATCTTTTAAAAGGGATTAGATCCTAAAAATGAAGTGGGTCCCTATATAACACAAGATTTATTAACTTTATAATATAACATAGTGTACAATTAGAGACCTAGATTCTAACTTATAAAGAGGGATAACCCATTTTTTGTATAACGTAATGTCAAAGTATCAAAGGCTTTGCAAAATTATTATCCCATTAGAACTTAATAAACCATTTTAACCCTTTGAAAATACAATTGATTAACGAGGGATATAAGAGGGTAGCCACCAATCAAATTATTGTTAAGTTATTTTAACAACTATATGGATGATAAATAGTGAATCAAGTAGGACCCAATTAAATTGTCTCTCCTAGTGCTTAAACTTTATAACATGTTGTTTTATTATTTTATATAACATCCTAGTATGGAAATCCATGAAGAATAAATAGTCACCATTAAACTGAGTAAACCCTTTAAGACCCTTTGATTTAAGGGATTAATGGGATAAACATATAGATGAATATGCTAGTTAGATTATCACATAGTTGTTTTAGGTGACTAAAATATTATTTGATAATTGACCATTTGATAGGGGCTCATATGCAATTAATTAAAACTTAAGTAATTATTTGTAGGTAAAAGTATATTTGCATCTGTGACATATAGAAATAATCACGTATAATCTTCCTTGTAACCACTCTTGGTCTACCCTGTGAACCGGTGCATTAGTTATTGGCTTCACCAATTTTACTATATGTTGCTCGAATGCACAATGCGAATAACTCGCAAGTGCGGAAAACCTAGTGGCGTCATGTAACGACACATAGTACACATCTACTAATGTAAAATTTATACTTATTTCCTATTAATTCTTTCTAAAACTATAAAAAAAAATTATTCCATAATTTTTGCACCTATAAATTTAATTGTTTTATGAGTAAATTTTTAGGGCATCACACTTGGTATTAGAGCGTAGGTTTATAACACTTCGATCTCTAGGATAATTGTTTTAATTTTTGTAACTAGCCAATATATAATTATCTTGTAGGATGTCTTGAGAGGGGAGTATAAAAAGAAATGGGAAAAAAACATGACAAAGGACCCTTGAGATATAGGAGGATAAAACAACAATCAATTTCTGACTCTTACAGGTGCTACATGACATACAAAAGAATTGCTAGATGTTTGAGGAGAATTAAGGACACAATCTTTTCATCATACAATACTAGAGAATGATGTACCACACTCAAGAAAAATATGATCTTCACACATGACTCATCACAGACCCCGAATGCACCGTCGTGCAGTCTCACCACCATCACCCATGTGTACGTTAGGTACACTGCGACTGATTCCTGACTCAACAAGAGATGTATGAATGTACTAAGCTTAGGGATCATGCTAGATGGGACCAAATATTGCATGAGAATTCACGTCAATCCTTCAAAGAGGAATAAAGGGCTCTGTCATGCCACCTTCAGACAATTTGAGCTTGGGAGATTTCAAGATTAAAGTACATAGGCCCTAATGATATTGAGCTAGGGGAAAAGGAAACTAGAAATCATGAGCTTGGGCAGTGCGCACACTGTAGATAAATGAGACACCATGAGAGAATGTGTCCATAGTGACTTATATCACCCCCACGACAATCGACACTACATAATTCTCTAGGTTGGGAAAATGATTAAGTCATTAATGATTCTTTTAGTCGTTATTTAATAAGACATGTTGATAATCTTGTGAATTTTTAGGAAAGTAAACGAAATAAAGTGAAAATATATGATATAGTATTATGTACTTAAGAACATACATGTGTTCTTCTTCCTTGTTCAACCTTGTAATGATGTTGTGACACTAATAGGAGTGATAATTTGGTCATGATGTGAGCTTTATCTTGTAAATAATGGAAAATCTAGATGGATTCACCTATTCCTACACACCTAAACAATACTAAATAGTGAACAAAACTAGTGGAAACAAAAATAACAAAAAATTATAGGCTCAGGGGTAGAAGAAATGAATTGAAAACACTGTGGAAATGAAAAAGCAAAGAATAGACCAAAATAGGCTAAAACTTATATGATCCTTTTAAACAAGCCAAATAATATTTTCGTAGCTTTGGTAAACAATAAGGAGGTCAAAGGTTGTAAATAAATCAAAAAGTATAAACAGTAATGATTTGTGTTCATGTAATTGGTAAACATATAAGGGCTAAGAATATAATTGTGTTAAATAAAAAATTGAAAATGGAGAAATCAAATGTTGAACAAGGGTACCATAAATGAGTAAAATACGAAGCAAACTCTAGCATACGTAAGTGCACTCTAAAGGAGAATTATTTTTTTTGTAATATAATAAGAGGACATAAAAATAATAATTATAATTAAGTATTAAAGTAAGATGTAAAGGAAAAAAGGGAAATAAATCAACAACCTAATAGTAATCCCTAATAAAAAGTTGTATAATATTTTTAGTTTTTCAACAACATAATTTTAAACAAGGGGTTTGAAAATATAAGGAACGATAATAAGACTTAGAATATGATTTTCAAGTTAAGGGAAATACCTAAATGAACCTTAATAGTTCAACAAGAAAGAGAAGTAAATATAAGAGTCTTGATAATATTATGCAGTTTAAGAAGAAAGTTATGATTGTCCATGAAAAAGTTACGAGTACTAAGAAGTTAAAATTTCAATGAAAGAGTAACTAGGGACCACTCTCAGAATGATATGATAAAGTGAAATGTGGCGTAGGATTTGAAACCACCAAATAGTATTTAAAAAAGTGAAAATAAGTAAATAGTATTGAATTAGAAGTCTATATTGTGGTAAATAATGGGTTGTAACAATCAATGAATCAATTGAGATATATCCATAAAAAATTTAAAACTTAAAGATTAGATGAGAAATATGGATAGTTGGAGATAGGCATATGTATAAGAAGGTTGAAATAACAAGATAATAGAAACATAGTAAACCAAATGACAAGGTAAATTCATAACCAGGACTAATGGAAGAGATACCTTATAAGTAAGTATAACAAAGGAAGATGATTAAAGAATAAAGTAACTCAACAATTCAAATTGCACCTAATTACACTAGGAACCCTATCAAAATAATAAAATAAAAAATTGAGAGCAGGGAGAAAATTTCAATCTTCACAAAACTTATGAATTGATCCTTCTCTACCTTCGCATGTGAGCATGGTGTCCTTGCTAATAGAAAATATTTTTGTTAGGTAATTAGTTTTTAACTTGATCCTTTCCACTAGGAATTCTATATTAGTAATTGATTCAAATTATAGAGCATGGATTATATGTATTAGGATCATTTTTTGGAATAAAAGCACCTTGTGCTAAAACTAGAACAAGAAGCTCTACATAGTTTCATAACAACCTAACCCTATTGTGTGTTCAGGTAGGGTATGAGTACCACTTGTTATAGGTCAGAGTTGACTAGGTTGTTCTAAAATTTCTTCCTTGCTTGCAACACGAAACCAACCCTATGGTGGATGGATATCTTCACAGGAGTATTGTGGTGAGCCACATGGCAAGAGATGGTTAGACCATAATATTTTGAGTTGTTTTTTTTTCGATGGATTTTGGAATCCTTCTTGTGACTTCTAGGAGGAATTCATGTTTAATGGGAGGGGAATGTAATGCATATTTTTCTCATGGCACATTTGAGATATAGCTAAGCCAAATATGTGGATCTAGTGGTGTTTTGGTAATGTTGGTTATTTCAGCATTGGGTGCCTAACTTCTTGTAACTCAAAAAATTTACTTGGGAAAGATAATAATCATCAGTATTACTACTTGTTTGTGTATGTGTGTGTGTGTGCGCACATGCACGCGTGCGTGCATGCATGCATGCGTGTGTGTGTGTGTATTTATAGGCCCTTTTGTGCTTAAAGAGTGGTGTGTGAAATGAGTCAATTATAACCATTGATATCTCTTGATCGTTTGAGAATATGAAAAAATTAACCTTGTAATTAAAACTACGATCCAAATGAGGGATAAACCTAGAAGGTTAGAAATGAAACTACAAACTATAAATAAGTAGATGTGTGTGATTTAGTAAACATTGAAAATAAAAATAATAAGAAGGTAAATGTGAACTGGATTGAATTTCATTAAAAGGTGGAATATGGTACATCATGGATACATTTGATTTTAGAGAAGTAACTTTTGAAAATTTATTATAAGAATCTAATTGTTTTCATTTATGTGTGTGTGTGTACATGCATCAATTGATTTTAAAGGATTAAGGTTGAAATGATAAACATGTGTTTAAATAATGAAATTTGATTAGTCTATATGATATTTTACTAGTATAGTTGGAATAAATAGATATGATTTATGAAAACTTGATTGATGTTGAGAAATTGATATTTGAAAATTATATAGATTTAGTTGTGCAGGAATTTATTTATTTCTTTTGGTTTATATATAGTTAGAATTGATTTACATATCATTTTGAGAAGGTATGATTTGTGTGTTGAGTGTGTAGATGGAAAAAAAGTGTTCAGAAAACTAGTACTATGAAATAAACAAAATAAAACAAAACAAAAGAGGATGAAGAAGGGATAACTCACACGTGGCTCATTGGTCAATAATAGGTCACTTAGGTTGAGAATTTTTTTTGGTGTATGTGAATGTGTAAATAGACCTAGTTTCTAATTTTGAATCTTTTTCCTTGATGAAATTTATTTTATTTCCCTTCATTTTAACCTTTGGAATTGCTAGCTTGATTACTTTGACCTTTTGATTTATTTAAATTCTAAGTTGTGTTAGAAGTTTAATATCCTTTGCATTTTTTGGGTGTATAGACATATACTTTGTTGGTTGAGAATTTTCCATTTAAGGAAATCTAGAATTTGGGCTCGGAGGGATAATTTGGGATGTATATGGGACAAGTAAACCTTGTCCCATACTCCAAAAACTTATCATGCACCTACCCATATGGTAGGTGTACCTTTTTAGGCCTCTTTGTCCACTTGAGAGCACATTAGTACCTCATTTATTGATTTGAAACCTCTATTTTTTCTAAATTTGATTATGTAAGTCTTTGGATACTTCTATTACATTTTTACCTTGGGAGGACACTTGTGATATGCATTTCATTTATTGTGATTTGAGGATTTGACATGCTAGGGTTACTTACATGTTAATTCTTGTGGATATGAGTTGTTTTAATTTTATTTTGGTTTTTTTTTAATTAATTTCATTTGAAGTTTTTAATTAAGAGTTTGTGTATTTGTCAAGTCATGTAGGGTGAGAAGTGATGGGTTGTGAAAGAACCCATATGGATGTGTAAGATATTTCTTTACATGCTTAGGGATTGGAGTTTGTTTTGAGGATGAATCATGCCACAAGGTGTGATCCTAAATAATTATCCATTTGAAATTTTTACTATATATAGGAGTCCTTTCCTTTTTTTAGTTATCTTTCTTGATCTTAGGATGGTATTGTCGATTTAAAGATTCTTATAATGAGTTGTTGGATTCCCTTGAGTACATTCTTGAAGGATTTTGGGACAAATAACTAATAGGTATGCCTCACCCAAATTTTCTTTCCTATATGTAATGTTCATTCTATCTCCTTTCCTAGTTTCGAAATTGTGATTTTAGTTACCCATTTGGGTATATGCTATTTTTACATTGTTTTATGGTGAAGCTTGCATGATTCCACTGTGGGAATACAAGTGGTGATGTGTGTTGTATAATATGACTTATCATTAGAGGTATAAGTATTGTTTGAAGTGAGAGATATGTTCTCTCTTTTAGGTATTGTTTTGGAGGAACTAAGGGGAGGGACAACTAGTCCTAGTGGAGCGATAAGTGATTGTGGGAATGGGAGGTATAAGAGTGGATCCAAAAATTATTTTCTTCTTGTGGAGGAACTAAGGGATATATAAAATCTTCTAGTGGAGAGATAAGTGGTTAGGTTTGTATTTCCTACCCTTATTCAAACCATAGTTACTTTTATCACGTGTTTTTCTTTCTTTTACGTAGTTGTCATACTTTAATGTTTTTCCCCCTCTTATTTATTTGGTTGGTGTGAAGTCTCTATTTTCATGGTTGTGTGTGACATGGATCTTGTGTTATTTCCATAGCTTGTTTGTTGGTTCTTGAGCCATGTGTGAATCAGGGAGCTTGTGGGGAAATGACGATGAGATCATTACCCCATTACACGACTGGGAGGTAAGTGTCACTGGATTCCTCATTTTTCTTGACATAGGAGTAGCTTAATGAAGTGTATGAAGAAGAAGGAAGTTATAAATTAAATATTTTATAATGGGGTTTGAGAAACTTACGCCCTTGTGTCCTTTGGGAACATTATAAAGTGTCGTCCAAGTTATGTTTTTTTTAAATGCTTGGAGAATTATAATGTATGTAAAAATTTGTGTTGGATTTTGAATTTTCAGGTATATGTAAGTGAAATGATTTTTAAAATGGATAATGAAATGAAATGGAAGTTATTTTTATCTCTCTCTCTCTCTCTCTCTCTCTCTATTTTCTTGAAAGGGATATTTACACAAGTTTTTTCCATTGCATTGAAAAGAAATAAAAGATTTATTGTTGCGAATGAGAAGTTGTTTGAGGAAGTTGGTGATATATTTGAGAATTTAAATTTTATAAGACTATCCTTTCCACTCTTCTTACTTCTTGGAATAAAACATATATTGAATACAACATATAGTTATATAGTAACAATGCAGTTTTTTTGGAATAAAAATCACATAATTTGAATATACTATAAATATAAATTATGCTACTCCCACCTGAAAATCACTATGGAAGTTGTAAATTTTTTTTATTATGGGTAGTTAAAAGGCTATTGGAAACTTTTATTATTTCATACAATGATATTGTGGTCCTGAGATTTAAAACTTGATATATATAATCATATTTTGGGTTATTGAAACCATTTTAAAACTATGTATATAAATTAAGGATAATCCTTATTCCCAATAGAAATATGGAGGACGAAATAGTTTGGAGTAAGTAGAATTCGGGTGAGTATGAAGAGGAAGAGAATAGAGATATTATGGAGACTTTAAAGGAACATGAAATAAGAGCCATTATTTTCCTTATGGAGGGGGATAAGGCCCCTGACTTGAATGGTTTCCCATATTTTGTATTCCAAATATACTGGGATATCATTAAAAAGATGTGGTGGAAGTTGTTTAGGACTTCTTCTCTTGGGGAATGATGTTGAAACAATTCAATCACACCTTTTTAGTTATGATACCCAAGGTGAATGGAGCTAAGGATTTTAATTATTTCAGACCGATCAGTTTATGCAATACTATCTATAAAATTTTATCCAATATTATTTCCTTAAGACTTAGGGAGGTTCTGCATAAGTTCATTTCTCCTAACCAAGGTACCTTTGTTCCAGGAAGACAAATATTGGATAGTGTCATTACAATCTATGAAACGACGCATTTGGTGGAGAAATCCAAAAGGGAGGCTATGATGGTGAAACTGGATATGAATAAAGCCTACAAAAAAGTTTCATGGGATTTTTAAGTATCATATTGGAAAAACTAGGATTTAATCCCAAGGTTATCCATATGATTAAGGTATGCACATCTACACCTAGCTTCTCGGTTCTTATCAATGACAAGCCTCATGGATTCTTGAAATCTGAGAGGGGACTTCTACAATGGGATCCTCTATCGCCCTTCCTATATATAATTATGGATGAGACTCTTAGTAAAAAAATTCAGAAGGCTATGATGGATAAAATACTAACACGTCTGCAAGTGACTAATAGAGTTGACCCTATCAGTCTACATTAATTTGTGGATGACACATTCCTTCTTGGTCAAGATGATGTGAATGAAGCAAAAATATTTAAGGAAATTACTAAAGATTATGAGGAAGTATGGGGGAAAATAATTAACTTTCATAAGATATTTTGTTTTTACATTAATGTCCATCTTGATCAACAAATAAGATTGGAAGCCATTATAGAGTGCAGAGTCAAATATTTACTTGATGGCTACTTTGGTATGCCATTGTGTGGAAGTAAGCTAACTATCAAAACATGGAATCCTCTCTCTCGGGAAGTCTAAATAATATGATTGATCATATCATGTCCATCTTCAAGATCCCAGGAAAATGAAGAACTGTTATTGAAAAATTCAAAGAATATTTCTTTGGTCTAGTATCGAAGATAAATCCAAAATACCCTTGGTGACATGGGATAACATTATAAAACCAAAAATGTATGGTGGCATAGTTCTAAAAAACTTAAAAAACATGAATGAAACCCTGATTACAAATATCGGGTGGAGAATATAAAAGGAACAAGGATTATGGGTGGATATACTTCAGGAGAAATATCTGATGAATGTTGGTGGAAGAAAAGCTCAGTTAACTCTAGCTAAGTTTCCTAAAGGGTCCATCTTTTGGAATAATATTAGCCAGAGTAAGAACCCCCTCTTTAAAGGAATGTTGTGGAATCTAGTGGATTGGAATGAAATAATTTTCTGGGAGGAATCTTGTCTGGAAAAAAAGCCTTTATGTCTGAGTGAGCCCTGAAATGATCTCAAACTCCACTATAGTCAGATTTTTGGGAAGAAAGCTAGAAATTATTAGACCTTCAATCCTAAAGAAATAAGGTGGGTGACTATCATCCCCTCTTCTAATTTTATAGGCTCAATCAGACCATTTGAGGAGCTCAACAATAAATTAAGGAGAATCCTTATTCCCAATAGAACTATGGAGGAAGAAATAATTTGGAGTAAATCAACTTTGGGTGAGTATGAAGTAAAATTAGGATATGAAATTTATTTTTGAAATGAGAAGGGGCACAAGGATTGTGCAAGAATATGGAACAAATATCTTACTCCCAAAATCAATTTTTTATGTGGGAATCAATACTGAACAAAATCTTGACTATGGAAAATTTAAGGAAAAGAGGAATGATCCTTATTAACAGATGCTCTCTTTGCGAGGAGTATGTTGAGTCAGTTTATCATCTCTTTATGGAAAGTAAATATACTTCTCATGTTATAGTGGAGTTATTGAATATTTTCAACATTCAACTCCCCTCTCGGGAAGTCTAAATAATATGATTGATCATTGGAAAGATCCTTTCAAACCTAGGTTTATCAATTTAACATGGAAACACACACTGCCACACATCCTATGGG
Source organism: Taxus chinensis (assembly GCA_019776745.2). Taxonomy (NCBI): domain Eukaryota; kingdom Viridiplantae; phylum Streptophyta; class Pinopsida; order Cupressales; family Taxaceae; genus Taxus; species Taxus chinensis. The sequence goes on along the minus strand of CM034148.1, from coordinate 325,909,421 downwards.
GCATCTGGAATGAGAGGAACAACATGATTTTTCAAAACAATTCAGCTAACATCTCCAAGCTGGTCATAAAAATTAAGAAAAATCTTAGGGAAAACATTGGGATCCATAATCACAAGCGGGAGGACTCATTCTCTAAGGAGTATACTAGGATTCTTCAAGTATCTAGGATCAGACTGAATAAAGTAGGGGATAAACCTGGGAAAAAGAAGGAAAAAATCAATTCAAAATGGAAACCTCCCCCTATGAATTGGTTTAAACTTAATTTCGACAGGTCTACAAAATTAAGGGAAGGAAAGGCTGGGGGGAGTCTTGATAAGGGATCATATGGGGAGTTGTATTATAGCCTATGTAGGACCATTAGGAAATAATTCAAACAATTATGCTGAGGTGACTATGGATGTGAAGGGCATAAGGATTAATAAAAGACTTAAGCTCAAGAAAATCATTATATAAGGAGAATCTCTACTCACTATTAAGGACATTGAAGGAAAATGGAGGGTTGGGTGGAACATCAAAAATATGATGCAGGAGGCTCAAAGTATGATTAGGGTCTTCGATGAGGTGGCCTTATGCCATGTGTTTAGGGAGAGAAATTCTAGCGCAGATGGTTTGGTGAACCAAGGTAATTATTTGGTAGATTGGGGGGAATGGTACCATGGAGCCACATTGACAACATCATTAATAATAAAAATCACAAGTAAGGAAACTCATGCAAATAGAAAAGGATCTAGTCAGGATCCGCAGGGCAGAATTGGGAATAATGATAGCTCCAGTTTGATGGTGGAGAAGGTATTTATCTGTTATCTCGAGTGGATTTTTTTGTAAGAATAATTGGAGAAAAATGAGAAAGAAAAGTGGGATCAACATGGTAGGAGAATGTGTTAGGATGGAACCCACCTCATTTCAATCGATCAAATAGGATGCCACTGTTTGGCATTTGCTGAGAAAGGGTGGTTTCAATGAAATCATCAAACGTATCAAAGGTAATGATCTCGACTTAGCCCTATATTTTGGAAATTCTTGGGATCATGGTAGAGTTAAGTTTAGGGGGGTAGAAATTCATGTTACATAACAGTTTATTGTGGATGTCATAGGTATGTCCACGGAGGGGATTAAATTGTTCAAGGAGAATAGTTGTAGAAACCATGAAATATCCACCTTTTTTGGGCCCACATAAAGGGTGCACATATATGATGATGGCATAGCCAAGACTTGTCTTCTAGAGAGGTGGGTTGATGTTTGTAAGGTGGTCATGAGACATTTAACCCTTGAAGGCATGTTTCACAAAAATTACACACACCACCTCTCTATCCTTAACTACTTCTGTTGTAATTAGGCAATGAGTTTCCATTTTTTCTTGTTGTGGTTCCTTACTATTTCTATTTTAGACTTTAAGGAGGAAAAAGTTGAATCCCCTTGAATTATGCCCTGATTTTTTTGTTATTTTAAAACAGTAAACCATGTCTTCCCCCATCTAACAACCCACTATCTTAGATGAGGATATATTAGCCAATATGCTAAGAATGTTGAAAAATAAGGATCTCGTGGTGAATGACAACAAAGACATGGTCATGGAGGTTCTTTCTATCATGAAGAAGGGGGAATCTTCTTAAGGGAAGGGCATTATGGATGATAACCTTGGAGACACCAAAAAAGATGTCAGGATGGCTAATATGAAGGTGGAAATTGATACTTTACTCAAGGTGACCAAACATCTGGTTTAGGATATGAAGGATTGACACATTAAATCTGTAATCCAAGAAAATATAATCAATGGCCTTAAGGAAGATTTCATCATGCAAGAACAAAGGATTACCATATTGTAAGATCAATTGGCCAAGTAGGAAAAATAGAAGAGGGGTATTAGGTTAGAGGTCAACAACACAGATGATCATGAGGAGGTTGTTGAAACCAAGGACGACAAACATGAGACTCATCTAGATCCTAGGCAGAACCCAAAAAGTTTGAATCAATGCCCTAACTCTCAGACTAGGAGCAACAAGAAAATGAAACTTTAGTTGACCTTTTATAGATTGGTTCGTTTGTCCTGTTGTTTTTTGTCCTTCTTATTGTTTCCTTGGGTCTATGTTTGTGTTTATGGTTTTTATTAAAATAATAATTATATGTAATTGAGGATGTGTTTTCCTCACTCCTTGTTGGGATTTTCTACTGGTCAAGATATTTTTTACTATTTGGGTGCTTTCTTGTTTTTGGGTCGTTGTTTTTTCCTTGGTTGCTATCTAATCTTTATATGTACTGTAGGTTTTTTGTTCCCCCAAAATCAAATAGTTAGCTAATCTAAAAAAATAAGGATTTCATAATATATACTTATGTACTAAATATATCATAATATTTATATTAATGATATTATAATATATATAATTTATATAAATGAAATATTTTTATATTTAAGAAATTATATATGTGTGTGTGTGCGCGCACGCGCGCGTGTGTGCTCGCACGCGCGCGTGTGTGTATGTATGTATAGTGGCCGCTACCACACATGCCACGATCCCCTATCCTATCCCCACATTGGGTGGCCAATGATCGGCCCATCCCTTACCTTCCTCTCCCCACGGGATTTTGGGGAACAAATTAATCCATCCCCACACCCTTGCACCCCTACCACTCCAATGCAGACATGCCACCATACTCCCTTCACTATGGAACTTCGGTCATTTGTTTCCTACAACCTCCACTTGTTTCTTCCCCATGAATGTCCTACCACAACCATTCCAATCCACACCAAGCCTTTCATCCCCTCCTTATCCAAATGGCCATTCGGCCCCCTTCTCTCATAGTTCTTTGGGCCTTAGTAAAAATAAATAAATATATAAAATTCTATATATATATATATATATATGGTATATCTAGATACATACACACACATATGGTATATTTAGATACATATACCCTAGTATATATGATATAACCTCCTTTTGCTTGAAGTTCCTTCATTAAACCTGCACAAAGAGAAAGATAAAAGGGAAATAAGAAAAAATAAGAAATAAAATGGGAAAGAAAGAAAGAGAGGATTAAATATGAGGTAGTACTTGAAAAACTTAGGGTCTCTAGGTACCTTAGATCCAAGCGAGAGGATTGGCCAAATCAAAGGGCTCATCTTGCTTCTCCTCTCCACTTAGGGGTCAAGTTGACCAAGTCTAGTCATAGGCACTCTCTTGTATAAATAGGATTTCTATTAATCTTATAAAAGGGATTAGATCCTAAAAATGTAGTGGATCCTTATATAATACAAGATTTATTACCTTTATAATATTGTATAATGTATAATTAGAGACGTAATGTCCAACTTATAAAGAGGGATAACCCATTTTCTTTATAACATAATGTCGAAGTATCGAAGGCTTTGTAAAATAATTAGCCTATTAGAACTTAATAAACCATTTTAACCCTTAGAAAATAGAATTGACTAACGAGGGAAATAAGAGGGTATCCGCCAATTGAATCATTGTAAAGTGATTTTAACAACTATATGGATGATAAATAGTGAATCAACTAATACCTAATTAAGTTATATCTCCTAATGCTTAAAATTTATCGTAGGTTGATTTATTATTTTATATAACATCCTAGTATGGAAATCCATGAAGAATAAATAGTTACCATTAAACTAAGTAAATGCTTTAAGACCCTTCAATTTAAGGGAGTAATGTGATAAACATATAGATGAATATTCCAGTTAGATTAATTACAGAGTTGTTTTAGGTGACTAAAATATTGTTTAATAATGGACTAATTGATAGGGACTCATGTGAACTTAATTAAAACCTAAGTAGTTATCCGTAGGAAAAAGTATATTTAAATATGTGACATATATAAATAATTGTGTATTAACTTCCTTATGACTACTCTTGGTCTACGTTGTGAACCAGTGCATTCACACGGTTATTGCCTTCGCCAATTTAACCATCTGTCGCTTGAATGCATGATGCAAATAACTCACAAGTGCAGAAAACCTAGTGGCATCATGCAATGGCACATAGTACACATCAAATTACGTAAACTTGAAACTTTCTTCCCATTAGTTCTTTCTAAAACTATAAAAAAATTATTTCATAATTTTTCCACCTCTAAAATTATTATTTTTGTGAGTAAAATTTTGGGGTGTCACAATTTGTAGAACTGGGATTATGAAGATGCACGTAATTCCAAAGAAAACAAGTGAAATAACACAAAAGAAACAAGAGGGCTGGGTATTCACATCAAACACAAAGTATTTGAAGGAAAGAGAGAAACCACACTTACATAAAAATATGATTACAATAGCTATCTTTACGAGGATATGTGTGTCCTTCCCTTTCCAGTAGATATACTTATATACCTAATTATGGAAATATGAAGAGACATAAAGAAGAATGTGTAAGTCCACGAATCTCGAGGGAGACAAGGTGGTTCATCTTCCATGAGTTACATATGTGATTTTTTAAGAAATTACTATTTTTAGACAACACTACATAAATTGAATTTTGAGGCATCCAGGAGAGGATTTTGGGGGTCAAAATTTACCAAAAAAATCAGCACATCATCACCATATTCTACACATTCCAAGGTTTGCGACACGTTTTAAACAAAGTCAATCAGAGCTATAGTGAAAAAGTTATGACTCACATAAGTTTCCCCACTAGAATTTCTCCCTGGATTGTTGTCTAAATAAAAGGAAGAGGTTCCATAGAATGTGATTGAGGAATATCAATCAACTATATCTTTCCATGTAATTTCTAGAATTAGTATCCCACAAACCCTTATGGTAGTTTGGTTTGTGAAGAAATAAAGGGTGATAGTATTTATTGGTTCTAGAATTTCTCACAAATTCATCAATCATAAGTTGGCTTTACATGTAAATTATTTTTTATCCATCCCCAGAGTTTTAGGTCATTGGGGAAGATGATGGAAAATTTAGTTGTTCAAGAAAATTCCATAAGGTTAAGCTATCAATGGGAATTTACCTGCTAGAAGTTTCCATGTATGCCATTTCAATGAGATGTGTAGGCATTGAATTAGGGGTTTAATGGTTTACTACATTAGGAACCATTGGTATAAACTTCCAAGATTTTTTCATGCAGTCACATTATGAAGGGATGAATTTTGAGTTACAAGGGATGCATGTAAAATATTTGCAATTGGTAAGTTCTCATCAAATGTATGATTTTCTTAAGAAGGGCAACCATTAAAAGGAAATATACCATCCGATCTATGACAAATTATTAATAAGTACTCATTTGTTTTTAGATATATATGAAAAGAATTGCCTCCCAAAAGACATCATGATCATGCTATTTAGCTAGTACTAGGGATTCAACCACCCAACCTTCGATCTTATAGGTACCCTTATCTAGAAAAGAGTGAGTTTGAAAAGATGGTAATGTTGGAAGTAGGTATTATTCACCATAGTAAGAGTGTTTACTCTTTTCCATTGGTGATGGTAAGAAATAATAATGAAGGGTAGTGTATGTGTCTAGACTACAGGGAGCTCAAAAGATACACAGTGAAAGATAAATATCCTTTCCCTACCATTAGAGGTTTGTTATATGAATTACATGGTACTGCTTATTTTACAAAATTAGATCTTCAATCAGGATACCACCAATTCAAAATTCGTGATGAATATATTCATAAAAAAACATTTAGGAAACATGAGGGCCACTTTGAATTTCTAGTAATGCCTTTTGGCCTTACAAATGCACCATCTACTTTCAAGATTTTGATGAATTCAATATTTTGGCCATTTTTGTGGAAGTTTGTCTTTGTACTCTTTGATGATATATTAATCTACAAAAAGACTTGGGAGGAACATTTACATCATGTCAATAAGGTATTGAACACTCTTGAATGACAAAAACTTTATTTGAAGCCCTCCAAGTGTGATTTTTTGGTAAGGAAGGTAGAATACTTGGGTCATAATGTGTCTCATGAAGGTCTAAAAGTGCTTCCTCTAATATCTAATCCATTTTGGATTGGAAGATTGCTAACACCCTCAAAAACCTTAAGGAATTCTTAGGGATTATAGGTTATTATCACATATTTGTGAATATTTTTGGTAGAATTGTAGCACTACTCATAACATTAATGAAGAAATAATATTTTCATTGGAATGCAGAAGCAACCTAGACATTTGAATCATTGAAGAAGGCCATGTGCACCACTCCAGTTTTGGGTACCCGATATTTCTCCAAAACCTTCATTTTTGTATGTAATGCATCAGGGTATGGCATAGGTATAGTACTTATGTAAGAGGGTCACTCCATTAAATTTGAGAGTTGTCAACTCAAAGGTAAGAACCTATCAAAACTAAGTTCTAAGAAGGAAATTCTATTTTTTCTTCATGCAATCAATCAATGTAGACTGTATCTCATGGTTAGTCACTTTAAGGTAAAGAAAAAATCATGAAAAATTTAAATACTTATTAGAGAAAATACTATCATCTAAATAAAAACAAAAATGAGCCACTAAGATATTGGGATATAAATTTGAGATCATTAATGAAAAAGGAAAAGAAAATGCGGTAGTTGATGCACTATTTGATGAGAGATAAGTCCACAAAATCATTTTTATATGTCATGCCCATATTACAGGTAGATTGAGTAGATCAGGAAAGGTCAAAATGACATAGAGATGCATATTCTCATTCAAAATTCCAACAATATCCGAGCATTTAAGAAAAAAAAATTGTGGAAGAGGGATGCATTTTGGTACAAAGACTGATTGTACTTATGCAAAAAATTTACCTTTAAAATTCAGGCTCTCTCAGAGCTCCATGCTTCTCCAATGGGTGGCCATTATGATTCTTGAAAACTTATCATAAAATTAAGTAAGATTTCATATGTGAAGGGTTGAAAGGATATGTTTAGATTTTTTTTGTAGAATGCTTGGTGTGTCAGTGCAACAAAGGTGAAACTATTAAGACTCTATTCCTTTTACAAACTCTATCTATTCCTAGTGAGTGGTGGGTAGAGGTTTAAATGAATTTCATCACAAGATTACTAAAATTTGAAGGGAAAAGTGTAATTATGGTAGTTGTGGATAGAATCATCAAGTATTCTCTTTTTTTCCCTTGTCTATCTATTTATAATGATTAAAATTTCCATATCTGTTATAGATATAATTAAGATGAAACATGGAACACCCAGTATTATAGTCAGTGATCATGATCCTATATTTACTAGAAACTTTTGAATTGATTTTTTCTCATGTTTAGGTACCCATTTGGCTTGTATTTCATCATATCATCCCTAATTTGAAGGAAAAATGAGGTAGTAAACAAATTTTTGGAAGGGTACCTATGATGTGTTCCTTCAAATAAGCATGAGAGATGGGTTAAGTGGCTAATACTTATAGAATAGTGGTATAATATTTTATTTCATACTTGATCTAAAATGTACCCATTCTTGGCATTATACAATTCCCATCCACCATCCCTCACTTCAAACTTAATGGTCCAACCTAAAGTAAGAGTAGTTGAAGATCACATTCAACACCAAAAAGAGGTGCTCTATAGACTTAACAAGAACTTGATACTAATACAAAACCACATGAAGCAGCAAGCTGGTCAATACCATAGTGAGTGAAGATTTAAATTTGGAAAATTTGTTTTTGTAAAATTGTAGCCATATAAAAAACTATCTTGGAAACATTATAAAAAAAGATAACAAGCTTTCAAACAAATATTATGGCCCTTATCAAGTGTTGCAATTTTTTTGGGAAGTGTGGCTTATAAACTAGAGCTTCCTCAATTAACTAAAATACATCTAGTTTTCCATTTTTTTATTGAAGAAGGTGTCTTCTCAGTCAGTGTTACCAGAGCTTGATGCGGAGGTACCAATCATCTTACCTGAAGTAATCCTACAATTATTCAAAACTAAGTAATTTCAATATAATGAATCTTGTTGCAGTCACAACAGTGTAATTTTTGTATTTGTGGCTTCAACCCATAGTGTTAGGTAATCATTCATAGTTATAATGTATTACATGCATGTTCTTTGTGTGGCATGATTTATTAGTCCAATAAAATAAATTTCCCATTTCTTGAATTGATCTTGGGTAATGATAAGGCACAAGGGCCTTCCACCCTATAGTTCCCACCCATGTGGGACCCAAACACAAGTCCAAATATAGTAGGATTTATTTTTTACTTTCACTTTATTGATATAACTATGCGACACCATAAAGAAACACAAGAGGTTACACGACACCAAATGAAACATTTACACCAATATGAAAAACACACAAATATCAAAATGATACAATATACAACCAATATCACACCTAGATAAATGAGCAAGTATGAAACCATGAAAAACTCACGACATGTACATAATGAATTAAAACCTTCCACAATGTCACATTTTTATGGTTAAATATTTTTTGTATTCAAATTCCATTTTTATCCTTAATTGTTTATAGAGCATATAACATGAAAACATACATTTTCCTTTTTTCTAATTTGCATTGCTTTAATTTTGTATTACACTTAAATTAAGATATTTCCACCTTAATGTCATTTAAAACTCTCTTATATAACCTTATATAACCTTATAGGTCTCGATATCATTTATCATGTGTAAACATATATTATTATTCACAATGTTATAGATTATTCATTTCATTTCATATTTAACTTGTAACAAGTACAATTAATTGGGTTATTTCTCTATTAATATCATTTCCATAACTCAATATTAAATTGAAACTCTTTAACACACCTTTAAGAGTTTCCTAGATATCGGTCACAACTATAGTTTTTGTCTCACCTAAAACACATTTACTTGACATTCTTAGTTTTTATGATTCAATAATCGGTTAGGGTCATTTATAATAGTTATGAGCCATAAATTTTGTTGGAAAAAGTTCCTTTGTTGTTGTCATTGATGTCAAGTCACATTAATATTAAAGGGTGTTTACGTGTTGTGAGTTTTATATAAAGATAGTCCAAGGGTGTGACAAGGCCTAACATGCTTTGTATGATGTATCAAAGGTTTTAATGAGTATGTAAAAGGTTAACGAGGCCAATTCTCTTGTGTCATGTGGTGTTTCAAGTCATTATAGGTTTTGTTATTGACTTAGTCCAAGGAGGATGAGATAGTCACATGAGATATGGAGCAGGGAATTCTTGTTTAACCAGGGTTAGTGTGTTGTGACACTACATATGAAGTGTGGAAGGCATATCAGGTCATTATTCAGAGGTATGATGTTGTTTCAAGGTCCATTAAAGAAAGTTTCTTGATAACAAGGCCAATCTGCATGGGTAGATGAGATTTATTAGAGTGTATTAGAGGTATGAAGGATTATATGATAATTAGAGATCATGAATAAGGTTTCCCTAGCACTATGGGCAAAATTTTAGGTTGGTATGATAAATATTTTGCATGATATGGTGTTTTTGGCTCTACTGAGTTCCTTGAATGCTCATTTCCAGCATTATAGTGAAGTTATTTTTCTCACCCACACATGTGAGATTTTCATGGGAGGATGATAGTTTAAGGGATATTTTTTCATGGAACCAAGAAGAATTTTCAAGAAGAAAGAATTCATTTGGACATTACAGCTTTATGAACAATCATTAAGAAGCAGAGGTGGTCTAAAACCCTAGTTAAACCCTAGACCTAGAGTGATAGGAGATAGATGAAGTGTATGGGCTCTAAATGGATTAGGTATGAAAATGTGATGACTCAAGTTTGTGGAGGATTCTCTAGGGTTAATTTTTGTGGTGGTTTCATGATCTAGATGTTCTGGTAAAATAGAGGAAAACTGTTGTTTTGAGGAGATTTGTTGTTTCAGGGTTGAGTTGGATGTTTCATGAAGAGAAGTGAACTGTTACATAAATATTGGGAGGTGTGATAGATGGCCATAAATTTTTTAGGTAGGCACATTTGAGAAAAAAATGAGTTACTGGTCTCCAAAGTTTCCTTACTGCTTTTGGCCTAGAAGGGCTAAAACTAGGTATGATGGTGTGAGGTGAGTATTGTTGAGATGCTTGTTGGAACAATTTTTTTAGCATCGATAGTTTTTAGTGACCTCTTATGATGTGTTAAATCCCTTGGTATGATCTAGAGTAATGGTTTTTAGGTCAAGCCCTAATGGCCCAATAAGCCCTCTTAAGCTTGCCAAGAAGGTATGATGAAACAAGTGTGCTTGGTTGATATTTTACATTAGACATATTATTTTTAGTGTTTAAGGAGGTTTTTAAATGATTCCCTTGATGTGTTATATGCATTGGTTGAGATTGTAAGTGATGAATGAAATGTCTGAAGCATGATTTCTCAAGACTAGTGATTAAGTCCTAGAATCCAATTTGAGAAGTTCTAGAGATTGAGTTGTTTGGAGGCCTTGTGCTCTAGTTTTAAGGTCAAAGTGAGTTGTTTCATATAGTAGACATTGAGATATTTCCATCCATATGCTACTTGAGTATTAGTGAAGTGTTTTTATGTTCTAAGTTTCTTGTTTTTGGTGGCATATTTCTGGGCATTATCAACATGCTTAAGCGAGGTAGGAGAGACGGATTTCTTAGAGTGTTGTGCCCTGTTTGGTGGTGTCTCATAGACCTAGAGAGTGATTTAGAGTCATGGTGAATCTATTCATATATCCAAGTCATCTTGATAGGTGGTTTTTCTATGTGAATTTGTTCACTCTTGTGGACTAATTTTAGGTGCTTGAAGACCTTATTGAGATAACTTGCATCTTGGTGTGCTTCATGGTGATGATAGATGTTACAATGGTTCCTAAGCTTGTTAATGATGCTGAGAGGATGGCCTTGAATTTTTTAGGGATTTTTATTCCTTGATGAAGTTGTTTGATGCCCTTGTTATTCATGATGCATTTGTTGGTGAAGAAGACCTAGTTTATTAGGCCTATTTTTGGGCTAGTTGTGCTTATTCATGTTTGTAAAAGCCTTGCCAAACTATACGGTAATTTGAATTGATTTATATGATGAAGTAGGATGTGTTTTATGTTTTACATGACCAAATTTAGGGTCTTAGCTGATTTGTGGTCACTTATGGGGTGTGTCAAGTATAAAAGTGAAGTGTGATGGCTCATTTGAGTGTGTTGAGAAGATGTGTATGTGAGCAATATAGAGAAGGTAAAATAAGAGAATAGAGGGGTTAAGGGTATAGTTGAGAAGAGAAATTAAGGGCTCAAAAATATAGAGGAGAAGATGTGCAAGGTCTAATGTGCAAGGCCATTAGACCTAGGCAACAAATAAAGGAGAAAATTTGAGCAAGTAAGGAGAGAGAAGTTTGAGAGGGTTTTATGTGCATGGAGTTGAATTTGTGATCACAATTTGTTGTAGGAGTAACAATAATTTAGTGATATTATTAATTAGGTAGTTAAGTGTGTGATTAATCATCTTGGGGGGTGGTAGCCTCCTTGTATAGTGGTTGTTATAGTAAATAGGGGTGGGTGCTCCTTGTGAAGTGGGTGCTTCACTAAAAAAATATTGTGTGATGTGTAGTATTCACATGATTATTTTGGATTGAGTAATATATTTAAAAAAATTAGTCTTCCCCTTGAGGGTTTCCCACTTTACATATGGTTTTCACGTGTTCTCTCTCTTTTTCATGATCTTGTGTATGGATGTTGCACACTTAATAAGTTCATAATTTAATATGCATGTTGAATGGTTGTTTTGATGATGTTGTAAGCTATGGAAAATTAAATGAAAGTTTTATAAGCTTGATTCGCACCCTAGTCTACATGATTCTAACAATTGGTATTAGAGAAAGGTCCATGTGAAGCAAGTATAACAACCTGGAGGAGATCATTGAAGCACATAAATGGTAGGAAGTTGATTTCAGGATGGAATAACTCCTTTGGTTAGAGTGAGAACATGTTTTAAATATTTGTTTGTATATATGTGCCTTTCTATCCTTGAGGTATACTATTTATTCTCCATATATCTATTTGTATCTAATGAAAATTTCATGAAGATGATAAATCATGTCTCAAAACAGACCCTGAAGTATGTTTCCCTAAAGGTGGAGATGTTTGGATCAATTTTGACACATTACTCATGACTATGGAAGATTGTTGCAGTTCTAAAGGTAAGAACTAGGTTGATGAGGATGATTAAAATTAAGAATATGATATTGAATTCAAGGAATAATTTGAAAATTACATGTAAGAACTAAAGCTACAAAAGAAGAAGAATCATAAAATCAGGTCATTAAATAAGGATTATGAAGAACAAATCATCCTTCTAGAAAAGAGACTAAGCAAGGATGTTGAGGAGTTTGAAGATATAAATAAACATCTTGAATATTAGCTTGAAATAAGCTAACAAGTCTAGAAGCCAAGGAAAAGTAATGTAATTACTTGGAAACTCATATTGGAATGCTCACAACTAGTCTTAAGGCCAAGGAGGACAAGTGTATCAAGTTTAGTATGGCTATAAAGCCCTTACAGTTAGAGCTAGACCCAGCCTCAAGAATAATGGAGATGTACCAAAATTTTGAGAAAATCACAAGTAATTGAGATGATATGTTGAGCAGTCAAGCACACTCTAGTGATAAGTCGGGTTTGGAATTCAAGGAAGAATCCAAGAAGGATGAAAACTATTTTGAGCCAAGTCAAATACCCAATGAAGCCAAGGAAGATAAAAATACTCAAAGGAGCATCATAAGGGAGCCCAATTCATCTAGGTATAAAATAAATTTCAATGGTTATTGTTACAATTGCAATAATTTTGGGCATAAAGCAATAGAGTGAAGAAATTCAGTCAGGAATGATCATCCATGGAGAGACAACATAGATGACCAGTCAAAGAAAATTACTTGCTATAACTACCATGAGAAGGGTCATATAGGTAGGTATTGTCTTCATGGATCACCAAAACAGAGTTGGAGAAATGGAGGTAGGAATGAGGTTGTGTTACAACTCCAATCAGATTGGTCGTATTGCTAGGTATTGCTATCAAATTCCACCTAGAAAAAGTTGGGGAAATGGAGCTTCTAGAGGCAAGTGTCCCCTTATTTGTTTCAAATGTAACATTTTTTGTCACATTGTAAGATATTGTAGAAGTAAGATGAATAAATATAAGAAGAAGGAAAATGTCAGATCTCAGAAAGTAAAAGAATAACTTAATTCTACCCTTGTTGAGAAGCCTAAAATTTCTTTCTTTAGTAATGATGTGCATAGTGTTCATAAAATACTTTTTTCTATTTAAGAAACTTAAGAGTTATTGTTGTTTGCTAAAGAAGACTATTAGGTGAATGATAGAGAAAAAACGGTACAATAGCTAAGGGAACTCAAGCTTAATGACTTGTTCCATGTGGACATGGGTATTTTACATTGCTAGATATAACCAAGTGTATAAAGTGCCTCCATTAGGTGTCATGGAGTTATTGTAGTGTATAAGCATGATGTTTGCTTGGTTTGTCAAGGAATGATAGAGGTTTATTTCTAAGTAAGATACAATTGTACAGTCAATATGTGAACTAGTTGGTATGTTAAAGTCTAGGTATGTTATGATATATCAAGAAGAGAGGTTTGAAGTTGTTGTGTAAAGGTCCCCTGGGGTTGTGGATTCATCAAATATTGTCTATGTTATCATATTGAGATGTGTGGAGCCTCTTATTAGGTTTGAAAACTATTCTTAAATACATTTGAAGCATGTTAAGTATGGTGAAGGGTCTTTTGAAGATTTGATACGACTTTGTGAAAGATAAGTGAAATATATCTTGAGTTTGCAGAGTGGTCCCAACTATTTGTAAAGTCATGTTGTTGCTTTGTTAGTTGAACATCCGTGAAGGAAATTAAGGTCATGACTAATCATGCATAATAGGTTCAGGACAAGGTATGAGTTTAATAAAGATGAAGACAAGAAGGTTTGGGCTCTGAGTGTGAGATGTTAGAAGTTGTGATTGAAGAAGACATGTTAACATGTTGTTAGCGAGGGAATTTCTCAGGTGGAAAAATTTGTGAATTCCTTTCCAACGCTCTGGGAATCTAAGTCCCTCTACTTAACTGGTGCAGCTGTCATGTATGCATGCGTGAAAAAGCATGGATTTTTGTGGTGGCCTTTCAGCTGGGATCCAACAGGGGCACTCCACTGACCCTGTGGAAAATTCTTGCAGTTATCTGCAAGGGGGAATTTGCTATGAAGGTGGGAAAGGGAGTGAGAAAAGAGGTAGGAGAACTAATGTTGTAGGTAGGAAATTAGATTCCTGCACACACTAGTTAGAGAATTCATCACATGCATTATGGGAAGAAACAACCCTGCAAATGGCAACAAGATGAGATAAGATTTTGAACTCAAATTTTCTAAAATCTCCTCATCAAAGAGGCTAAAAAATCCTTCTTCTTGTATTGATTCTTAATCAGAATTTGTACATAGTGGAGAAATGGAGGAAATTGAGAAAAGGGGGGGAAATGGAAGAAAAATGGCAATATCCTTTATTTTCTCTAAGTGCAATGCACTCATGAGTTTACAAGATCAATCGCCAACCCTTGATAATGGCATGAAGAAGCCATTAAATCTCCTCCAAGAAATGGTTACAACTTCTTCTTTGTTAGCAAGAAATGGTTTACAATTTCTTTTCAATCATTTGCATCCGTTCAGATTCTTGATTTGCGAAGAAACGCCAATGGGGGAAAAACTAGACTTTTCATAATGCAGCCATTACATTCATTTTGTAACTTTGAATTTGAACCGTTCATCTTGCCTTCAAAACTTTAAACCAGATCCGTCCATGTGGGAGAAATTTATTGGAGCGGGCGTGGAGGATGCCTTTTGCATTTTATGCCTTTGTAGAAAATTGGCATTTTTTGACATTTTGGTCCACCCTTCCGCCTCTCCACCATAGGCTTGACATGTGGTTTTATTTGAGTGGTGAAGGAATCACGGCTCACTTTTTTCAATTTTAACCTTTTTAGAAAAATGCTCAAAAATTCAAAGTTCTCCGCCGCTCCGCTCTCCCGCTTTGACTTTTCAACGGCGGGCCCGAGACCTTGGTGGAGCCGCAGAGCATTCTAGAAATTTTACTTCACTTTTGGAAATTTGGTTAAATTTCTAAAAGTTCCCCGATGGCCCACTCGTCTGCTGGACTTTTCAATGGTGGGCTTTACCTTTGAATTTTTCCCTGCGGGCTCAAGATTTGACTTTTTTCTTTATAGCCTAATCAGGGCTACGGGTCACTTTTTAAATTTCCACCTTTTTTACAAAGAGGCTCAAAAATGAAAATTTCTTTACCGACCTACTTATAATTAGGTATTTCCATGTACCTATTGATGATGGGGCCAAAATTTTACGGGAAAGAAAACACCCATCATTCCCAACTGTGGGAAAAAATGCAGAGAAGAAGAAAACTCCACCATTTCACGCCCAATTTTCAAATTTCTTTCGCAAGATGAGGAATTGAAAACAATACAAGGTTCAAAGATCCAGGGGCATAAAGAGATTGACAATTTCATTTAAATGAGGACAACAATAAAATTTTCATGCATCCAGACAGGAAAATGGAAAATTTATCAAAACAAGAAGACTGGGGATTTGAAACAACTCTAGGGCATGAATCTTTCTATCTCTTCAAACTTTCAACTTGGATTAAATACTTTAATAGAGCGAGAGCTCGAAATTTTGAATTTAACTTGGAAAACGAAAAGGGGTTTTTGGGAGACAACACATGTATGTTTGAATATTCAAATTCGTGGAGGAGTTTAGTAGTCCTTGAGAGTAATTTTAAGAAGATTATAAGAAGGTTGACATGTTAATAGTCATAGTGTTGAAGTTGTTGAGTGTTCAAAATTATGAGAAAATGCTTTAGGCCAAGGGGAGCTCTGTGCTCTTAATATGAGAGTTATGATTAAAGAAGGTGATTTTCTACGCTCTATTTTCAAGGTACAAGTGGTGTCTGAAAATCATATCATAGGAATAATGAAGTCAGAGGAAGAATTATCACTCTATGATTTGATGTCCATGTACAGGCATAATGTTTGGAGATGCATTTTAAATATTCTCTAATTGAACGATATTACTTTAAAGTTGATAGGCTTCATGAAGTACTTAAGGTATGTGATCGATGTTTGATCGTGTCATGTGATGATACAAATAGTAATAGGTGCCTTGAAGGGGATTGAAGGGTTGTAAGTAGGAATTTATGTCCAAATCTAAGTAGACAAAGTTTTAAGAAGCTTTCATGTTGAAGAATTTTCTTGATGACATTTTAAGCTCAAAGATGTTTTCATGAGTAAAATTGCTTCTTCTAGGAGGATCGAAGATGGTTAAAGAGACAACAAAAAAATTGTATGATGATTCATGATTGATGAAAGAGTATCTCATAGGTTTGTGCTACTATGCTAAGGGGGAACTTGTTCAAAGATGAAGAAATTAGGTGTTGATAGTTGGGCCTCAATAAGATGTTGTTGCATATGGTTAAAATGTCCTGGGTGTATTGAAGTCTATGTCATATTTATCTGTGTATGTAAGGTGACAATCCCATTCCCTAAGTCCTCAAGGTATTGTAGAGTATGATTTAAGATATCAAAATTCAATAAAGATGATGAAGGTGTGCATTAATCTGATTTAATTTAAATTGAATTAAATATATAGTTCAGAGTAACTACTCTAACTAATGATATATAATTGATAATATATAGTAAGAAGTAAATAAGAATATACAATATGAAACTATGATCAAGAGAGAGAGAGAGAGGAGATTACTTATCTTATTTTCAAGTGATTAGGAAGTGATATGAGCTAGGGAATTGTTGGAATAGACCAGGAAGAGTTTCGTCAAGACTCGCTAGAGGCTCTGGAACTCAGAGATGTGTAGGAAAGAATTACCCACACGGCGGACTAGTGAATGTTCTGGGTGCTAGTGACTGATATAGGCGGTCAGGTTTTGATCCCTTTTCTGTACTAGGAATAACTTTGCATTATTGATTTCCTCTTTGTCTTCGCTATGGTTTTCCTCCAAGTGTCTCCAGTCATGCATGTAGCCTGTAAAATAGATAGCATAGCTACACATACCCATAAATCACATCAAACCTAATAAATAAGATGCATAATGGGGAGTCATACTGATCCTGACAGTCACCTGAGGAGTGATCTTACGACCAAGTGTTGTACTACATCTCAACTTCATTTAGTATTGTGTGAATTTGTGTGTAAATGATGCCCTAATTTTCCCTTGTGTACAGGGTTGCACTATGATAGCAAGCTAGATATGGAATACTCTAAAATGTATAGCAAATGTGTGAGATGGAATAAAATAGAACTTCCCCTACGTATGTTTTATATGTAGATTGATGCAACTCTTATACCTTGTATGAATGTGCTAGATGGATTCTTTGTAATACTCTTGTGCATTTGGATACAAGCTTAGGTGATAGTAGATAATGCTAGTGCTTGGCCCCTTATTTGAGAGTTATAACTATGCATATATATGATTCCCTTGTTTGAAATTTGTAATTGATAACTAAAAGGCCAACCCAAAGTTGTAAAATATGACCCAAAAGTAAAAGAGACCCAAAAGAATAAGAAGAAAGCAAAGAAGGTCAGGAGCGACCCATAAGGGATAGGAGTGCACCTAGGCGGTTCTGCCCTGAATTAGTGCTAGTGTCTGAGGCCATAAAAGATAAATCATTCAAATACCGATAGGTTTGTAGAGTGTGTAAGGTCAATAAAAGTATAAAATACAAATCCAAAAGCATAAAAGACATTGTCAATTACTAGTTTTTTTGCTTACGAATCATGTATATATTAGCATGCTCTAGGACCTAGAAATGTACCCAAGTGCATAAATTTTGTGTCTACATTTTCCCCCACTTTATGTTGTTGAGTGAATACTTAATAACATAAAGTAGATAGAAGATGTGTACCTTTGATGATCCTATAGAGAAGAGTGTATCTGATAGCCTGCTCGAGTGGACAAGATGAAGCGTGAAGTGATCATAATGTGAAGCGTGTAAACTAGGAAGGGGAGGTAGACCCTAGGGGTGAAATGTATGCATAGTAGTGTGTTATTAGAGCTTGTGCTTTACTGATTTGAGTTAATTCTTATTGTGTATAAGGATGAACTTGCAAAAGAAGAACAAGAAAGTAGTCAAATTCCCGTATATGAAAAATTAAGAAGTAACATGTGTGTATAAGTAAGTAAAAGTGTGTAAAGGAAAGTGTGCACTTGATGTATAAGAGAGTAAAAGATAGAAAATTTTCCTAATTTTCTTGGAGATGTTGTTGTAATTTGTTACTAAATGTGTATTTGGGCGATCTGCACAAAGGAGTGAGGTTTTTGGGTGATCTCATGCCGAGAGATGAGTTTTTTTGGGTGATCTCACGCCAAAAACAAGTTTTGTAGGCGATCTCATGCCAAGAGTCAAGTTTTTTGGGCAATCTCACGCAACCAAAAGTTTTTTGGGTGATCTCAAGCCAAGAGAAGAGTGTTGGGGAGAGAGGTCTAGTTTTTCTCTCCTTCCATGATGCTTCTCAATAAGCACCACTACAGATGGTACGTCCTTGATTTGTTCCTTGTTATTCCTTTTGTTCCAATTGTTTTGATTATAACTGAAATGTAACTAATAGACTAAATTTTGTAATTGTAGGAAAGTTCCTACTACTAGAGAACTAATCTGAAATTTTTTTAAATTGTGTTGAACTAAGAAATTGAGTATTTTTTCCCCAGGACATTAGCACCCATGGGTGACACAAGATCCCACCACTATTTTCCAAAACTAGGTGTTGGTGTCTACTCTGTGGTTTGGGCCCAAGTCTTATTCTAAGACAATATTTAATTGTGTTCATGTGGTGATGTTATGTTGTGTTATGTTGTACTAAAGCTCTGAGATGATGTAGGGGTGATTTTTTCACCCAATAGATGTACCCCCTCATTTAGGGTGCATGTAATAACTGTAAGAGGATGCAGTCTGAAGGAGAGGACCTTATAGTGATATGCATATCTAAAGTGGATACCTGTAGGGGGTAGGGGATGTGCTTGTTAGAAACCAAGGCACATGCAAAAAAATTAGGCTAGTAACAAGATTTATTAAAAATGAGGTAGCATGTAATAGAATAAAATGTAACAAGAAAATAGGAAGACAAGATGGAACGCAAAAATTGGATTTCATGCATGGTACATTACTCACAATGTCACAAGAAAATCAGGGCTGAAGTGACCAAAAGCATACAATGATCAAGCAATACATAGGGCATAGCCCACAAACAATAAGAAACAATAGGAAGTAAGAAGATAGATAGCCATGGTTGTATATGATCATGTCAAGGATAAATGTTACACATGAAGTACCCATTAATATGGAAAGATACAGTAGTATGTCAAAGCGTATATAGATCAGTCAAAATTATAGTGATAGTGACTATAATGATAGGTAGTAAATAAAGTGATAAAGATCCTGTGACGTATGAAGTGTGATAGTAGTAAAAGTAGATGACCCCTATGAGCCTCAGCAAGAGTGTAAAGAGTGGTTTTGAGCATCATGTATCATGTATGAATATGTGATATTTTCCTACATTCACCTCAAGATACCAAGTGAATGCATGTATGTGTGTATAGAAAAAATATAATGACATACTAATAATCCCCATCTAGCATAGGAAACAAAGTGTAACATATAAGTAGAATAAGCTAACAAGAGTAAATGCAACCAAGATATGCAAATTTTGTGTGAGTGTGATAGTGTGTTTTAATGTGTGAGATGTGAAGAGAGGATGAGCCACGTTTCCCCCCAGTAGATGTGTATGAGATAGAGGTTCATTTAGAAATTCTCCCCTCAATAGTCAAGAATGAACCATAGAACAAGAGTGTGTCATCAGGAAATGAGTGTATTGTGTAATTAAGAGTAGATGCTAGAAAAAGATGTATCGTGGAGGAATGGGCATAGAAGTGTAGATATATGTGATCATTTAATAATTGGACCATTAAAAATAGATTATGATCATGGAACTAGAGTGTGTCATCAGGTACACAATGTAATGATGCTCAGATAGTATATATGAAAGTAGCATGTGATTACGTATATGTAGGAAAGATGTATCCACGAAGTATTGAGCGTGAAATGTAGCAAGACGTGTATGTGAGGTAACATTGATGAAGTGTTCCCTCGATAATCAAGTGTGAAGCGTAGCACTAGAGTGTACACATTGGGTAATGAGGATAGTATGTGAACCAATGATGTGGTGATTCTCAAAAAGATAGTCATGAAATGCACACAACGAGAGAGAGAAAAAGATGCTAGGAAAGATGTATCGTAAAGCATTGTGCGTGAAGTGTAGCAAGAGTAGATGATGTGGGTTCATTGATAAAGTGTGCCCTCAATAGTCAAACATAAATTGTAGAACTAGAGTGACATATCCAGTAATGTGGGGGAGTTGGATGCCCCCAAATGTGGATGTAAAGATGATCTATGAAATGAGAATAGTATGTAAGGGCCCATGATATGCTAAAGAATATGAACATATGTCATGTGAAAGTGTATCATAGCATGTGGAGTAGGATTGTGCCATGCATGTGGCAAAACTAGAATAGGTAGAACATTGGTAAACATAAGAGCTACCAAATAATAATGTCAACATGGTGAGGTGAAAACACTATAGAGTCTAAGATCCCAACTAGATGAATAAGAAGTGTATAAGCAATAAGAATGTACCCATTACGAGAAAATAGAATAGGTGTAGCATTGTGTGTGTTGTCAATAGTGGAAAAAGTAAGTGCAAACATAAGGATTAGTATGTGAGTCAAAATATGTGTAAAATATGTAATTATAGGAGGCTCATCAGTATAAATGTCAAGCGATGGAGGTATAAAAATAAGACTCATAAGAAGCAATAGGTGTAATTTGGGAAGATCATAAGCAATAAAGTAGTATGAATTAGCCCATATGACCATAGACAGAAAGGCGGGAAGAGGGGAATTGATTTCCCCCATGGATGTAACAAGATAATGTGAAACCATAATAAATGAATTATGCATAGGATCTTGGAAAGTGTAAGGATTAGGAATCATTGTAAAACCAACATACAATGTTATAACTTGTGATGAGGAATGCACAGAGAGAGATGTAACATTGGAAGAACTAAGCATATGATCAATAGAAGTATATCGACAGCAAGACACAATGGGAGGAGTATCATAGGTATCAATATATAATTGATCGTGTAAATCAGTAGCACTAGGGTGCATCCCAAGAGGAGAAGGATGTGCAATGTAGGTAATTTCATTAGCATCATGTATGAGGGGGATATCATTAGGACTAGTGAGATGGTGCAGAATCTATTGTAGCATCATCTGTGGAAGAAGGTGTAGTAAGGGAATTGTGTGTTATAGAAGGGGTAAAAAGAAGCGTATACATAGTATGTAACCAAAGATGGACTAGAAGGATAGTATAAGGAACATCATGAGGCATAACAAGACATTAAAAATTGAGAGTGTAATATCCCATAGTAAGGGGAAGAGAGATTGTGCCCAATACTTGTTTAGGTGTAGCATCAAAGCCGTGGATACAAAACGTAGATGGATTGAGATTAGTAACCAAAATTCCTATTCGATGGAGAAATGATAGAGTGCATATGTTAAGACCAAATACATGATCAATTAGGACATGATTGACAAGGATATTATGAAGTTTAACTTTGATATACAATGGGGAAGCATTGGAATCAAAGGGATGAGAAGACATGAAAGATATGATAATGGGAATGCAAGGAATGGATTCACCAAATTATTTAATTTAAATTGAATTAAATTTATATTTAAGAGTAACTATTATAACTAATTATATACAAGTGGTAATATATAGTAAGACGCAATTAATAAGTATATAAAATATGAAACCCTAAGAAATAGAGAGAGAGAGATATGACTTAGTTAATTTTTGAGTGATAAGAGCTAGGGAACTAATGGAACAGACTAGGAAGAGTTTTGTCAAGACTCACTAGAGGTTCTGGAACTCAGAGATGTACAAGATAGAAGTTCCCACGGGATGACAAGAGTGCCTGAACGCTAGTGTCTACCCAGGTTGTCAGGTTCTATCCTTTTCTATGCTGGAAGAGATTAGTTGTTGGTCATATTTTTTCACTCTGATTTTTCTCTAATGTCATTGGTCGTACCTGTAACCTAAAAAATAGATAGCTAGTTGTACATTCCCATGAACCACATAAAAAATAATAAAGAAGATGCATAATGGGGAGTTAGACTGACCCCAATGGTCACCTGAAGGGTGATCTTATGACCGAGTGTTGCACTACATCTTATACTCCATGTAGTTTTGTGTGTGTAATGATTTCTTAGGATTCCCTTGTTCAAGTTTCATCATGATAGCAAGATAGATCTAGAATATAAAAAATGTATCGAATGTGTGAGATGGAATAGATTGAACTTCCCCTCCTATGTTGTGTATGTAGAGTGATGTAGACCATGTCCCTTGTATGGATGTGCTAGATGGATGCTTTATAATTCTCTTTTTCCTTTAAATGTAAGCTTAGGTGATAATATTTAATTCTTAGTGCTTGACCCCTTATTTGATAGATATAACTATGTATATATGATTCCCTCGTTTTAATTTCATAATTGAAAACTAAAAGGCCAACCCAAAGTTGTAAAAAATGACCGAAAAATTAAAAGAGACCCAAAAGAGTAAGAAGAAAGTAAAGAAGGTCAGGAGCACTTAGAAGGGACAAGAGTTCCTAGGTGATTCTATCCTAAATGGGTGCTAGTTTATGAGGCAATAAACGATAAATTCGTCAAATATCAATAGGGTTATAGGGTGTATAAGGTCAATAAAAGTATAAGGAACAAAACAAAAGGACCAAAATACATTGTCAATCACTAGTTTTATGGCTTAGGGATCATATATATATTAGCTTACTCTAGGGCCTAGAAATGTACCCAAGTGCATAGATTTTGTCTACATAATCTAGGGGGATTTATCGTACTCCAAGAAGTTGCATTTGTGTCCATGGTGTCTGTGTGCTATAAATGTGTGCTCCAATGAATGATTGGATGTCTTAAGGTTTGAATCAGAGCTATTTATTATCAAAGTTGAAAGAAACATATATGATCAAAACTAAGTATCATGAGCATGTGTTAAGGTCAGAGTTGGGAAGGACAAATAATGAAGAACCTTAGTTATGACTTGATCAGACCATCTTAAAGAAAAGATGAAAGAATGAAGATTAAGACCAAATTTTCATCTCATAGATAGTGTTGATCAAATAATACTTGTTAGAGAACACACAAGGAGTCTGCATGGGAGATAAGGCCAGGATCAAGGGTGCAGAAGGATAGGAAGGACCTGCGCACGGAAGGCAAGTTCAGCTTTCAGGACTTAGCTCATTTTGAGCATGGAGATCTATTTTTAGAAGATGGTGTGTGGAAAACACCAATGATGCAAAGACATGTGCACCATGCATTGTCTATCTTTGAAGGAGCAGATCCAAGCATTTTTGCATGGAGACGAGCTAAGAATAGCAGTGACACTTTAATTAACTGCAAGAGGTCTATAGATAGCACACTTGTATGTGTGGCTATGCCTGAAAATGGTGTGTGGCTATCAATAGCATGTGGCCTATTTTTGGAATAGATAAGCAGTGAAGGGCAAGTCCCCACCCTATATATATGATGTTAGGTACATAGTAAAAAGAGAGATAGTGTAATAGAGAATATACAGAGTGTGTGTATGTGTGATAAAGAGATATATGCATATGACTGAATTACTGTATCAAATCCACATACGCATTGGTATAGACTGACATTAATGTAAGGATCTTTTATATTTATTAATAGATGGAAGATATTGGCTGAATCTAAGTGTCATTCTATGTGTAGTTGAGTACTGCATGTTATTAATTCAATCGTGATTACTATTTAAGCTTGTTCATAGATTTGAGTGTAGCATGCATTGTAGAATGATGGATTAGTTATGAATCTATATGTTTCTTCCTTCATCATGCTAACATCCTACTACAGCAACCCTAAAGAGGGACCTGGTACCTTTACGTGCTTCAGGTGAGTGCTCAATCAAGGCTGAGTGATGTGTCAGCGCGACTAGGGTGTTATCTGGTAAATTCTAGGTTGTATCATTGGTTCCATTTCCGGGACCTCTTTTTCAGTTGTTTTCAGGATGGTTCATGATGAAGACGTGCTAGTTAACTCTAGCAAGTATTGAGGAATGGATACACGATCTGGAGGAAGAATATGTATAGTGGTTCAGCAGTGGATCTGAGTTTAACGCATGCACTTGGGTAGAATAGAATCTGTATGATAGCTTATATGAGAGCTATTTTGTTATCTTTCCAGTAGAACTATATGAGTGGCTTACCACTTATGCATATCAGCGGAACTAGAGGTATTGTGCACTTGTTTGGACACTTGAAGAATTTTAGGCCCTTTATGATGCTGATCTTATATAGACTCGCGTTGTGGACACATAGTTTCGTGGTGTTCTAAATAGTTATATTCTGGAATATTCAATTTCGACGTACTCTTTCTCGAATGTAGTTGAATTCAAGTTTTTGCGGTATCCAAGAGGAACATATTTGCAAGGATGGTAACTTTGAAGCTGAAAATTAAACCGATGGCTGACTAAACTTCACCATGCGCGAGGGTAGGAATAGGTTTGTTGAAAGATGAAAAACCTAGTGATAGAGAGGCAGAGAGAAGAAATGCAGCTTAAGTTTAATGAGGTGTGCGAGAGGGAGATAGAGAAGAAATGTCACGTTGCAGAAAGTATGGCGTTGAGGAGAGAGATGGCTCGTGAAGGATTTACAGCTCATGTAGAAGATGTGGAGCCAGAGCATCAGGAACTCCCCCATCTAGGAAAGCTTGATAGAGATCCCCCCTCAGCCTCGCACAAAAGTGCACTAGCAGAGACTACCTGCACCGTGGGTGCGTATCTTAATCCCCCTGGTGACATAGCCCTCGCACTTGGTTTTCCAGTATCTAGTATGACAAGTAACCAAAAAGCTAATTTGGGAAGTATGAGAGCAAGAGTAAGTCAGGGATCAAGTACATAAATGGCAGGACATACAACTTCAATGATATTTGGAGTAACATTCTTAGGTGCATGATCCACAAAGAATGTGAGTGCACAGAATGTTGGATTCACCTCTAGAAGTGGAAATACCTCACAGACTGTAGGGGTTTAGTATAGTACTACTGTCGGAGCACAGGGAAGTACATCTATAGGTCCTATTCCCACTACAGGTGGAGGATCAAGAGGTATAGGTGGTTCTAGTTCCGGTGGATCTTGTGGTTCTGGAGGTAGAGGGAACACATGAGGTTATGGATCATGTGGTCAAGGTCCGCAGGAACCATAGAATATCTATACGGAGATGTCTCTTTGTCTCCCGGAATATAGAGGTATAGAGGATGTTACCGAACATGTGCATATGTGTGAAATATTGTGGCATGCTAAAGGGATCATGGTTGCTGAGCACAAGGCAAGTCAATTTGATACTACATTACAGAGGCATGCACATAGCTGGTATAGGAAGTTTGACCCTGATCAAACTTGTGTGGATTATGTAACATTGAAGGATGCTTTCTTAAAAGAGTTCCATATCCATGAGTTTGAGCATAAGAGTATTAGTGCACTCAAGGATATCAAGCAAGGCACTACTGAGAGTGTACGTGAGTATGATGCTCATTTTAAGACACTTCTATCTAAGCTATCTTATGATATTCATGCTAGCCAACATGCACAATGGTTCATTGGAGGATTGATTACACCTTTTAGGAGGGCGTTGTCACATAAGACATAAACTGATCCACGTGAAGCACTGGAAGTATCTTTTCATGCTGAGGTAGTTGGGAGCATTGACACTGGCATTAGTCCATTCCTATAGGCACATATTGTAGCTATAGAAAAGCAGTTAGAGAAGCTATCAACAAATTTGGCCCATGAAACACGCTTAGGAATTTGGTGTACAGATTGTGAAGTGGAAGGTCACACCAAGGATAGTTGCCCTCGCAGATTTATATGCTCATTACTGTTGGACTGTGAGATTTGTCATTTGAATCATGATGCTAGTCACTATCCTTTGTTACAGTGTGTGATAAGGAAGAATGTATCTTGCTTTTGCAAGATTTGTAGGTCCACGACCCATGATACTGAGGATTGTCAGTTGATTGGTCAGATCTAGGATGCTATAGACATTGGGGTATGACAGACAAGTATAACAGATAATTCTAAGGGTAAGAATGAGCACCAGGATTAGGGATCATAATCAAACATGCTATGACAGGAATGAAGGGAAATTTGAAGGAGATCATGGAAGGGGATGTGAATATCATGGTGGATATGGAGGATGAGACTGTGGTAGAGGAAAAGGTGAGTTCCCTCATGGAACATGTTATACGTGTGGATCTCCTGACCACTATAGGTGTGAATGTCCTCAGAA
The DNA here is from genome assembly GCA_019776745.2 of Taxus chinensis. Taxonomy (NCBI): domain Eukaryota; kingdom Viridiplantae; phylum Streptophyta; class Pinopsida; order Cupressales; family Taxaceae; genus Taxus; species Taxus chinensis. The sequence goes on along the minus strand of CM034148.1, from coordinate 325,883,056 downwards.
TATTGCATGTTCTTTCTGCAGAAAGAACCATAGCTATGAAGAGTGCCCAAACTTATATGAGCATCTGAGTAAGCAACATAAGCAAGAAAACAAAGGCATCAGGATGGTTAGAATCCAGCACACGGTAGAAGATTAGTGGATGCCCAAGATAGCAGAAGGACCTGAGGCATTGACAGTGAAGATTACTACATGCATTGAAGTGGCGCAGGCAAGAGAGGCATTACACCAGAAGCCTACGATCACCAAGGAGGAGGTTTTGCATGCAAGGTACCCAGATCCTACTCATCAGAAGGAATTTTACCAAGATACCATGGAAGTGCTAAGGAATCTTCAGGGTGAAATATAGTATCTAAAGGAGCAGAAGAAAGCATCAGAGACAGTCCAAACTGATTTTGATGATCTGCGAGAGGTGTAGAAGATGTTGCGCCAAAAGAACATTATTCCACTATTAGGAAGATGGTTAAAAGGGAACACTCCACGCACAAGTCTTGAGACCGGATGACAGATTCTGCATGCAAATCTTCCCCCTGATAGCCTTGACTATGAAAAAGAAATTACTCTGAATGTTGTTGTAGATGGGTGGCTATTGAGAAACATATTAATTGATACATGTGCAAAAGTAAATGTGATTACATTAGATGCATGGGTACAAATGGGGAGGCCTCCATTGCAACCATCATCTAATGTGTTATTTATGGCAAAACAGACTAAGGACACTCCCATAGGAGTTTTGAAAGATGCATCTATAACTATATAAGGGGCCAAGTTCATTGGGGATTTTGAGGTATTAGCACTTGCAGAAGAAGACAATTTTCCAGCCTTGCTTGGACGCCCTTGGTGTTATGCGAATAATGCTGACTTGAGGTTCAATAAGGGGTATATCAGCTTTGAAAACAAGGAGGAAAGGGTTGTGATACCTTTGACAGATGGGAAGTCTACACCATATGTTGAGCCTCTAAGTGAGGAGGACTTAAACAAAGTTTATGTATGCATTATTCAGGACCCAGAGGTCAATGAGCCATCAAAAGAAGGCATCCTATAGTGGGAGGATTCTCATTCTATTAGTGATACTACGAGTATTGCTTGTGACAATTGGGCTCATGGTACATATGAATTGGTAGGGCGCGAGGTAAAAAGTGTGGTTGCACGTAGGAATGGATTTCGTTCAGTTCGACGGATAGGTAGCACAATACCTTGGTATACAGGGGCAGAAGATCTTCCTACATTTTTAAAGGCCATGGAAACATAGTGGACATATCAAATTAAGAGAAGAGCTATGTTAGTATATACCTTGCATGGGACAACAGTGCGTTGGTGGGTAGTCCACAGAGATAATCTTATAAACTAGGAAGAGATTGGAGTCACTTTGTCTACTAGGTTTATAAGGAACAATGCACCTACGCAAATATGCACTTATCATGGTGATCAACCTATTCAGCATCACATTCAGCAGTGTGAGAGACTCTAGACAGCAGGACAAGAAGCATTACCACCTTCACTCTAGGTGCATCGATTGTATTCTACACTACAAGGATAAGCACGCTCCTGGTATGTATATGCAGAACTACATCGAGAGACTGGAAACTGGCAAGATTTGATTGCAGGAATGATCCAGACTTTTGACTACTTCTCGACTAAACCTCATGTAGAAGAGGCATTAAAATTTGTCAAGCACTTAACTATGGGAGATAGTGCAAAAGCAGAAGAGCATATTCAGGAATTATTTGGTGAGACAGATTTCGGAGCATGTTTTGAAAAGGAAGAAGAACTGGACTCCATACTACTTGAACATGTGCTTGCCTTGAGAAAGAGAAAGGAAAGATGGTTTACATTGTAGATGATGAGGAAGTTGAGAACCTGGATATTGAACATTCACAAGGGGTGCGTGAGGTCTTGGACAGTGCAGAAAAGGATACGCGCACCTATCACAAACCCATGAAAACAAAGAAGGTGAATATAGGTTTGGAGGCTGAGCCTAAGGAGGCCATAATTGGAGACTACTGGTCAAACTCGGAGGTAGCAAAGATCATTGAGTTACTCAGGGATTATCAGGACTTATTCCCTTGAGGGTATCATGAACTTAAAGGTGTGCATAAATCACTTAGGGAAATGAAGATAAAACTTAAGGATGGTGCACGGCCAGTTAGAAAGAGACCTTACAGAATGAATCCTAATTTGTGTGAAAAGGTAAAAGAAGAGATTGATAAAATGTTGAAATCTGGAATTATCAAGCCCCTTGATGAGTCAGAATGGGTTAGCCCAATGGTGATCAGTATCAAGAAGGACGAACGAATTAGAATATGTGTGGACTATAGGGAGTTGAATGTTGCATGCATCACAGATCCATTCCCTACGCCATTCACTGAGGAAATACTAGAAGGAGTTGCAGGGCATGAAATATATTCCTTCACAGATGGGTTTTCTGGGTATCATCAGGTTAGGATTGCTCAGGAGGATCAAGAAAAGACAACATTCACTACTGAATGGGGTAGTTTTTCCTATACTGTGATGCCTTTTGGATTGAAAAATGTGCCTGTTGTATTCTCATGCATAGTTGTTCAGGCATTCAAATATTTTATTCACAACTTCTTACAAGTCTACCTAGATGATTGGACAATATATGGGCTTGTGAAGGATCATTGTGACAATCTATGTTTAATGTTTGAATGATGCAGACAGTTTAGTATCTCTTTGAACATCATAAAGTGCATATTTGCTACACCATTTGGAATACTGTTAGGACATATAATCTGTAAGGAAGGTTTTTTTGGTTGATCCAGCGAAGGTTGTAGTCATTTTAGGCCTGGAAGCACCTACCAGTCAAAGTGAGGTGTGTGGATTTTTAGGTCATACAGGATATTATAGAAAATTCATCAAAGGGTATGCCAAAATTGTTGCACCCTTGGAAGAGTTACTGAAGGGGAGAGGTACATTTTATTGGGGAGAACCACAGCAGCGCGTGTTTGAGATATTAAAAGAGAAACTTACTACCACACCCATTCTGTGCTTTCCTTCATGGGATAAACCATTTCATGTGCATGTGGATGCTTCTGGCATGGCCATTGGCATTGTGTTAGCTCAACCTGGCGAAGGTATTGTAGATCATCCAATCTATTTTGCTAGTAGGAAGCTGACTCCTGCTAAACGGAATTATACAACTACAGAGCGCGAAGCTTTGTCCATGATCTATGCATTGCACAAGTTTTGATAGTACTTGTTAGCAACACCATTTGTGTTTTATACAGATCACATGGCATTGAAGTACTTGGTAAACAAGCCCATCTTACAGGGGTGCATATGCAGATGGGTGCTCCTATTTCAAGAGTTTGACTTCACAGTTGTGGTGAAGCTAGGGAAAAGCAATTCTGGACCAGACCATTTATCTAGAATCAACTCAGGAGAGGAAGCACAGACAATTGAAGAAACCATGTCAGATGCACAGTTGTATAGGTTACAATGCGCACCCATGGAATTAGAAGACATTGATGTCTTTCTACGAATAGGTATGGCACTAGCAGGAATGAAAAGCATTAGCAAAGAAGTTGTATTTACAGCTTGCTATATGCGCGGCACCCATTTATGTTAATTAGTGGTGACCTCTATAAGTTAGGTAGAGATGAAGTATTACGTTTCATTGTGTATTAGAGCATGAGTAATTTAGCATAAGGATATTATGAAAGAAGCTCATGGTGGTATTACAGGAGGCCATTATGCAAGTGATGCGACTGCCCAGAAGATCCTACTTGCTGGATTATGGTGGGAGACATTGTATAAGGACTGTAAAGAGTATTGTAAGGCATGTGATCATTGTCAGCACCTAGGAAAACTAGGGCAAAGAGATGAGATGCCTTTGAGACCAATTCCTAGTGCCGAACCATTTGAGAAATGGGCCATTGACTTTGTAGGACCTATTTCGCCAGCTGCGCGCAGGAATGGATCGTGCTATATCATTACTTGCACAGATTATCTCACACAGTGGGTAGAAGTAGCACCTACCAAGGACTATACAACAGCTACATCAGCTAGGTTTCTATGGGAGAATGTTCTTACAAGATATGGATGTCCCTTAAGCTTGACAAGTGATAGGGGTACACACTTTTTGAATGAGACAATCAGGATCCTATTAGATGAGTTTATGGTTGCACACCATAAAACTACACCTTACCATCCTCAGGTAAATGGAACTGCTGAGGCTTTCAACAAGATTTTGAGCCAGACTTTGACAAAAATATGTGATGTTGGAAGAAAGGATTGGGATGACAAAGTGTCAGTTGTTCTTTGGGCATATAGAACAACTTACAAGAGATTGAACAAAGCCACACCGTTTTAGTTGGTGTTTGGCGGAAGCCATTCTCCCTATAGAATTTATGTTACCTTCTTTGCGCATTGCGCGTGCTGGAGGTCTAGCTAATGAACAGGCTTTAGAAGAGCGTATCAGGAAGATGATTCAACTGGATGAGCATTGAGCCATAACACGATGGATTCAAAAGTAGGAAAAGGCCAGGCAGAAGGCATGGCATGACAGAAACATAAGGGATAAGAAGTTTGAGATTGGACAAATGGTACTTCTTTATGACTCAAAGTTCTTGCGCCATCTAGGAAAGCTTAAAGTACATTGGTTGGGGCCATATGTCATCACTTCTATACTTGAATCAGGTGTTTTCCAGTTAGAAGCACTTGATGGAACACGGCTACCCAGTTACTTTAACGGGAGTAGGTTGAAGCCCTACTATAAATAAGTCTTCTTGGTGTTTGTAATAAGGTAGTATTGCCATTTAGATTAGGTTTTCAGTTTTGTATTTCCTTAATGTATTTCCTTCATTGTCGCTATGCTTTGTCAATTTAGTTGTTGTCTTTGTGTAATAAGTATGCTTACGCACATGAAGCTAATTACTATATGAAGAATGTCTATGCGCAGAGGACTGCACATACCTTTCATGTGGGGTGGTTGTAGTTATCCAAGTAAAAGACCATGGGAATTGAAAGGTGAAAGGAATAAGCTGCTACAGGTGTGCTTTAAGTCAAAAGAAGATTGCTTCTCAAAAGTGACCAAGGATGGAGATGAATGAAAGGAAAGTATAACGCGAGGTAAGCGGAGGCCATGATAGCTACCAGGAGAAGGTACAGTGATGAGGTACTCAGGTGCAAGGGCACACTGAAGAGAAGTCTGTGACCATAGGGTAGGAAGGCGTGCTAGAAGGTTATAGCTGGGGCACAAAGATGTACCGTGTGGGATAAACGAATTTGGTCAATAAATTTGGATATTTGGTAGGTGAAGGAGAAATAAATGCATCAAAATTTGAAAAAAATTATATAAGGATGGGATGCAGATTCATTTTTATAATTGTGACTAAGAGAATTTGAGGAAAGAGCTAATTACGAAGAGACAAGTGATTGGGTTAAGGTGCGAAGAGTGTGAAACCAAGTGTGAAAAACCAGATCTATGTGACAAGAAGCTTGTGTCTCCGGTGGTGAAGGGTTTGAGTGAAGTAAGGAGGTAGAGAGGAGTTAGGGCACAAAGTTTCCACCTAGGGCATGATTGAATCAAGCTAGGGTTTGATTCACAAAGTTACAGAGTTAAAAAGGAGACATTTGCAAGGTAAAAATGGCACCTAAGAAGGCATCTACAAGTAGCAGTAAAAGGAAAGAAGAAGGTGGTCATTGAGGAAGAAGAGATGGCACCTGAAAGCCATTTTTCAGAAATGCAATATCCAGAAGGATTCATCATCGGCCAGGAATGGGATTCACCCATCAGAAAGAGAAAAGTAAGTGAATATAATCACAGGACCGCAAAGAACAAGAAGGAGCTCGATTCCTTGCTCACTACTAGGACGAACAAGCACATGACGGATGACATGCCAGTTTATGACGATGCAGGTGAGAAGCTTCTAAAGAGAATTGGGGTCTACCAATTATATGAGCTTCCATATTTTGGGAAGTATGAGCCCTTGTATCAATGGCTCATGAGCAGGGTGCACATGAGGACTTCTTCTACTTTGCAGGACGCAGAGTTAGAATCTCATCTGTGCTTATCTCATCAGTTACATGTTTGAAGGCCACAGGAGAGGACATAAAAAGTGATCTCGTAGATAAAGCCATGATTTTAAAGACCAGATAGGAGTTTGGGGTACCTGAAGGGTCCGCACATGGAATGGATATAGACAAATTGAAGAACTGTCCAGTTGTGCAAGCTGCAACACACCTTGTTACAAAGTTGAATGATGAGGAGAGGTGGTCATAGGTAAATACTATGTGGTTACACGTTGCGCGTAAGATGTCAGAAGGGGCAATCTACAACATTGCAGGCTATATTGCAGAGAAAATAGTCAAAGAAGTGCGCACAGGAGGGAAGATCAGCTTTGGGGTTGTTCTACTATCACTGGTATTCATGGAGATTGGAGTACCAGACGGACCAAAGGAAAAGGTATGGGAATACCCCATGGAGAACAAGTCACCAACCTGAAAGGTTCAGCAAGTATCTATGTAAAGGGGCCATGACAGACGACGTAAAGAAAAGGGTGGAGAAATGGTATGACAGGATATGCGTGGCATTTGGAGAAGAGTGGCACATCCCAAAGGACCTACCAGTAGTGGTAGGGAAACAAGTTCAATTTGTTGTATATCAGCATTTCTGCATCATGCGCTTCCCAATGAAAGATGGAGTCTAGAGCCCTTGGTGTAAATTTCCTTATGCATTCACTGCAAGGTATTTCCAAGCATCTGTTCACAGATTCATAGACATGCGCCGACTGGTATTCAATGCAGATAAGGTAGACTGTGACTACCACATGTTGAGAAAGAAGTATGTGTATCCTGATAGAAGTGCTTATACAGAGAGGATCATTTCGGAGGTGCTGAATATTAAGCCAATAAGTCTAGATGTAGAAGATGTGGGGGAAGCATTGGTGTATCTCCAGTTGAAGCCAAATATGGAGAATAACAAGTATGTGGAAGGTGAGTTTGCACTTCTAGCACAACCAAAGGGAAAGCATACAATGGAGAATATCCCAGTGCCTAAGCCCACAAAGCCAATTGAAGTGGAGGATGAGGAGGAGGAGCGCGAAGATAGTGGTGGTTTGGAGCATAGAGGTAAGAGACATCCTACAAATAAGGGTGAAGCTGAGCATGTAATTACACCACCTCAACCATAAGAGGGGGATGATGAGGACTTGAATGCAGTCCAAGGGGAGCACATATTTAAGGTGTTTCAGAGAACCAAGACCCAAGGTACTACTCCAACCACGGTGCGCAGATCACCCAGAATCTCTCCACAGAAGGAGGAAACCATGCAAAGAAGGAGGAAACTGAAGTTAAACAAGGAGGTGAAAGATTCAAAAGAAAGTACACCTAATTCTTCTACACTTATAGAGAACATAGAAGAACATGGTGAAGGATCAAAGGGAAGAGAAGAGGATGAGAAGAGACCAAAAGAGATAGCTGCAGAGAATGTTCAGGACATGGAGACACAAGTCCCAAATTTGGAAGCTAAAGTTCCTAAGCAGCAATGGTCTAGAAGAACAAGTGGAGAGCACATTCCACTAGCCATGGGGTATGTAGAGGACGCAGGTAAAATTGTCTGCGCCCACTTCTAGAGCATGATAGCATAGAAGGATTTATTCGGCTGGGAGCTAATGGATGAGGATATGGTGACTGTGCACACTCGAAAACAACTATCATGGTCAATGCACACCCACATGGATGAGCCTGACTTTGATGTGTGTAAAGAGTCATGTGTTTCGAGATGACTGAAGAAGTCACCCCAAGCTAGACACATGACAGTAAAGCCTACTGTCATGTCAGATGAGTAGGTCAGCAATGCATTGGTGAAGGTTTCTACTGAGGTGGCTAGAAGTAAACATGGATAAAGATGCAACGATCAGAGCGTTGCGCGAGGAGCTGAAGACAAAGGATGTAGAGATAGCGCACATAACGCAAGAGAGGGACTTTGCACAGAAGAAAAATGAAGTATTTATCAGCATCGCAGAGGATATTGGGGACAATGTCATCAGAGCAAGGCCACACTTGGAGGCCAAGGTACCACAGACGTTTCCTTTAGTGATACATTATGTAGGAAAGTTGGTGGACTTGGTACTTGAAGATGAACCTCTGCACATGCCAGTGCCAAGAAGCTCAGAGAAAGATGTCGAATGGGAGAAAGCCTCGGTGATGCGAAAGATTGCATCTTATGAAGGGTTGTTGCAAGCATTACAGGAAGTATTGAAGAAAGCAGACTAGGCTTTAAACATATGCACAACTCCAGAGGCACTTATCAACATAAAGACCCTAGAAGAGAACAATGAGGTCCAGAAAGTGATGAAGGATGAGACATTGGGCTTCGTGTAGAAAGATTGACAATGGTTAAACAGAAGCGTGAGGCCCTGGCAGCAATACAAGAGCCATTCAAGACTCGTCTAGAAGAGCTTGTGAAGATAATTGCGCAGAAGATGGATCTTTTAGAAGAAAAAATGACATCAATGTTCAACATTGTGTTAGTTTTGTAGAATGAAAAAGGAGAGATTGCAAGGGATGAGTTGGAATCCATTGCTGTGGACATCCCAGAAAAATCGGAACAAGCACTCACTGAATGGTAGGTTTTGGAGGCCGAAATAAAGGAGGAGTATCCAGAATTGATACTACAAAGTGATACAGAGGAGGTTGTCTAATAAAAATTCTTTATTTTTCTACATTCTTTCATTCTTATTCTTTCCATTATTCTATTCTTTACTTCAATTTTTGGAGATACCCATTGTCAGGATGACAATGAGATTAGTGTGGGGTAATGTTGATCAGAGAATACTTGTTAGAGAACACACAAGGAGTTCGTGCGGGAGAGAAGGCTAGGATCAAGGGCGCGGAAGGACAGGAAGGACCAGTGTGTGGAAGTCAAGTTCAGCTTTCAGGACTTAGCCAATTTTGAGCACGGAGACCTATTTTTAGAATATGGTGTGCGGAACACACCAACGATGCAGAGACATGCACGCCATGCATTGTCTATCTTTGGAGGAGTGGATCAAAGCATTTTTGCATGGAGACGAGCTAAGAATAGAATTGACACTTTAGTTAACTGCAAGAGGTCTATAGATAACACACTTGCATGTGTGGCTATGCCTGAAAACAACGTGTGGCTATCAATAGCACGCAGCCTATTTCTAGAATAGATAAGCGGTGAAGGGAAAGTCCCAACCCTATATATATGATGTTAGGTACATAGTAAAAAGAGAGAGAGTGTAACAGATAATATACAAAGTTTCTATATGTGTGATAAAGAGATATACGCATATGACTGAATTATTGTATCAAATCCACACGCGCATTGGTATATACTGTAATTAATGTAAGGATCTTCTGTATTTATTAATAAATGGAAGATATTGGTTGAATCTAAGTGTCATTCTGTGTGTAGTTGAGTAGTGCATGTTATTAATTTAATCATGATTACTGTTTAAGCTTGTTCCTTCATAGATCTAAGTGTAGCATGCATTGTAGAATGATGGATTAGTTATGAATCTATATGTTTCTTCCTTCATCATGCTTACATCTTGATACAACCCTAAAGAGGGACCTGGTACCTTTGTGTGCTTCGAGTGAGCACTCAGTCAAGGCTGAGTGATGTGCCAGTATGACTAGGGTGTTATCTGGTAAATTCTAGGTTACATCAGATAGAATGACAAGATGCCAAGAGGTTAGGAGAGTTGTGAACAAATGTTTTCTACAACAGAAGAAGACTACATTGGTGTGTGTTGATTCAAGGGGAGCTATGTGAATGAATCAAATTCATGTCCATCGATATGCTACATCAAATGAGGTCAAGAAGGAGTGTGTAAACCAAGGAGTTGAGCAAGTAAGTAAGTTATCATGTCCATTGTTGGCATTTAGTTGTTTTTCATGTCAAGATGTCATAGTGCCTTTGTCATAGATGCCAAAGGGGGAGAGTTAAATAAAAAACATAAAGTTTGACTCATGTATGTGCTTGCATGTTTGATATCCATCAATGTTTATGATCATGGTTTCCACTAATGAAAAAGGGGGAGATTTTTGGACAAAGTGCTTTTGTTATAGTCATTGATGTCAAGTCACATTGATGTCAAAGGGTGTTTAGGTGTTGTGATTTTTCTCTAAAGATGGTCCAAGGGTGTGATAAGCTATACCATACTTAGTATGATGTATCAAAGGTGTTAATGAGTCTGTAAAAGGTTAACAAGGTTGATTCTCTTGTGTCATGTGGTGTTTCAAGTCATTATAGGTCTTGTTATTGACCTAGTCCAAGACATATGAGATATCACCATGAGATATGGAGCAAGGAAATCTTATTTAAGCATGGTTAGTGTGTTGTGACACTACATATGAAGTGTGGAAGGCATATAAGGTTTGTATTTAGAGGTATGATGTTGTTTCAAGGTCCATTGAAGCAAGTTTCTTGAGAACAAGGCCAATATGCATGGGTATATGAGATTTCTTGGAGTGTTTCAGAGGTGTGAAGGATTATATGAGCATTAGAGATCATGAATAAGGTTTTCCTAGTGTTGTGGGAAAAATTTCATGCTGGTATGATGAATATTTTGAATGCTATGATGTTTTTGGCTCTACTGAGTCCCTAAAATGGTCATTTCTAGCTCGATGGTGAAGTTATTTTTCTCACCCACACATGTGAGATTTTCATGGGATGTCGAGACTTTCAGGGATGTTTTTGCATGGAACCAAGAATATTTTTCAAGAAGAAAGAATTCATTTGGATGTTAGAGATTTATAAACAATCATTCAGAAGCAGAGGCGGTCTAAAACCCTAGTTAAACCCTAGACCTAGAGTGATAGGAGAAAGATGAAGTGTATGGGATCCAAATGGATTAGGCATGCAAATGTGATGAATTAGATATTGTAAAGGATTCTCCAGGGATCCTTTTTGTGGTGGTCTCATGATCCAACTATTCTAGTAAGGTGGAGAAAAATCCTCGTTTTGAGGAGATTTGTTGTTTTAGGGTGAGTTGGAGGTTTTATGAAGAGAAGTGAATGGTTATAGGAATCTTGGGAGGTGTGCTAGATGGACATAAATTTTTTTATGTAAGTACAATTGAGAAAATTTGAGTTAAATGTCTCCAAAGTTTCCCTATTGCTTTTAGCATAGAAGGGCTATTACTAACTATGATGGTTTGAGGCGAGTCTTGTTGAAATAAATGTTGGATTATTTGGTATTGACCTGGTATGATGTGTTAAATCCCTTGGTATGATCTGGAGTGATGATTTTTAGGTCAATCCCTAATGGTCTAATCATCCTTCTTAGGCTTTACAAGAAGGTATGATGAAACATGTGTGCTTGGTTGATATTACCCATTTTACATATGTTTGTTAGTGCTTGAGGAGTTTATCTATGACACCCTTGTTATGTGACATGCATTGGTTGAGCCTAAAAGTGATGAATGAGATGTTTGAAGCATGATTTCTCAAGACTAGTTCTTGAGTCCTAGAAGCATGTTTGATTAGTTTTAGCGATTGAGTTATTTGAAGGCCTTTTGCTTTATTTTGAAGGTTGACATGAGTTGTTTAAGATAAGATAAACTAATATATTTCCATCCATATGCTACTTGAGTATTGGTGAAGTGTTTTGATGTGTCAATTTATTTGTTCTTGGTGACCTATTTTTGGGCATGATCAACATGCTTAAGTGAGGTAGGAGAGATGGATGTCTTGGAGTGTTTTTCCCTATTTGGTGGTGTCTCATGGACATGGAGAGTGATTTGATGTTATTTTGCATCCATTCATATGGCCAAGTCATCTTGACATATGGTTTTTCTATGTGGATTTGTTCACTCTTGTGGGTTGGTTTTAGGTGCTTGAAGACCTTATTAAGATACCTTACCTCTTAGTGCACTTCATGGTGATGATAGATGTTGTAGTGGTTCCTAAGATTTTTGGTGATTCTGAGAGGATTTACTTGAAGTATTCATGGCTTTTGGTGCATTGATGAAGACTTTTTATGCCGTTATTATTCAATATGCATTACTTGGTGAAGAATACCTAATGTATTAGACATATTTTGGGCTAGTTGTGTTTGTTCATGTTTGTAAAAGCAATGTCGATTTATATGGTCATTTGAGGTGATTTATATGATGAATTAGGATTTTTTTTATGTTTGGCATGACTGGCCTTAAGGGTATTAGCTATCCTATGGTCACTTATAGGGTGTGTCAAGTATAAAAGTGAAGTGTGATGGCTCATTTGAATGTGGATATAAGATACGGATTTGAGTGAGCTAGAGAAGGTAGAAGAAGAGTATAGAGGGGTCAAGGGAAGAGTTGAGAAGATTGATGAAGTGGTGAGAAAGATATAGGAGAAGATGTGCAAGGTCATTAGACCTAATCATATAATAAAGGAGCAGATTTGAGCGATCAAGGAAATAGAGAAGTTTGAGACGGTTTGATGTGCATTGAGCTTAATTTGTGATCACAATATGTTGTAGGAGAAATAATACTTTAGTGATCTTCTTAATCATGTGGTTAAGCTGGTTATTGATCATCTTTGAGGGTGGCAGCCTCTTTGTATAGTGGGTGTTATACTAAATTGGGGTGGGTGCTCCTTGTTAAGTGGGTGCTTCAATAAATAAATCTTGTGTGATGCGTAATATTGACATGAGTCTTTTGGATTGAGTAATATATTCAAAAGTTTCATTGGTTTTTCTTCCCCTTGAGGGTTTCCCACATTATATTTAGTCTTCATGTGTTCTCTCTCTTGTTTTATGATTTTGTGAATGAATGTTGCACACTTAATAAGTTCATAATCAAATATGCATGTTGAATGGTTGTTTTGATGATGTTGTAAGCTATGGAAAATGAAATGAAAGTTTTTTAAGACTTATTCACCCCCTCTTAGTCTTTGTGATTCTAACAAGTTTTGTATTTTAAATGAGATATTATGTTCTCGAATGATCAAACTCACGTGGAGCATTTTATTATAACTTTCAACAACAAAATAAGGCCTAAGTATAAGGTAATTAAAAGTTTCACATGTGTTTCTATTTTATATTGCTCACATTTGAAAGAGTTGGGATTTTATTAGGGGTACTAAGTGAGGTACCACCCCACTTCATAGTTTTCCAAGGTACCTTTGACCAAATTTCAAAGAAAAAACATTACCTTCCTTATTGCTCTTATGATCCCATACACATACAAATGATTATCCCTTCTCGAGAGTCTACCATAAATGACAACCATCTTAAAACATTGATAACCATTACATAAATCATGTCACAAAGGGGTATTTCACCCTTAACTGAATCAACGTGCATAAAAAACCATTTTTGATGAATGACACATGAGTAAGCACAATACTAGGGAACATACAACTTGATATAAGATAACTCTAGAACAATTTAACCTCACATAGATCAATTAGATGTGAGAGGAGTTAAAGGAGCCAAACATAAGGATTTGATGCAAAGGTAAAAGATTATTGACTTCAATCATGACACATAGATCTCAAAATGATATCATTCAAGGGTGAAGGGCAAGAAACATGTGATATGTTTAACTCTATTTTGTATTGTTAACCATGCATGCCTCATTTAAGAGAGAGAAACATGGTAAAGGTTAAGAGCACAGTTCCTTTCGATAGCTTAGGAATAGGAAATTTCTACCATCAACATATGTATTATGGGAGAAAACAATAATTAACATTAAATAAGGTTGATTCAACATATCTAAACTATAGAACAAAAAAAACTCATAATCAATATCATACCCAAATAAAATGCATGTTTCTCCAAATACACCAATATAAATCAATTTCTTACTTATCACAAAATAATCAATACATAACATTCATCTTAATAAAAATGGTGTTGATACATCTATCTAATATTACAAGTATATTTCAACAATATTCCATATTACAAAAACACCATCTACGCTACCATTTCCTTCTTGTCCCATGTACATGGAACCACCCCATGGTGAGCACGACTACTTGAATGGCTTCTAACAACAATGAAGAATGATATACAATTTTAATTTTTGTCCAAAAATAATGAAACTATATTTAACACACTTCAAAGGGGAGTAAGAGATGTAATGCCATGTCATTTCATTTCCAAAGCCAATGAGAGAGGTAGAGAGAGGAAAGAGAAAATACCATTTTTAAACAATCAATTTCTTCAGAAGAAAGTGTCAAAATAAAGTTTCCTATAGACATGTATTCATGTTTACAAGGTTATTCTATCATTATTTTACTTAGATAAGGTCATATGATAGTTTTCTCCATTTACTCACAAGTTTCCAAAATGTCAAATCTAGACAAGTTGCTAAAAAATCAATGTCCAGAAACCATCTTCGAGACTCAAAAACATGCGGAAACAAATTCCTACATCTTCCCCTATATACAGGGAAATAATCAAAGCTGACGAAAAATGGAAAACAATATTAAAATGGCGCATGTCTTTCCGGAGCTACCGATCATAAATGCACCCAAGCAGCCTTGTTGCCTAACGACCGGAGGCCTACAAAACCTATCAAGAAAACTATCTTGTGGGGTGTTTTTCTCCAAAATGAGGGTTTTTAGTAAATTTATAGTAGAAATATTAGAGGTAAACGGAAGCTAAAATCCATTTTTACACCCAGGGCCAAACCGGTGGGTCAAAACCAAACTGCATTTTAAACTTTCAGTAGTTGTTTCATGCTATGAACTAGCTCAATGGGCTCCTAAAAACGTTACGAAACAAGGTAAAATAGAAATCCAAGGGAAAAATCATGGTTCGGTTGAACACTCCACATGGAAAGGTACCTAGATAAAGTTTTATTTTCTCATTTTAGGGTCTATAGGGATGTTTTACACCTCCATGACAACAGGTTTTATTAATGTTACACAAAGTCGTCAAAACGTAATAGCACAAGGTTTTCATATCCAAAATGGTATCATATTTTATCCATCCATATTACGTGGTAAAGGAGAGTAGTGTTTTCATTTGTGATTAATGGTCTTGATGTGTACAAACATAGGTGAAATTTGCAATACAATAACGCATCCCATTTAATTCACCTAAACAATATTTTTATTTAAATTGATTTATAACTCCATTACAATAAGAAATCTAGGAACGCTAAAACAAGAAAGAATAGAGTAATATGACCATTCATGCATTGATTTCGAAAGAGTGAAAAGAATTGACAAAACACCGAACTATCTCCAACAAGCTGGCAAGCGAGCTAGGAACCTAAGTTTGGATTTAGATGGGCGAATCTCATGGAAAACTCAAACATTCAAACGAAAAAAAATTCTACGACAAGTGACTATGTTTTGGCTAAACCAAGACATGTCGCATCCCTTTAAACTTTACAATGCTAACCAAACAACAATAACACCAACTAGCTCTCCAAGCCAATTCTCCTGCAATCCATGCATGGCTGAATCAAGCATAAGTGGTCCTTTGATCACATTATCTCTAGGAATTATGTCAAATAGTTCAAGTGCCCAAAAAATGCATCCACATCTAGGATAAATGTTAAATATCATACAATGCCAATGGATACTTTTTCTCAAAGTCAAACCCACCACACCAAACAAATGCGGCCAATAATTTTTTTTAAACAATAAGAAGCTCCCCTATTTATTTGCATTTTGTCAAACATTTCACAAGCTTCCATGACATACCAGTTAGGGAACTAATAAAAAAATTGGAAAAATCCACTTCTAGTTATGCTTTGTTGGACATCCCACCCCTGCTCAAAAACTCTATTGTGGCGCAGACATATGAGGAATTGGCTAAGGTTGTGGAGCTAGCTTTAAAATTTCCAAATTTCTTTTTCTTAGAAACTTTCAAAGTCTATTCAATGAACCCATACAATGCATACCTAGCAAACAACATAGAACACATGACCACCATTTTTGAGGTAGTTTAGTAGAAAAAATGGACACCTTGAGCAGGAAAAAAGTAACAGTAGGTTGAGACAAAAATTCCCCCAATTTCCAAGCGCTAAGATATGACTATTTAAACTTAGTTTCAAAGCTCCTAATTGACATAGATAAGTAGGCATTGTTATAGGATGTGGTGTCCGACTCTCTTCTTTACAAACACATTTTCTAGAAATCCCCCTTTTTTAAAATAATCCCCTTCTTTATCTAAACCAATCTGTCTTTATCCTACAACCATTGCATCCATGTGGCCACACATTCTTTGAGGCATTAACAAAAAATAATGATCCTAACACATTATCCAAGCCTCCCAAAAGTGTCACAAGGCCATTTCAACGCATCTGATCTGAGAATACCCTACCACATATGGAGTTTTGTATTCTACAAGTCCTATTTCTTGTGGAATTATTCCAAATTCAATCCCATAATACAAGACAAATTTGTAAACCTCTTATTATGCTTGGAGGATTTCCAAAGTATGTTTCAAAACTTCAATTTAGGAAAAAATTGGATGATGCTGACAGAAGATGTGGTATCTAGATTTACACCTTCCAATGATATTTTCTTTGAAGTCTCCAGAGCCTGCTTAACAAAACAAAATCTACCTAATCCTGTAACCAGGGCAGCGTACTAGTGGACTCTAATACCCTTCTCTAAATATATAGCATGTCACATGTAGAGAGGATATAGGTAGGGCCTTAAAACCAAAAGCAAAAACCTATTCAAGACTTACAAAAGAGAAATACTATCAACATACCAGTAAATTCTAAAATAAACGAAAGAATTTTCCAAACGCCTCCTCTTACCAGAATCTTTTTTCAGTCATCCACACATAAAACAAAATTTATCTCACGGATGAAATCTCACTTTAACCAAAAAATTATTTTTTTTTTCTTGGTATAAGGTTAGTACATGCTCCCAAATTTTTGAGGGATTTAAAAATATTTGATAATTTAATTATTTTCATTTTTTTCTTTGTTGTTAGAATCTTAAATTTCAAATGATTAAATCATTCAATTTGACTAAACATTTAAAATAGCTTATTTCCATTATTGTTTTATTATTTTAAAATTTACTTTAACTAAAACCTCTCTTGCTCCCGATAAGGCACTCACCTTTCACATAAGTATCCTCATTTGAATATGCATATTACTTTTATTGTTACCTATATTACAATTTTCTTAGATCAACTTTAACGTTAAACCAAATATACATATATATGTTTCAAACTTCAAGATTCACAAATGCTCTCGAGTTGAAGGGATCGCAAGAAAATGGCATCACCACACAAATCAAAGACACGACGACGCTCCAAGGGTTCCAAAAGGTTTAGTCCGCATAAGGAAAACTTTGAACTTATCTTTATCATTTTTTTATCTTGAATGTTTAATTTATTTTATTACTATTTTTTAATTTATGATCGGTCTGAAAGATGCCAAAATGACATCTTGAAACAAGCATTTTTCAATGATCCATGCAAACCGTCAAGGCTAGGGCAAGGGAAATTTTCCATGAGCCAGAGGGGAACTACATCTTCCCTCCCTTATCAAAGCATCATCCACAATGTGACACACTCGAGGCACTAAGAGGGATGAGAAAACATGGGGAGCCAACAACAACAATTTCTTACCAACGGAAGGGTTATATTGCTTAAAATACAACCACCAGCAGGTTAAACATAATTTAATTTTTTCTAAAATTATTGATGTTATGTGAAAGTTGTATTTCTCCTTATTTATATTACTTATTTAATCTTTTCCTTAACACATGTTCTTAGTTTCAAATATCATAAGACCTCTTTATCCAACAGTTCAAATCCATAGTGGATTCAAATCCAAATTTTTTATATTCATTTCGAAATACACTCGCATGTGTTTTATCATAAGGGTATTCACCATTTATTATTTATGTCAATTTTCCACTTTACTTATTCAATGTTAAAAATGTTAACACTTGTTAAGGATTTCAATTTAAAATTCCCAGGAGGTTGTCCCAAAACAACTGACACCATAATGTCCCCAAGGTACAAAGCACAATACGAACAACCCATAAAACACATTTTTAGGAATGAATCACATCACAAGACCTCTAAATCCACCATGGAAAGACACCGAGTAGTCCACCTAACATATAATTTCACACAATTATTCCCCAAGCATAGATCCAACACACACATGTGACTAACAAATAATGAAGCATCATGCTTATAAATATGCAACCAGTATCACATGACTCAAAACCACGATTGTATCCACACAGTGCCAAGATAAGATCCAATAGTACATACCAATGAAGATGAGAATCAAGACTCAACATCATAATACATAACAAGACTCATAAGGAAAACTCGTGTATCATACATACCAACTCCATACACCTCCAAAATCTCCATAAGTATCCCAAATAATTCCATATGTCTCCCAAAAGAGAGAATCATAGTGCCAAAACCAAGCCGGGTCTCTCACCATAGAGCCTCGTCACCTTATTTTTCCATGTTGGGTCACTCACCATAGAGCCCCATCTCCTTATTTCTCCATATCAGGTCACTCAAAAAAGAGTCTCATCACCTTATCTCTCCATTTAATGAGATCAGGTCACCCTATGGCCCTAGGAACATAGATCCCCGTCACCTCCACTTAAGTCGCATAGTAAGTTGTAGCTCAATACTACACATCCCCATAACTCCCTTGAGGTGTACCCCCATATAATGAAGTGGTTCCATAGGTCCAACCACTCCATGGTGAATCCCATGACCATATTTCAACACATCATGACACTAGAACCAACCTATCAACCAAATTCAAATCCCAAGTGGAAAAAATTATCAAGCTTTAGGCTATGCTAGGAAAATTTTAAACTCCAAAAGCAATTTTCAAACTAAGTAAAATAAATGGATAAACAACCGCAGCAATGCAAAGGCCTCTTGTTAGCGCAAAACCAATTAAATTCCCAAATATTTAAAGATACATCACTCAAGAAAATTGTTGGTTCTTATAAAAAAGAGAAGGAGGTCAAATTGTGAATAAAACACACACTTAGAAATATCACATTACGATCGCTACATGGCCTTTCCATGGCCACCAAACGGGTACTCATCGATTTATTGGAACTCATATATCGAGCCTCAACTCGAAAAATACATATAACCAAGAATAAGTATATCTCCAAATCACACATATGAGGATCCACATAGTCAATATCACATAGGATTGTTTAATGGACAACCTAATAAATAGGAGAGAGTAGAGACACTAGTTTGCATAAGTATGAGCCTAAGGTGGTGTACATCCACAATTTACTGAGCAAAATCAAGGTATACCAAATGGATAAAAGTTTGTTTTTATTCTACATGAGACTCCACTTTCAAATTCATACTTAGCTCAAGGTTATGGTCACCTCGTCTACAACTTCTCTCTTGACACATACAATTTTGAATGCCACTTGTACAAATTAGTAGTGTAGGGTACACAACATAACACATAACAATGTTACGATCACATTTATGACTTACACACAACAACTATAACATATTACGCATGGAAAAATTATAGGGATAGAACATAACAATATTCCACAACTTACAACATACAATATTTTTACATAGCACACCAAGAGTGTGAGTAGAATACATTAGGGATCATGAAATCACCATATACCCCCAATTCATTATTTAAATTTATCAATAACATATCAATATGTGTGTGTGCGTGCGTGCAACGGACATAGAGATTTAACATCATGACATACATTCCAATATAATGCAGCATAGAGACAAAACACCATAAAACAACATAACACAGTGGGAATTGATACAATCCAACATATTTCACTATGAAACACTTTGTCATGCAACACATTGCTCCACATATACAAAATCAATAAAGAAACGTAACATCACAACACTTTCATGGTTCACAAAACTATTCTCTTCACACAACAAGGTGGTAATGCACATGAATGTCACGTTGAATTCACAAGAAGAGAGAAATTCCTCCCATTGAGAAGCACCTCAACATTATAACAAGTCCACACTAAGTGGTATGTATAAAAAGTGCATTCAAATAATCACAATTACAATTTTTCACATCATAACAAAATAACACAATACTCCTCCACCATCATTCATGATCTATTACAACACCAAAATGTTCTAGAGGTTTGAGTGTATGAACCTTCACTCTGATACAAATTGTAGTGCCCACCCATGTGGGACCCAAACATAAGTCCAAATATAGTAGGATATATTTTTTGACTTTCACTTTACTAATACACCTATGCGACACCATAAAAATAGACAAGAGGTTACACGACACCACATGCAACATTTACACCAACATGAAGAACACACAAATATCAAAATGATACAATGTCACACCTAGATAAATGAGTAAGTATGAAACCACAACACAGTCGTGACATGTACATCACGAATTGACACCTTCCACAATATCACATTATCATGGTTAAATATTTGTCATATTCAAATTCCAGTTTTAGCCTTAGGTTTGTTGAGCATATAACATGAAAAAATACATTTTCCTTTTTTCTAGTTTGCATTTATTTTATTTCATATTACACTTAAATTAAGATAGTTCCACCTTAATGGCATTTAAAACTCTCTTATATAACCTTATAGGTCTTGATATCATTTATCACGCAAGCATATATTTTTATTCACAACGTTACAAATTATTCATTTCATTTCATATTTAACTTATAACAAGTAAACTTAATTGGGTTCTTTTCTCTATTAATATCATTTCCATAACTCAATATTAAATTGAAACTCTTTAACACACCTGTGAGATTTTCCTAGATCTTTGTCACAGCTATAGTTTTTCTCTCACCTAAAATACATTTACTAGACATTCTTAATTGCTATGATTCAATAATCGGTTAGGGTAATTTCTAATAGTTATGAGCCATAAGTTTTGTATTCTAGATAAGAGATTATTTTCTCGTATGATCAAACTCATGTGGAGTAGTTTATAATAACTTTTGACAAGAAAATAAGGCCCAACTAAGTATAAGGTAATTCCGAGTTTCATGTGTGTCTGTTTTATATCGCTCACATTTGAAAGAGTTGGGATTTTATTAGGGGTAGTAAGTGAGGTACCACCCCAATTCATAGTTTGCCAAGGTACCCTTGACCACATTTCAAAGAAAAAACATGACCTTCCTTATTGCTCTTATGATCTCATACACATACAATGAATATCCCTTCCCGAGAGTCTAGCATAAACAAAAAACATCTAAAAATGTTGATAAACATTACATCAATCATGTCACAAACGGGTATTTCACCCTTAACTAAAATAACGTGCATAAGAAACATTGTATGATGAATGACACATGAGTAGGAACAATTCTAGGGAACCTACAACTTGATACAAGATAACTTTAGAAAAAATTAACCTCAAATAGATTAATTAGATGTGAGAGGGGTTAAAAGAGCCAAACATAAGGATTTGATGCAAAGGTAAACTAGTATTGACTTCACTCACAACACATAGATCTTAAAATGAGGTCATTCAAGGGTGAAGGGAAAGAAAGGACATGTGATATGTTTGTCTATTCTAAAGTGATAAGTATATTGTTAATCATGCAAGACTCGTTTAAGAGAGAGATACACGGTAAACGTTAAGAGCACAGTTCCTTTCAATAGCTTAGGAATAGGAATTTTCTACCATTAACATAAGTATTAAGGGAGAAAAAAATAATTAACATTACAGAGGGTTGATTCAACATATCTAAACTGTAGAACAACAAACAACTCATAATCAAGATCATGCCCAAATAGAATGTATGTTTCTCCAAATACACTAATATAACACAATTTCTTACTTATCACAAAACAATAAATACATAACATTCATGTTCATAAAAATGGTGCCAATGCATCTACTTAATATTACAAATATATTGCAATGATTGTAGTCTTGTTTTCCCACTTAACTACCTAAGCGCATTGGTACTTCATTCAGAGATCTAAATACTCACCCGAAGAACGCAAAGGTACCAGGTCCCTATTTGATGTGAACTTTGTCAAGATGTTAGCATGTATACTCATATATTCCATATCCATAATAAGTAATTAAAGGCAAAACATAACAAGAACTAGATCACAACCATAGTGCATAATGAATCAAATAAGGATCAAGATCAGATTTACCATACAATAACCATGAATAATGACATCAATGACCAATATCCATCCACAAAGACCCATCATATTAATTCATCATCAAACACAATAGTTGAATACATAAACATAGTGTCTCAAGAGTCATGCGCATAAATCATACCAGCAACATAACTCTGATACATACGGGGTTCTCAAAACCATGCAAATCAATCAATACATACATACATACATATAGGGGTGGAGACTTGCCTTTCACCGCCCATACACTCTCAAACTAGGTTGTATACTCAAACTAGCCATGCGTGCATACAAAGATAACCAGGAAGTATGCAAGCTTCACTAATAATAAACTATCTCTATGAATAAAACCTTGTCTAGTTCTATTATTAGCTCGAACTCTATATGTCTCTTGATCTTCCACTTTCTCTTAAAAATAACATTTCCTTGGACACAAAGTCTTCATGCTTTTATCATTTACGTGCTCTGCACTCCATCCTATTCTTAGCCTGATACAAGTAAAAATGGCTAAGTCTTGAACTTTCTCCTTATGTGCGAGAAACCTCAGGGTGCAAATCTATTAAAATCTTGTGCCTACTCATGCACCCCTACTTTCACGCCACTATCATATGTGCCTTTGATACTTAGGCATGATTTCATTAGCCCAACATTACCCCACACTAATATCATTGTCGCCCTCGGCAATGAGGTTGTTCAACTTATACCTCTAAAGAATAAAGAATGAGAATGACTTAAAGAATAAAAGAATTACAGAACTGAAAGAATAATTGAATAACCAATGCACTATTTTTCATTAGGCAACAAAAGCTCAGGGTACTCATTTTTGATGTCTTCTTCCAACTCATCCCAGTCGTTGAGTCCCTTCTTTGTCCTTGCGGGAACATCTCTAAGCACAACATCCATTTCTATCAAGGTCATATTTTCTCCCTTGTGTTTTAATTCCCGTACCACATTCGCTAGTCATGACACCATGCCATCCATCACATCCATACGTCGTACCATCAACTTCCATAATTATTTTATTTTGTCATCATGAGGGTCCCTAACTGCTTCAAGCACATCACGCTTCTCTTCTAACAATGCCAGCCTCTCCTCTCATCCCAAGGTTTCATTGTTTTTCCACCATAAGGATTGCATTCTCCTCTTGTAATGTTCTTGTCTTAATAATATGTTCATGTTCTTCACACATCTTTAGTGCCAAATTTTCCATTTTTAATTTATCCTTCAAAGTATCAAGTATGGCATCATACTCTATTATCTGGCATGCAGTCTTCTTCTTGGTCCTTTTTACCTCTGCAAAAACATTCTTCTATTTATCTACAACTTGTTCTGCCTCACTCGGTGCATGCAATGGATTTTAATCTAATATAAAATGAACTAAAGTGCATAAATAATGCAATGCGAAGGGAAATTCCCCAGATACTTGTCTTTATACTATGGCCGTGATGCCAAAATTTCATCTCCAATCTCCTCGGCCATATCTAGAATGGCACGCACCTTCGCCTCTGCTTTATCCTTCTTTTCTATCAGGCGCTGAATATATTCCTCCTTATCCTTCTTATCTTCAAGCACCATCCTCAAAGTACTCGTTTCATGAATATTTTTGCACGCAACTTCTACAACTATCTTCGTTAATGCATTACTTTCTTTCTCATCAGATAACTCCGTTCACTTTATTGCCACATGTTTGGATTCCGAAGCCTTCTTCATTCTTCTTGTGGCACATGAATCCTCGCACACATCAAATTCAGGCTCATCCATGTGAGTCAACATACTCTAGGAATTTTTTTCCTCATGCACGTGTTTGCCATCTCCGGAACCATCAACTCCCATCCATATAGTTGTTCTGAGGAAAGAGTTCTCTGGAACTTGGCATGTATAATCTTCATTGGGTCATTGATGTACCCAAGGTTTGGTGTCTGCACCATCTCTTCTTCCTTATGTTCATTAGCGTGCTCACCTATGTTTTCCTGTGTTACAGTGCCCTCTTTATAGTCCTCTCCAGTTTCTCCCTCAGGTCCACCAGTCGGTTATGCAACACTATCTTCTATCTCTATATCTCCTTCAGTGTAGCTTTCTTCTTCATGCTCATGTACACTCGTGTTGGGTACTTATGTTTCAAACTGTGTTTTCTCACCGTCGATTCGTTCATCTCCTCGAACTTTAAGGCTCTATGTAGAAACATCATTTCATGCGGCCCCATTGGATGACTTGTCCTCATCGCTATCTCTTACAGGAACATACCCATGCCTTCTCTTCTTCTCTTCCTCGTTCCGATTTACATGTGGTGACCGCCTCACAGGTTGTGAGGATCTCGTGCCCACATCTGTATTATTGTGCCTCCTGCGAAGTTCTCTCCTGCCATAATCAAGTCCAGTATTGTCTTCTCGTTCTTTTTCTTCTCACCTGAGGACATTCTCTAAGTCCTACTTTTCCTATCTTGGGGGTGTATCTTCAAGTGGCCTCTCCGTACCCACAGTTTGTCTGCCCTTCGGAGAACCTGGAAGTGACAAGTCCTCACTAGCAATAAATTTTCCATCTTTGATCCTCGGCCTTAAGTAAACATAAACGCACGCGGTCTCTATCTATCCCATAGCCATAACCTCAGGAGTGATATCAATGTTATCAGACTCTATTGTTTTCACATATGCCTCCTTATTAGGGTAGACATAAGTTTTGGGTAGAATGTGAATGTTTGCATCTAAATTATCAACATCAAGCTATAAATTACATGTGTTATGCAACATGTTCATCGAATCCTTAAAATAATGTGTAGTAAAGGTGAAGGGAAACTTACACCAGGGGCTTTTCTCTCCAGTCTTCATGTAAAATCTACCCAGACAAAAGTGTTGGTATGTTGCAAACTCTGCTTCCCCCTCCAATACACTAGGTAACTCTCGCAGTATGCGCCATTCTCCCTAAAATGTGTTACACATCCTCTTATACCACTTTTCTTGGCGTTGTTTGTAAGTGTTAGAGATTGTGCCATGACAAGTTTACTTAGCGAATTTCTTCACCGGAGAATTTTTCTCCATGGGGTACTCCCACATTTTCTCCTTCGGCCCATCAAGCACACCAATTCCACAAAATACAATGAGGAGAAAGATAACACCCCAAGTTATCTTCTCACCTTTGACCGTTTGTATGCGTGCTTCTTCTACTATGCTTTTTGCAATGTTGTAATAGGTTTTGTTGGCCATTTTATGTGTTATATACAACCCACGCTTGTTCACCTCCTTCCACCTCTCTAAGGCACCCAACTTGCAACTAACAGTCATGTAATTTCCCTTGTAGCTCGATATTCTATATTTCCAACATTAAATGCTTGACCTCCCTTGTAATAATTGAACACAACAATTGTTTCCTCTACTCCCTCATCATTTGACCATGCAATCTCTAAACCAGAGTTGCACAATCTTGTAACCTTGCCAATAAACTATCATATGATTCTCATCCTTCTAACCACGAAGTAGAAGTAATCCTCATGTACACATGAAATAAGCTAGTGGTATAGTCACTCTGGCTTTCCAAATAACGACAACTCATACAATTACATCACCCCAACACTCTTGGGTAGTTTGTATGTTGATTTATCCATTACTCTTTTCCCATCTGCAGTCCTCCTATTTGTCTTCAAGACAGTATCTTCCTTTATGTCCTTCAGGGTTTGTTCAGTACGATGATTTATGTCGATTATCTTGCACTTAGTCAGTTGGGACGTCCATGACCTTCCTTCAATGACCTCCTCTGGGTATTGCATCTCTGTGAACCATTCTTGTGGTGACTCCTCTGACACTAGTTCCTTAACCACAACTCTCCTTGGTACAATTTTATTGCTTAATTAATAAAGTGCTCTGAAAACTAAAAAAAATCTTAATACCTTACCCTTGCATTCCTCGATCTTTGTTGTTGCTTCAAACACCCCATGCCATAGTGTGCCCTAGCTACAAATCTATCTCTTTAAAACCCCAATCTACGAACTTTCCTTCTACACACGCCCAACTAGCTCAAACACCCTTCCACACATAGCTCTGTCATTGTCGTGTTATGAAATCACCCGGTTCGTTGCTCGATCAATCGATCTTCACACTTTCACACTTCGTCGCACTTAACAACTCGAAAACTCAAAGGATGCAAGGTAAAATAACATTGCAAATACTTTCCTTTATAGATTTTTCAAAATTCTCTGCATTAATTACTCCTCAACTACCACTGTATATGGAACATTAATTCTTCTTTCTCTCTCTTGCTGTGCATTATTCCATATTCTTCCATGCACCCTAATCATAACCTTCTAGCACACCCACTACTTCTCACCCACAAACCTCCTTTCACGCGCACTTCCCTCCACCGAAGTGCCTCACCATTAGTGTGCATCATACCAAGTAGTCTCTCATGTTGCTTCCTACCTCGTGTTACACTGCGCATCCATTAATCTACACGCGGTCTTCAATATGAGAAAATATTTTTGAAACTCTCTTTGAAACAATATTTTCCCTGAGCACCTGTAATATTTTTCCTATGTGCACCAATCTGGTTGTGATTCATAGGCACCAATCACTTCTTATTTATGATCCACCCCACACTAAAAGTATGTGCGATCCTCTGTGCATGAAACCAATATATAATAATCAGCTCCTGGCATGCAAGTGCGCTTACTACAGACAAAACAATGAACTAAATTGACAAAGCATATAATAACAATGAAAGGAGACACATTATAAGGGAAATCTAATCTAAGTGAGCAATACTGCCTTATTACAAACACCAAGAAGCCTTATTTATAGTAGGGATTTAGCCTACTCCTATTGGAGTAACCAGGAAATAGATATTGTCATCCAGCACCTGCTTGCTAATTGGTAAGTTCTTGAATCCAAGTATGTTTGTTACTAACAAGGGTCCCAACCAATGAACTTTCAATTTCCCTGGGCGGTGTGACAAACTTGGAGTCATAAAGCAAGATCCATATTGTTCAACTTCAAACTTATCATTTTGAATGTGTCCTATCATGCCATACCTTCTGCCTTTCCTTATTATTATCTTCTGGCTCCATCGACCAATGTAATGACACACCTCTCATCTAATTGTATAAATTTATAAATGTGATCTTCAAGTGTGCTTGTTCATTATCCAGTCCACCTACACATGCACAATACGCAGGGATGGTAACATAAAATCCATGGGTAAAACATAGCCTCCACGCCAAATACCAAATAAAAAGGTGTGGCTTTGTTTAACCTTTTGTAAGTAGTCCTATATACCCAAATTATAGATAGAAACTTTGGCATACCAAATCCTTCCTTCCAACATCACAAATATTTTGTCAATGTATGTCCTAGAATCTTATTGAAAGTCATCAGTAGTGCCATTTTCCTGTGGGTGATAAGGGTTTATTTTATGGTGTGACACCATAAATTTTGACCAATAATATTCTAATAGTCTCTCATTAAGAAAATGAGTACCCCTATAAATTGTCAAGCTCAACAGACATCCATACTTGCTGATAATTTTCTCCCATAAGAGCCTTATTATTGTAGCTACTTTGTACAATCCTTTGTAGGACACTGATTCCTACCCACCTTTTTAGATAATCTATACAAGTAATAATATAGCGTGAGCCAGTGCTACGCACGTGGGTGGAAATTGGACCTACACAGTCAATATCCCATTTATAAAAAGCTTATGCACTTGCAATATGTCTTAAACGCATTTCATCCCTATATCTCGAGGTGCTGAAAATGGTCACAAGCCTTGAGTTATGTTTTAAAATCCTTGTATGAATTCTCCCACCAAAGGCCAACTATTAAAATCTTACACGTGGTAGCATTACCTGCATAATGTCCACCTAAAATCCCACCATGAGATTCCTCCAAAATATCTTCACACTTATGCTCAAGTACACACCTATGTAAAATCTCATCCTGACCTAACTTGTATAAGTCTCTGAATTGGTAAGGCACGAGGTGTATAGAAAGTAACTAAAGTTCTCATCCCTTTAGGTGACATATTATTACACAAAAATACCACAATATATTCTAAGTCAGTGGGCATGTGGTTCAATTTAAAAAATTGTGCATCCAACATTGTATTCTCAATGCTCTGCACATCCTCACATGAGTTAATTCTTGATAAGTGATCTGGTCATGAATTAATCTTTCTTTGCTATACTACCACTATAAAGTCAAATTCTTGAAACAAGAGCATCCACCTGAATATGCACCCCTATAAGACATGATTATTGACCAAATAATTAAGTGCCATGTGATCTATATAAAATATGAATGGAGTTGCCAACAAGTACTGTCTAAACTTGTGTAATGCGTAAATGCATAGACAAGGCTTTGCACTCATGTATTTGTATAATTCTTCTTGGCTGGGGTCAATTTCCTAGCTTGCAAAACATATAGGATGATCTATAATACCTTCTCTAGGATGTGCTAAGACTGACACCAATGGTTGTGCCATAGGCATCAACATGTACAAGAAATGGTTTTTTCCATGAAGGAAAGTGCATAATGGGAAAAAAATTAAGTCTTTCCTTCAATGTCTCAAACACTAATTATTGCACCTCATCCCAATGGAAATTTCTTTTACTCTTCAACAATTCTTCTAAGGGAACAACAATCTTAACATATCCCTTTATGAACTTTCTATAATAACCTTTGTGTCCCAAGAAATCCACACACCTCACTTTTATTGGTAGGCTAATCTAAGCCCAAAATAATTGCAACACTTAGTCCGGATCTAACAACAATCCTTCATTACATATGATATGTCCCAACAAATTTTCAAAGGGTGTAGCAAAGACACACATCTTAATGTTAAGTGAGATTCTCAACTGTCGGACACCTATCAAACATTAATTTCAAATTGTCACAGTGATTTTTTACCAACCCATGTATAATCCAATGATTGAAGTAAACCTGTAAAAACATATGAATAAAGTCCTGAAATGTCTTGCACAATAATGCGTGAAAAGACTACAGGCGCATTGTTCAATCCGAAATAGGCATAATTATTTGTGAAAAAATTCCCCATTCAGTAGATGAGAGTTGTATTTTCGTGATCTTCATTAGTAATTTTCACTTGATGATAACTAGAGAATCCATTAGTAAAAGAATATATATTGCATGCCCTGTAATGCCTTCCAAAATCTTCTCTATGTGAACATAGTGTGGGAAAATGGATATATCACACAAACAACATTCAAATCTCTGTAATCCACATGTAGATACTTATCCTACTCATCTTTATTTATGCTTATTACCATAAGAATAACACACTCCGACTCTTTAATGGGCTCAATGATTCCAGATTTCAACATCTTGTCAATTTCTTCCTTTACTTTGACACACAGATTAGGATTCATCCTATAAGGCCTCTTCCTAAATGGGCCATGCACACATTCCTTCAATTTGATCCTGCATCTCACCCAAAGAGTGATGAAATCCATTCAATTCATGATATCCCTGTGGGATATAAGTCTTAGAAGTCGCTTAGCAACAACTTAATAATCTTTTCCAGTTCTTGTTCAGACCAATTGTCACCAACAATGGCTTCCTTAGGCTCTGCATTTATTCCAATGTCGACCTTCTTTGTTTTCATGGGATCGTGATACGTGCACATGCCTTCTCATCAGCACTATCCAATACCTCATGTGTACCTTCAGTGTGGTCAATATATATATTCTTAACTTCATCATCATCAATCATATAAATGAGGTTTCCCTTCTCTTTTTCCATAACCAGGTGTACCCAACCATTCCTCATCTATCTATTCTTCATTATCAAAGCACGCGTCCAAGTCTAGATCCCCTAGTAGATATAGAATGAGCTCTTCAACCTTCACACTATCTCCCATAGTAAAGAACTTCATAATCTGTAATAATTCATTAGCTAGAGGTTCAGTAGAAAAATAGTCAAAGGTTTGAATCATATCTATGGTCATTTCTTGTCAGCTCCCTATTTCCTTGTTTAATTTTACATAGACATACCATGCGTGTGTGTAACCACATAACATGGAGTATAATTTATGCACCCATAGTGAAGGTGGTAAGGCATCCTATCACTCTATCTAGATTCTCTCACAATCCCAGACGTGATGTGAGGTATGGAGCTTCCCAAGAAATTCACATGTTTTAGTAGGGCGCATTATTCCTTAGAAACCTCGTAGAGAATGCGATTCTCACTTATCACCACTCTATAAGATTATATCTATGTGTAGTGTAGTAGTGCACTGTTGTATCATGTCCACTAGGCTTCCATAACGCACATAAATACATCAAGATTCCTTTTGCTAGTGTACCGTGGTACCTAGTTGTTGCCCAAGTGCATAATAGTGTGCGACCCGATTATGCAAGTAACTATAATTTTCATCTCTCGCCTGACCATTTCATATGTTCCATGTACCTAATTGTCACAGGAAATGTTGGGTGTATCACTCATAGACTAAGCATCATCCCATTGAATAACACCTTCTTTAGATGGCTCAAGCACTTCAAGGTCTCTAATTGTGCTCGTATATATCATGTTCAGATCCTCTTCACTCAAGGGCTCTACATACGCTGCAACCTTTGCATCCATCAAAGGAATAATTACGCACTCCTCCTTGTTCTCAAAACTAATGTATCCTTTGTTAAAGCGCAAATCGACATTATTAGCATAACACCAAGGGCACCCAAGTAGCGCTGGGAAGCTATCCACCTCAACAAGGTCTAATAATTCAAATTCCCCAGTGAACTTGGCTCCTTAAATTACAATAATCACATACTTCAATACTCCAATAGGATTAGCTCTAGTTCTATTCACCATGTACAACACATTCGAAGAAGGTTGTAATGGTGGTCTTCTCGTACAATTCCATGCATCCAAGGTGAGTACATTAACTTCCGTGCCTATATCAAATAGTATGTTTCACAAGATCCACCCATCAACAACTGCATTCAATGTGATTTCTTTATCATATTCATGACTCTGAGGAGGTAAATTCGCTTGCAATATATATCTCTCGCGCTTAGGTCTAGTGTGTATTACCTTTTCTCTCAACCATTCACCTAACAATGGAATGATATTCTCCTGACACGGCATCTTACATACCTCCTTTAGGTCATCTACATCCTTCTGTGGAAGTTCAACCTTCTTTGCTCGATCCATCACACGGGCTTGTTCCTTAAATACTTGAATTTCACCCTACAAATCTCTAATGACATCCATAGTTTCCTAATAAATATCCTTCTAATGGGCAGGATCTAGATACTTGGCATGTATCACCTCCTGCTTTGTAATAACAGGCTTTTGTTTCAGAATCTCACAAGTGTGTGCAACCTCAACACGTGTAGTCACCAACACAAACAACATCTCAGGGCCATGCGCTAACTTCAAAATCCACTGATCTTCCATAGTGCGTTGTACCTTAATCATTCCCATGCCCTTATCATTCTTCTTATAGTTATTACTCATGTGCTCTTATAAATTAGGGAATTCCTCAAACTTGTGTTACTTTTCACACCATGAGAAAACCACGTTCTAAGGGCATTCACACCTATAATGATTAGGTGATCCACAAGTAAAACAGGTTCCACGAGGGAAGTCACCTCTTCCACCGCCACGGCCTCAGCCTCTATATCCCCCATGGTAACCTTTACCTTT
Organism: Taxus chinensis; assembly: GCA_019776745.2. NCBI lineage: Eukaryota > Viridiplantae > Streptophyta > Pinopsida > Cupressales > Taxaceae > Taxus > Taxus chinensis. Next base: position 325,851,349 of record CM034148.1, on the reverse strand, counting down.
GTTGCCTCCATCAGAATGCCCTTCATGACGTTGTCCTTCCTACTCCTTAGAACCACTCTTGACACTAGTTTGGCACACACCAGTCTCAATAGCCTCGTGAATCTGATCAATCAATCTACAGTTTGATGTGTCATGACTGTGGGATTTGTAAATCTTAAAGTATGAAGCCACATTCTACCGAATCGTGCGCTGTAATAGAGAGAAGCTACTCTAATCATGATCCAAGTGGCATATCTCACAATCCAGCAACATGGCGCACACTGATTTATGAGGGAAACTATCCTTAGTGCATCCCTCAACCTTGCAATCTATACACCATATTCCACTGCATGTCTCATGAGTTGAATTGGCTGAAAGTTTCACCAATTACCTTTCCATAGATGCAATATGTGCCTCTAAGAATGGACTAACTCCAGTGTCTACGCTTCCAACTTCCTCGGTGCACAAAGCTACCTCCAAAGCCTCGTGCAGATCTGTAAAGATCTTATGAGAGAGTGCCCTCCTAAAAGGTGCTATCACCCTGCCAACAAACCACTACGTATACTGGCTCAGGTGAATATCATATAACTTTGATAGCAGAGTTTTAAAACATGCATCATACTCTCTTATGCTCTCAGTCATGCCCTGCTTATTTCCTTTAGTGTGTTGATGCTTTTCTGTTCGAACTCAGGTGTATAGAACTTAGCCTAGAAGGCATCATGCAGTGCGTTGTAATCCACATCAGTCTGATTCGGGTCATATTTCCTATACCAATTATGCATCCGCCCTTGCAAAGTAGTAGCAAATTGACTTTCCTTAAACTCAGGAGTTGTAATTCCCTTAGCGTGTCATGGTATCTCACACATGCGTATATACTCCACTACATCCTCAATACCCATGTACTTTGGTAGGCGAAGGGACATATCGTAATAAACTTGTGGATAATGAGGTTGTGGTCCCTGTCCACCAGATTTAGAACCAGTATTCCTAACAGAATTTTCTCCACCTTTAGAACCACTAGATCCACTAGACCTTGAGCCTCCTAATCCTCCTAATCCACCTCCTGTAGCAAGCACCGGACCAGAGGAGGTGCTACTTTGTGTTGAAACTGTTATACTAAATTGAACTCACACAGTCTGCGAAGTTGTGCTACTTTCATATGTATTACCAACGTTCTGCGTGCCCACGTTCTGTCCTGATGACGCGCTAGAAAATATACCACCGATCATGCCACCAAGCAAAGAAGACGTTTTTGCAGCCATAGTCATCTGATGAAATTCTATATTTAAAGGAAAATGATAACTACTTGTTGCTACTCTCTCAGCAAAGCTAGCCTGATTCCCAATGACTGTTTCAAGAACTGGAACACTAAGCGCAATATGCTAAGCTAACATGTGCATAAAATACTAAGTTAACATATAGTAAATAGCGAATGTAGGAAAATACTCTATACAAAATGACAAAAAGGGTTAGAGCACTTACCTGTTGGAGGGCGATCATTGATGCATCTCTCTCACAAAGGATCATAAACCAAGAGAACAACTTTTAGGTGGAGAAGGGGAAACAATCATGTTCTAGCTCACTATAGATGACCCAAAAGTACAAGAAAACCATTCCAAGCAAGAAGAATCTCCAAGCCAAGAGTCAAGATGTAAGAAATCCAGAAGCTAAGTGAGCAGGTACAAGTTGGCGCAATAGAGCAAAGCTAATGGCAAGTTCCTGTTGATCTGATCTGATGATGATGATGTGAAAATGAGAGTTGGGGTATTTTTATCAACGCCATCACTTACAGGAGAAGGCATCGGCCAGGTTTTTAAATTTGCACCAACGCAATCGCCCACGGGCGATGGCATCGGCCAGGGATGAAAAAGCAAAGAGGGATGTGTAAGGTGTCATGGAAAGCAAGAATAATGCAAAGCAAAGGAAACGAGGTTATGAGCAAGCAAGATGTCGGAAGAATGTGACGCAAAACAACAAGGTAAGCACAAAAGAAAGACATAAATAGGACTAAAAGTTGTTCTATCTCCATCTATCATCCCTAACCTAATGGTTATGTGAATAACCATACCCCTATCCTAGAACGAGCCCCTTAAGGCACCCGTTCCAAAGATAGATGTATTAGCGACCTCTAACCTAGAAAGAGAAATTGTTAGTAACATGTATGAAAATAGAAAGCGTAAAAAATTAGGTGTATACACATAATGTCATTTGACGCATAGGAAGCGAACATTAACTCTAAGCAACGATCAAAATATATATCTATTAACGAGTGAAAGAGATCTACTTCAACCAAATATAAAGAGTGCACACAAACATCAAGATCCAGGTCGAAACACAAAGTAGAAACAAGAGAACTAAGGCAAATGCATGAAAATGTTCAAAAGCTAATTTCTACAAGGATCCAACAAAATAAAGCCTTTCTATTGGGTATTTATAGGAGATACCGCAACTACCTAGGCACAATCACAAGTGTTACAAGAAATGGCCTCAACTAATTGCGCAATACATATCAGATAGAATAGATACATGGATTATGCATACAACAATCAAATTGAATGTGCACCAGGTGATTCTAGACTAAAATTAGATTTGATCTTCAGTTTGTTTCAATCAGCATTTAATGCTTTGTGGTACGCATGTGTAGCTTGAAGTACATGTCTATCTCCATTTGAATTTAGACGATGTCTGCTCTCTTACATGACATGTGCAACGAGATCTTCTCCAACCTTTGTTGTTGACAAAGTGGACAAGATCACATTTTCTAACATTATGGATATTGTTGTCAAAAATGGCGGATTGTTGACTTTTGTAGTGCATTTTGTCGTTTAGCCACCAATAACTGCTTGCCTTCTGTGTAATGCCCATGTTGGGAATTTCTAACCTTTTGCACTTCTTTGGGAACCTTCTATGATGATGCCCTCAATTCCTACAAGGCATAAGAATAGTGTGAAGTTAGTATTGCAAAAGCAAAGTGTGCAATAAAAGTATAATTATACTATCGGCGCAACATGCGTGCTTAGTTATTGCATGCTTCCTTTTATGCCTTTGTGCACAAGGATTGTGCACTCTTAGTATTCCATGGTTTATGCAATACAAAGTATTATGTGTCAAATGATGCACATTGTCTTCCTCATAAGAATTTCTAAGACTTCTCTTGCATAGTCTTTGGAGTATCATGAATGTGTGTGTACTACCTACATAACATAAATCTTGCAAGAACCAAGTGGTAGGCATTAGATTTTTCCAAGTGGGCTATAATTCATTCAATTATACAACTACAAGAGGCTTGTGAAGTTTGGGGCCTCACGTAGTGTATAATAGGTTGTTTAGTGAGTAAAGGGGGTGTCACAAAGCATTGGGAGGCCACATGACCCATGGTATGATTGTGCAATGAGTGCACGAAGATTTTTTGAACACGAGGAACTCATGCAATGTTGGAGGACTTCAAGATAACAAGGGCCAAACATGTAGGACGTGCGAGACATTACGCAAGGTAAAATGCGCACTTCGTAGTGGATGTGAAAGAGGCATGTCAAACGATGTGAATGGGTGGGCATGCAAAGATTGCACGCAAGGCAAGAAGGCCAAGAAAGACTGTGAGGGCAAAGGGATGTTGCACAAAGTTGTTGTGCAAGGTCCTTTGAAGATACACACAAAAGGAACATCACTAGCCTAATGGGAATTGGGACAAGTGAGATTGTGTATGAATGAAGTGCGAAGAACTTAACAAAATAGGGGGCTTGTAACAATGTGAAGGGGCCCAAGGGAGGAAAGATGAATTGTGCAAAGGATGGAAATTTGAAGCACACACCAGTATAACCTTTTAGGGAAAGACAAAAGGGCTTCCATGATTTCCTAAAGGGAAATTTGGGATGTGTTGTTTATACACAACAACCGAGTGCAAATCTGGTAATTTTAACTTCTTACAGGCAAAGAATTTTCATCTTATCAAACAATTGGCACTTATCCCAAACAATATACTTTTGGGTGGAGCCAATAATTCCTCTTACATTCTATGAATATACTATCATGGGATAACTTTTGTTTGCATGCAACCCTCTTCGTCATCATCAACTAACATTAAAAATTTGGTAGCAAAATACAAATGATGCTTTATTTTCATATAATCATTGAAAGTGAATGTTCGACATTTTTATTGCATGCATTCACCATCCTTAGAAGACAATGAAGGGTTGGTTTTAAGCAAAGAACAAATTTGAGGTTGAAAACCACTAAGGTATGTGCCACCTCCAACTTTTTTGCCTCTGGTGGAGGTTGTGGCTGCTAAGACACCATAACTTGGTTGTGGGAGTTAGAGATCAAATTTGCAACTTGCAGTTTGCACACAAGGGGTGACACCATTTTTTTGTGGAACGGCCATCAACATCTTGTTGAGGGCTAAGAAATAACATGTGGGTTTATACACATAAGTTGAAGCTTTCCCCTCCAAGCAGGTTTATTAGAAGTGGCACTTATTAGTCACTACGGTCCATCCGTCAACAAATGTTTACACACCTTTATTCACCATAAGCAAGGTTTTGGACACATGTTAGGGCTAGGTATTTTCCATTAATGGGCAATCCACAATTTTTTTATCAATGGCTTAGTAATAGAAACATGTGTTAGGCAAGTTGATATACAACACACAATGTTGGCCTCTTATCACCAATTTGTGTATCAATGGATTCTTTGAGGTCTTCAGAAAGCACCAACTCAATGCAAGCACATTTTTGTCGCCTCACCATATATAACTTGGGTTGCTCGAACCCTATGAAACAGCCAAACGACTTAATCAACTGGCCTACAAGGTTCCAAAGCACCAACTACAAACCAAAGCATTCAATCCACACCAAGATTTTAAGCTTGGCTTGTTTTGTAACCACAAAATCCTATTTCCAATGAGAAAACATAAGTGTGTTTCAAATAAACCATGGGTTGTGAGAAACAATTGCTATACGGTGGTCAATATTATTAAATTTAAACAAAAAGAAACTCTTAGCCGAATTTTGAACACCTTCAAGATTAAAGCCGTAAGGTGTAATCCATGAACTATGAATCCAAGATTTTAAGGTACTTCTTGGGGTGACTCAACCAACAAAATATACAACTAGGGTAAATCACTCAAAATAGTTGCATGCTTTATTGAACTTAGGACACCATAAAACTACATCAAGAAAGCTTTCCAGCGTATGTTCATTACCTCGTTAAAGACTTTTGGGCCGAACTCTCTTGCTCGCTTTGGCATTATTTGAATCTACAACTCCATCAAATTCCCCTATAGAAATGACTACATGAGCCGGGGGGAGGAACATTATAAAAGACTAAGTTGCCCTTGGCGAAATTCTATCTTTTTTTAGTTTCGATTAGATGTACTTTTCACTAAGGTCCAATAATTTTTGGGCAAGCACTCTTACCTTCCTCCAACATTAGTCCTCATTCTCTAACCGTAATTACGCCCTTCCAAACCTGCGGTCCTATTCTTCACACCTTCATTAACTCATCTTCTCTCCAATGCCTCTATCTTAAGTTTTATAACATATTAGCTTAGAATGTAGTAAACCTATTTCATGCAAGGCCCCTAAGACAATGCATATAGAAGTTGGTGAGTTTGTTTGTAATTTCCAATACATTCCAATTTTTCTCTATATTTTCAATACATGAAATGCTCTTAGTTTGGAATCTTTTAATATCATAAATATTACTACTAACTCCATTTGGTTTGGAATTTAATATCATTGTAGTTTGGATATATTTTTGAATATAATAGATTGTTGTTAACACACACACACACACACACACACACACACACACACACACACACACACACACACACACATATATATGTATATATATGTATATTATATATATATATATATATATAATTGTATATATGTATATTATATGTATATATATGTATATGTATATGTATATGTATATATTATATATAGAATATATCAACAACAATCTATTATATTCAAAAATATATCCAAACTACATATATACATATATACATATACATATACATATATATACATATACATATGTTTTGGTATGACGACTCTAATGCATTTTTTTTAAATGTCATCTCTAAGAGGTTTCTGGGAACACACTCGCACCACTACATGTTGTCTCTCGGCATTATATATATAACAAGGCGAGCGCCACCAATCAACTCCATTTGGAGCAACACACAAAGTCTTCAACACATGTTGTAAGTAAATCACAAGATTTGAACCCACAACATGGGCCACCTAAAGCGATCGCCAAGGCCGAGTGAGCCAACCTCGGGGGCTGAAATATTGGATGGTAAATGTTTGTATTATATCAGAGTGGATTAATGGAGGAGCACCCTCTCAAAGTGGGACATGGTGGTGGGTTTGGGATGTCCCTCAAGTGATCTACATTCAAAGTGCCCTATTGTGTTTCGCTTGGTCAACATGGAGAAGTGTGATCCCTACCTCAAGATGTCCCCATGGCCACTTAATGAAAGTGTCCAATGGGCTCAAATGAAATAGAACTTGGGTTGATTATTACAAAGTATTTGAAACTCATTAACGCCAATTTGTATTGTTCATTTCATCACGTGCTCTCTCATAGTGAACAACACTAGAATTGTTTAGTCGCATCAAAACCCAAAATCTCCCCTTTCGCCCCAACCCAAAATGTCAATTTCCGAAGTGACTCCAATCCAATGGCAACACAAAGTACACTTACTATAATAGTGATGTATTGAGATATCAAAGCCTTATCCTTCTATATCGATGATCTATTTTCTATTTCCCCAATCAGGAATGAGAGTTTTGGGGGAGCTTCCATTTTTAGGAAGCGCCCATTTTCCTTTGAAAGGCAAAGTTTGGCCCTAACATAGGCCTCACTGTAGTACTACATAATTTTGTGGAGTTCATGATTTTGTGGAGAAATTTAATTTGAGAGACCTAATTTGAAATTTTGGTTGGGTTCATATGTAGGAGGGAGGCAAAGCGACCATGGCCCTCTCAAGCAGGGGAGATCTAGTATTGAAACTAGTTACCCTTTAAGTTGAGTGGCTCGAGAAAGCTAAAAATAGTGTGGATTTATTATTGTAGGTGGAGTGGTGGAGGAATGTGCTCACACCTTGGGGTGCTCTTGGAGCATCACGCTTCCTATTAGCTTAGCTATAGAAATAACAATTTGACTTCAGCATTAATTCAATAGTAAACAAAGGGAAATACAAAACCAATGAGGTGTCTCAACCAAAGAAGAGCAAAAGGCACAAGAGCACCAAATAACACATCCTTAAGTTAGTGTGAAGTTATTAGGTCAATCTGTTAGGTTGTGGACCCTGTTTTCATGTGAGAAAGTGTTGAATATTGTACACTAAGAGTACTGTACACTTTCCACTGCCCCTGAAAAAAAAATTGGCCTTAAAATGTGTCCAATATATCGAGAAACGTGCTCTTCTCATATGGGCGAGATTTTTGACCCATATGTTTATGGGACGGTTCTTTGCCCATGGTTTTAACACCCACGGTTTTGTAAAACTATTTAAGCAGTTGTCTACTTATATGGTTTTATGCATATGGTAGGATTATGTAACACTGAAAATTGTTTTGAATTCAGGTATGAATTCTGTAGAGTTTGTTGAGCATAGCTCCAAACGGATCTGGGTATTGTATTGAGAGAGCGGTGGCTTGTAATAAAATCTGAGCAAATGATTCTTGGTGGACGTAGCCCAAATTGGGTGACCACGTTAAATACTGTCTCTTTGTGTTATGTTATTTTATTCTGCACTTTTATTTAAGATCTATAATATTTTTTGCATATTAGTTTCTATTGTTGCAATTCTGTGAGGGATTATTCCGCATATTTGATCCCTTATTTCCTAACAATTGGTATCAGAGTCTAGTTTGGTTTGCTGAAGTTTTGAATCGCAAGGAAAGTTTTATCTCGAGTGGAAGCTATGGCAGATGATGGAAGATCTAGGGTTGATAAATTCAACAGGCAGAATTTCAGTCTTTGGAAGATGTAGATGGAAGATTACCTTTATCAGAAAGATATTTATATTCCGTTGTCTAAAAAGATAAACAAATCCTCAAGCATGACGGATGCAGAATGGAATTTGCTGGATAGGAAGGCACTTGGGACAATCCGACTGTGTCTTGCATCTTCGGTATTATTTAATGTTTCAAAGGAAAAGACTACAAAAGAACTGATGGATGCATTAGGGAAGTTGTATGAAAAAACCCTCTGCCTCTAATAAGATATTTTTAATGAAAAAGTTGTTTAATATGAAGATGTCTGAGAATGGTTCAGTAGCAGATCATTTAAATGATTTTAATACGGTTGTAAATATGTTAGCTTCGGTTACAATAGAATTTGATGAAGAAGTTATGGTTTTATTAGTTCTGTGCTATTCACCTGAGAGTTGGAATAGCCTTGTAATGATGGTAAGCAACTCGGTTCCAACTAACTCAAAGTTGAAGTTTGAGGATGTTGTAGGGGTGACTCTAAGCGAGGAAATGCGAAGAAAAAACTCTAGTGAATCTTCTACTTCAAGGAATGCTTTGACAGTGGAAACTAGAGGGAGACATAAGAATAGAGGAAGTCATGGAAAATCAAAGGATCGGACAAGGTCAAAATCTAAAAGCAAGATAGTATGTTGGCATTGTAAAAAGTTTGGGCATGCAAAAAAGAATTGTTAGGAGCTTTGAGACAAGAAAAAATAGAAAGAAAACAAGGAGGCAAATGTGGTAACGGGTAATGTATGTCAGGATATTTTGATTCTTTCTTTGCACAATATTACTGAATATTAGGTTTTAGATTCAGGGGCTTCTTTCCATGCTACTCCACATAGGCATTATTTTGTTGATTATGTTCAAGGAGATTTTGGGCATGTTTTTTTTTGTGATGATAAGCCTTGCAGCATAGTTGGAAAAGGTTTTGTTCAGGTTAAGATGCAGAATGTGAATACTTAGCTATTGAAAGATGTCAGACATATGCCTACATTAAGACGAAATTTGATATCAGCAGGGCAATTGGGAAATGATAGTTACACTGTGATATTTACAACAGACTCTTCGAAGGTTACCAAGGGTGTTATTGTGGTGGCAAGAGGTAAGAAGGTTGGAACCTTGTATTTAACCACTTATAGCACTAATGTTTATAATCTTGTGGCTTCAGAAATAGATACAACATTGTGGCACTATAGGCTAGGTCATATGAGTCATAAGGGCATGAAGATCATAAAAAAGGATTTGCCCGGATATACAGAAACAAGTTTGGAGTTCTATGAGGATTGCATATATGGAAAACAGAAGTGAGTAAGGTTTCTCAAAGTTGGACCTACAAAAAAAAATAAGTTAGAGCTAGTGCACTATGATGTGTGGGGGCCGGATCAGATATCATCTCTTGGGGGTTCAAGTTATTATATTACTTTTATTGATGATGCAACAAGGAAAGTTTGAGTTTATTGTACTAAAAACAAATATGATGTATTTGACACTTTTGTTAAATAGAAAGCCTTAGTAGAGAGTGAAACAGATCTTAAGCTAAAATGTCTCAAGTCAGATAATGGAGGGGAGTATTGCAGCAATGAATTTGATAATTATTGTTCTAAGAATGGAATCCGTAGGCAAAAAACGGTTCCAGGAATTCCGCATCAGAATGGGGTGTCAGAAAGGATGAACAGAATAATAATGGAACGTGCAAGGAGTATGATGTTACATGCAAGATTGTCTTTCTTTTTGGGAAGAAGCGGTGCAGATGACCCTCAAGTGCCTTGGATGGAGGCATACCTGAGGAGGCTTGGTATGGTAAGAAAGTTGATTATTCATTTTTTAGAGTTTTTGAATGTGAAGTGTTTGTTCATATAGACAAAGGATGATAGGACCAAGTTAGAGGGTAAATCAGAAAAATGTACTTTCATTGGTTATGGTGGTGATGACTTTGGATATAAATGTTGGAGTATTAAAGACAAAAAAATCATTTGATCTAAAGATGTGGTCTTTATTGAGAAAGTCATGTATAAGTAGCAGCTGCAGGAAAACAGGAAAAAATCCAAGAAAGAATATGCAGCGGTAGAGGATCTTCCTGATGGAAAAGTGACACATGAATCAGTTCAGGAACCTCCTCAACATGAACCCCAAACTCCTATATTGAAGAGGTCTTCTAAGGTAAGAAGAAAACCTGAACATTTTTCTCCTTCTCTTTATTATTTATTACTCACTGATAGTGGAGAGCCAGAGAGCTTTCATGAAGCAATGCAAGTAGATGTCATGAAGAAGTGGGAGCAAGCCATGGATGAGGAGCATCAGGGTCTCATGGAGAAACAGACATGGGATTTAGTGAAGCTACCCGAAGGCAAAAGAGCATTACAGAACAAGTGGGTATTTAGAGTCAAAGAGGAAGGAGGCAAGAAAAGACACAAGGCCCAGTTGATGGCCAAGGGGTTTGCACAGAAAAAAGGTATAGATTTTGATGAGATTTTTTCTCCTGTAGTAAAAATGACTTCTATTAGAATTGTTCTTGGAATAGTTGTAGCAGAAGACTTGCACTTAGAGCAACTTGATGTAAAAACTACATTTCTCCATGGTGATTTGGAGGAAGAACTATATATGCAACAATCAGAGGGCTATGAAGTCAAAGGTAAAGAAAAGATGGTGTACAAACTGAAGAAGCGCTTGTATGGCTTGAAACAAGCTCCACGTCAATAGTATAAGAAATTTGATAGCTTCGTGATGGAGCAAGGTTATATTAGATGTCATTCTGACCATTGTGTGTATAAAAAGAAATTTGAGGATGGCAGTTATATTATCTTGTGTCTGTATGTGGATGACATGTTGGTTACAGGTAAAAACATGCAGGAAATAAAAGTACTCAAGAAGCAACTAAGTGAATCATTTGATATGAAGGATTTGGGGGCAGCCAAACAAATCCTTGGTATGAGGATATATTGGGATAGGAAGGAATGGAAGCTAACTTTATCTCAGGAAGAGTACATTAAGAAAGTCTTGGAGAGGTTTAATATGCAGGATGTTAAACTGGTTGGGACTCCTTTGGCAGGCCATTTCAAGTTATCAAAGGAGCAGTGTCCCAAGACAGAGCAGAAGAGAAGCCAGATGTCTAAGGTACCTTACTCATCAAGGGTTGGCAGTTTGATGTATGTCATAGTGTGCACTAGGGTTGATATTGCCCATGCAGTGGGAGCGGTGAGTAGATTTATGAGTGATCCAGATAGAGATCACTGGCAAGCAGTAAAGTGGATCCTTCGACATTTGAGAGGGACCATGGGGACAATTTTGTGCTACATTGGATCAAACATCACTTTGTGTGGTTTATGTAGATTTAGATATGGCTGGAAATGTAGACAGCGAGAGGAGCACGATAGGTTATGTTTACACTATAGGTGGGATAGCAGTGAGTTGGATTTCACGACTATAGAAGCTGGTGGCTTTGTCAACCACATACGCTGAGTATATCGCTACCACAGAGGCAAGCAAAGAAATGATTTGGTTACAACAATTGCTTGAGGAGTTAGGGCATAAGCAAGAGGAAGGAAAGTTGCATAGTGATAGTCAGAGTGTTATACACCTAGCTAAGATCTCTACTTTCCACTCTAGGATGATGTATATACAGTTAAGGTACCATTTCATCAGGACAACTTTGGAGGAAGAGAAGTTGAAGCTGGAGAATATTCATACCAGTCAGAATCCTACAAACATGATGAACAAGGTGGTCACAAGGAAAAAACTAAAGTTGTGTTCAGCTTTGGTTGGTCTTCACGGAAACTAGTGAAGGGTTGAGAAGCTTGCTCAGAGGAAAACTAGTCTCCAAATGGGAGATTGTTAGGTTGTGGAGCCTGTTTTTATGTGAGAAAGTGTTGAATATTGTACACTAAGAGTACTGTACACTTTTCACTGCCCCCGAAAAAAAAATAGCCTTAAAACAGGCCAAATATATCGAGAAACGTGCTCTTCTCATATGGGTGAAATTTTTGACCCATAGGTTTATGGGACGGTTTTTTGCTCATGGTTTTATAAAACTGCTTAAGCAGTTGTCTACTTATATGGTTTTATGCATATGGTAAGATTATGTAACATTGCATATGTGTTTTGAATTCAGGTATGAATTCTGTAGAGTTTGTTGAGCATAGCTCCAAACAAATCTGGATATTGTATTGAGAGAGCGATGACTTGTAATAAAATCTGAGCAAATGATTCTTGGTGGACGTAGCCCAAATTGGGTGAACCGCGTTAAATAATGTCTCTTTGTGTTATGTTATTTTATTTTGCACTTTTATTTAAGATTTGTGATATTTTCTGCATATTAGTTTCTATTGTTGCAATTCTGTGAGGGATTATTCCGCATATTTTATCCCTTATTTCCTAACACAATCTCCTAGTTAAGATTACTAAAAAAAAGGCATTAACAAGGTACACAGCTAGAAAGAGCCCACTAGGGATTAATTTTGGCCTTGACACTGAAAAGAGATGAGGCAATATTTAAATAACTACCTTAAGTTACTGAGGTTTAGACAAATTGGTAACATATTGGGTAGTGGTTGTTGTGCACATGGCAACCCACATTAGAATCTCAATAGACGTTTGCTAGTTATTTTTTATTGACTAGCCCAGTCGATTGCAAGTGTTGTTTGACTAACCCATATGTTGCAATCAAAATATATATTGTTGGTTGTGACACCTGGTTGACTAACCTTGGGTGGCCGGTTGTTATTGTTTCAAACTGGATGTCGACGGTAGTGTTGCAATAGTGCTGGTTCAGCAATGGGGGCCTTAGAATTCCAACATTTAAACATGTGGGGCATGGGTACATCCCCCACCCCAACGAATCCCCTTGATATGTACCTGGTACAAATACGTACCGGGTACATCACAGACATACCCAAACATTTTTGGCATTGCTATTGCTAGAAAAACATTTTTTTGTCTTAGTAATGCATAGGAAAAATTAAACCTTAAACTCATAAATGAAAAAAATAATCAAACAATGAAATCCTCAAAAAGCTATGAAAAGGAACTCGAGCATTACCAAAACACAAAAACAATTCATTGTTGGTTTTTGCAAATGTGTAAGTGCACGAGCAAAGACGAATTGAGGAGGCAGCAATAACAAGGAGGGCGAGATTGGAGGCTGCCATTGCTTGCAAGTAGGTCAAGTTTGTTTAGAGGCAGCCATTATTTCAAAGCAATCATTGTTTCATTGATCATTTAAAAGAGGAGACATCACATTTACAGACAACCATTGTTTGAGTTTCATTACAAGGAGGATCTATGTTTGTAGGTATCCATTGTCTTTTACTTGTTGCCCTCGCTGTTTATAGGCATTATTTATTTTATTCAGCCTTCAAGGGAGTTCACAAGGAGTGTAGAGCGAAGCTATTGAAAGTAGAGCTAACAAGAGTTGAATGCAGGAATTTGATTTTGAGGAAAATCTAGGCAATATATTCTAGAGTATTTGTATTCATATTGCCACATGATTCATGAAAATGTTAAAATTTATGTGTATTGAATGTTTTGATCCTTGATCCTACTATATTTTTCAAGTTTTGTATTTCTCATGGACTAAAAAACGAGTAAAATGAGTATATAAATGTGTGTGTGTACACACATACCCAAGGCATATCGTACCCGAGGGTTTTTAAAATCGAAGTATCCGCATACCAAACCGGTACCTCTGTCCTGGCAACATAGGTTTAAAGTTTAAACCATTAAAAATACAGGATAAACAGCTGAAAAGGCAGGAGGTTACTTGTACTCGAGAAGCAGCCACCAAAACTCAGTTTGTGGGCCAAAAATTTGCTACGATGGACATTAACTAACAGACTTGAGCGTTAAAATCTAGAAGGAAAGCTCAAAATGAGTGTTTCAAGATCAGCCAAAGGGAAGTTAATTAAAATGCTGAAAATCACATTGCTAAAGACAGGTTAAAGTGTTTTAACTTTTGATAATCCCTGGAACCAGAATATAAAGGGTGAACATTCGAAATAGATTTAAAATGATTGAATTTCCATAAACTCCAAATCCACAGAAGACATTTGGCTTTTAACTGTTAAATTCCAACACCAGTGACATTCCCCACAAAGATAAATTACACAAATTGTATATGGTGGAATTATGGATGCCAAAAGAGACTGCAGATACATTCAACTCTGAAAATCAATGCAAAAAAGAGTTTCACTAAAGTGTTCATATTGTGCAGAAAGAACATCAACTTCCAACCAAGTAATGTGCAATTGTACTTTTCAGACACAATACAGTAGACTTAAATCTTGTCAGGCCATTTTCTTCAATGTACAATTTTACATAGTCTGCAAAGGCCTTTATGCTCCTCAGCCTCCCAAGCATGATTATATATTCCCCAGCAAGAATAGAGATGAGGGCGTGTTAAATTCTCCTTCCCTCTACCCAACGCACCCACCCACTCACTCGTAGATTTCAATTTTCAAAACTTGTGGATAAATATAGACAGAATATGGAATCAATAGTCTTAAATTTAATAACCATGCACAATTCGATAGTTTGTTAAACAACCCCAGTAATACCCTTCCCTTGCATCTGATACCTTAAAATCAAAATTACTATTTTAAAATGGGAAAATACATTTTACAATAAATTTCAACTTCAACCATACATGACAAGTATGCCCAAGAGGTACATTAATTCAGTGGAACACGTACAAGTTCACAAGCTCTAAAAAAAACTGCTAGCTCATTGATGGCTATTTATTTTTCCAAATTCGCCCTCAGCTTCATCTTTTTATTCGCATGACATGTCACTTGAACGGAGTAGATGATAGACCTCACCTGGAGTGAAACGCTGGTCAGTGATATGAAATTCTGAACTACTCTCTTGGCAACAGTGACCCTGTTGACATAAGCTGTAGAATTTAATTGTCTTAGTAAGTGCATTACTCTGGTAACTGTTCCTTGATCAGGCATATTTACACAAATACGATGGGAATACCCCATCTTTACCACAAAACAAGTTCTGAATAAGGTGCACAAATATATCTTGTCAGAAACGTACACTTTTATTGCACGTGCATTTTCTATCAAACCGAATACAATATTCAACTGTAAAGATCTATACAAGGAAAAATGATCGTGTATATTCTCCACAGAAGATATGCATGCTGATATGACAAGACACCAAGCTATTCATGTACATATATTTCTGCTAACACCATTTTTTTCTGACAGAGGCCATATAATGCATCCTGCAATGAAATAAATAATACAATATTTTAAATACATCTATCTGAAATACGCCGAGAGATATCAATCTTGAGGATTTTATCTTAGATTTTTCACATATCACATTGACTAATAACTCCATTACTTTTTTCACTGCCTTCTTTTTTTATTGGTGAAAAATAATATTGATCTAGCTATAACAGACTATCAGGGTTGAAAAAATATTTTTGGCAAAAAGATACTACAAACATCAAATTCAATGAAAATTTATAAGTGACTATTAAATGTGAGTCAAATTTTAAGGTTGAAATTTCACAATGACATCAAATAAATGTCAAATTTAAGTTCGTAATAAAAGTGAACAAATCACTCCATTACACTCCACCCGGCTGACATTGTAGAATGCCTATCGGCGTAATAAAGGCAAAATTAGGAAATTAGGACTACATAAGTATATACTACAAGCTTTAAATCCCGTACTTGATAAATTGTTTATATTACATTATTGATGTATTTTTTGAAACTTTTTTCAAAGTAACCTATCAAAATTCTCGTCAGCCTGCTCCATCTTGTATCTCTTGTTCAAGATTCCCGTGAAGGGATTGAGTCTTCACATCCTTTACTTCCACCTAAATATCGTATGCTGCAGCTACTGCTAACAATAATTTAATTGAGGCCAATTTGGCCACTGGAGAAAACATCTCATCATAATCCACTCCATCAGCCTAGGAATATCCTTTGCTATCAATTGGGCCTTATACCTTTCCACAATACAATCTAGCCTGTAAGTGAAAAAGTCCATTTACATTCAATACATTTCTTTCAACAGGTAATTTCGCTAGCTAACAAGACTTATTTTTTCCACAATACTCCCATTCACTCCTCCACTACATGTTGCCAATGGCATGCCTCGTTCCATACAAGAGCCTCTGCAACTGTCCTAGGCTCCTCCCCTGATGCAATCCAGCCAATATTTCCTAATGATCAAGGAGTCTTCTCCCTCTGGTGAATCTCCTTGATATGACTTCCTGAACCGGCTAAAGCTTGTCTGCCTTCAACTCATTAAGCAAATATTTCTTTTCCATATTGTTTTTCTATCAATTTTGCAGCTATATGAACCCTCATGGTGGTTGCAAACTTGGATGCACTATATGCTCCACATTTTGATTGCTTGTACTGTTAATATCATCCTTAAGTTGTAACTATTCAAATACATTCTCCCCTAAGATATGTACTATACTCACACATTAAAAGGGTTCCACCATTTGTATCCTTTCATGTCACCTTTGTAGCCAATGAATATGCGCTTCACTGTGGTTATCTAAGTTTGCCATCTTCTGGTTAAGCCTCACAACCAAATACACAAATATGTGCTACCAATGGGTTCTTCCCACGTTCTTCCCACTCCATGCTTCCTTTGGTGTCATTGTCCTGTCACTTACTATTGAAGTTGGAGATCTATATATCAAATAATAGGTTGTTGCCACTCCACCCAAGAGCATTTATCCAGTCGTGCATTTGTTCCAGTGCGCCTGGCCTTCTCCGTCAATGTTCTATTCATCCTCTCTACAACCGTTTGTTGTGGTGTATAAGGAGTTTTCCTTTGAAGTTTGAACTATCCCATGCTTCTCACAAAATCTTACAAATTCCTTCAAACATTTCTCACTTTCATTGTTACTTCTCGATGCCTTCAATTTTTTACCTGTTTGCCTCTCCACATATGATGTATGATGTTCTTGAAGATGCCAAGGTTTTTAGATTTTTGATTCATGAACTACACCCCTGTTTTCTTCAAAAAGCATCAATATAGGTGACAAAAAACAACAATCCTCTGATAGAAGCAACTTCTAATAGTCCACTAATACCATGGTACATATCCAGGATCTCTACAATTCTATACAAACTTGAAACAAACTTCACTCTATGTTCCCTATTATTGACACAAATGTCACAGAACAGAAAAACTACAAAAATTCTCCATGCCTTCCAATCCTTCAGCCGTGCTTTCAATACTCATATATTGTAGACTAGTTGGACTGAGAGCCACCTCTATCAATGCCAGAGCATCATTTTATTAATTGTTTATTGTTGAAAACTTCTTGTTGCCAACTTAAATACAATATTGCTTCCATCACTTGTCACTGCATTCTTACTACCAACAATCTAAGATGATGCTTATAAAAGGCTCATGTATGTATGACTTTGGCCAAAACAAAGGTTCCTTTTGCATTCATCCTTTTTCAATTTTACATTCACATCCATGTCAACCATCTTGCTAACAGATTGATGCTTATAAAAGGTTCATGTATGTATGCCTTTGGCTAAAACAAAGGTTCCTTTTGCATTCATCCTTTTTGAATTTTACATTCACACCCAGGTCAACCATCTTGCTAACAGAAATGAGGTTTTGAGATAAACTTGTAACATTCCATCTCTGAATTGTATTTTCATATTTCCACAGGATATAATGTTTCCCACTGTCTCACAAGTAAATATTTTTCCGACATAGTCACAATTTCAAAACCCAACCTCTACGAGGAGTCGTGGAATGAGGCTCCTCATTATATTAACCAAGACTCAATAGCAGTCAACAAGAACAAAGATTTCAAGTGCATATCACATCGGTCTCTTGAACCATAAAATAAATCCTCTTTCACATTACTGGGACCCTCTGATTTACATGGGGTCTTCTTATACCCTATTTGGCATTACTTCCAACAGACCAACTCCGGTGACTTCTTCCATCCCTTCTTACCAGGAGATTTTCCTCTTGAAGCCACATATCTGGAATTTCTTTTGCTAGATCTAATTCTAGTCCCAATTACTCAAATGAAATCTAATAACTAGGGCTTCAGATTTATATTCTTCTCTGTGTTTCCTCGTGCAGCAGTTGTCACGCAATTCCTTCTAGCTTCAAGACATCATCAGTTGCACTGCTATTTCCAATAACCATTATGTGCAATAAGTCTGACAAGTTGCATGAAAACGCAATGTTCTGATCATTTTTTTTTATAGCATCTCCAACTGCTACTGAGTGGCCCACCGAGGTATTAAAAGATTTACTACAGTTTTCCCTAACAAGCTACATAAAAATGCAATGCTCTGATCATCTTCTATTATAGCATCTCCAGCTGATACCACGTGTTTCACCAAGGTGTTAGAATACTTAGACTAGCCACAACTTCTCCCTCATTCGTGAAGAGAAAAATAAATTCTCCATATGAATGATTTTAACAATGAATGTCTGGTACAAAGCCTCAAACTTCTTCCAAACATGCTTTGTGGTCTTCAGATCCTGGAAGATATAGAAACACAGATTCAAAAAGATTTGACTAGATTGAGCCATAGAGGCTCTAGCCTTCATATCCAATGTCTACAGAGCTTCCTCCCATGAGGTATTTCACCTTCAACTGCAGCGCATTGGTCATTTTCCACCAGCACATCCTCCATTTACAATTTCCCCAAATTAACATTCTCGGTGAAAACTCAATCTTTATTTGTTAGGTTGAATCCATTTCACCCGCAACTAGTATTTAATATCTCCAACTAAAACAAAAACCATCAATTCTGAACCCAAAACTTTAAAAGTAAAACCTTTGTCCACGATGCCAAGCTTGGCTCTGACACCTAAGTGTTACAAAGATCTGCAACCAGTAAACGAGACAACCCAAAGGATAGTAGATACTCACAATCAAAATAATACCCATTGAGACCACAGAAAAGGGGAAAAAACACTGAACACAGAATATTCTACTTTTCATATTCTCTAACTAGAAACTCCTAGTTTACACGTTCCCCGATTTCCTTTTCATACATTCTGGGGATTCTATAGTACAATGGGAAAATAATTGTTCTAAGAGTCAGGAAGTTAACAAGAGATTGACACTCTATTGCTTGTATATGAGTTTGTTGCACTGCCCTATAGGAAATATCCCCTTCCTCAAGTATAACTGACCTAATTACCAACTTCCTACAATTTTGTTCAACCATGACCTACATATGACTTGTATGTGGAATTACTCTGCTCAATCTTCCTGATCTTTTCATGAATATTTCCATCTGATCAGTGAAGTCCTCAAGCTTCAGCAGTTCACTTTACTCCCATGGACCAAATTTATTAAATCCACTAGCCCATCATTCACTTTATACACAACAAAGAATGTCACCCTAGTGGCTCAGTTCACTGAATTGTTACTTGAAAAATTAAACCTTAACTATAATAGCATTCCATGTGCCTACCTTGTTTACTGCTAAACATCTCAGCATGTGTCCCCAAATCCTATCTACCACTTTAGTTTCCCTAGTTCCCATTGTTCTAAGGCTGACAGGTCTTGCTGTAATGCAGTTTTGCATCAGAATCCTTCATAGTTTCCTTCAAAAATGACTAATAATCTTTGTATATCTATCCCCTACCCTTCTTTTAAGCAGTCTATACCACCTTATTAGGCAATCTATACCACCTTATTATCTCCTTGAAAAACAATTCAGCCATCTTACTTGCATCATTTTTAAAAACCTATCCACCACTAGAATGTAAATTCATTCCCTCACCGAGACTCAGTAAATCATAAACAAAATCCAAGCTTTCTTAGGGTCTCTTTGAAACTGGCAACAAGTTCTCCGTAAACCGGTGTTCTGACTTCCACCTTTGCTCAATTGACATATTCTGCATCTTAGACTAGTTCACAAATGTTTCTGTGCAATCAAAAGTTAAAACATACACATTATCTCTCTCAAAATGAACCCCTAGTCCTCCACTATGCAGTTCCATTATCAATTTCTCCCTCATTGAGCACTCCGGTGAACACAATCTATTGCTCATAAATGGAAAACCATCTCTGGGGGGAAGAAAAATTAAAATCTGAAAATTGATTTCAATCACCAGCAAGTGGATCAATAAAAGCCCGATATGCAGCAGAAAAATCCATCATTGACGTACTGTCTTTGACAGCTTCAAATTGGACGATGTTATTGTTCATATAGGTCAGCAACAATGTTCTACTCAACACATCAACTATAAAATCCACCAATTCATGTTTCCTTTTAATCTTGACTGCGTATTAATAAACTACAAGACTTAATGACATGTGAACAGCAGAAACTCCTTACGCATCAAGTAATGTCTCCAAGGTTTTGAAAACTTGTATTATGGCATACCATTCCTCATATGGGGTACCACTTCCCTTCATTTAACTTCTCACCAAAGAGTGCATCAGATCTACCATATTAACTAATCCCCCCTCTGATTTCCAAGGCACTTGCACCACCCAGTTCGACAATTTTGTCAAAATCTAGTAAAGCTAAAACAGGTTCCTTGATCACCTTCTTCAGTATATCAAAGCATTGTCTGGCTTTCACTGTCCGTTAAAACACTTTGCCTCTTGTTTGATCTGTCAAAGGACCTGCAATAGAACTGAAATTTCTTAAC
This sequence comes from Taxus chinensis, assembly GCA_019776745.2. NCBI lineage: Eukaryota > Viridiplantae > Streptophyta > Pinopsida > Cupressales > Taxaceae > Taxus > Taxus chinensis. The sequence goes on along the minus strand of CM034148.1, from coordinate 325,830,752 downwards.
TGCTTCAAGTAAATATTCACCAAATCCAAGAGAAATCCTTGCCTCCGTGACACTTCTAGGAACTAGCCACCCCAAGATGCTTGAGAATTTTTCTGGATCCATTTTCAAACCTTCTTTTGACACCGCAGAACCCAAGTAAACAAGGATTCTCTCAAGAGATCTAGAGACCCTCTCTAAATGCAAATGTCAACTAAAAACACAATTATAAATTTCCCCAAGTTTGGGATTTCTGCAAAACAGTCACCAACCACATAGATGTGCTTGGTGCATTAATGAGCCCAACATGCATCATCTTCCATTCATGCAACCCTTCCTTTCTCTTGAATGCTACCATCCACTCATCATCTTTACAAATCCTGATCTGATGATAGCCGTTTTTCAAATCAATCTTTAACACTTACACAGTCTGTCAAGACATCTATTCTCCATGAAGGAAATGTGTTTTTGACAGTGATCATACTCATCGCTCATGAATTTGTGCACATACTCCATCCACCATCTGTATTTGCTATACTTACAATGAGGTACTGCACAAAAATTCAAGTTCTCCCTTTCCTATCCCTTCCTTAACAACACTTGGACTTTATATGTTTGACTTAGCATTGTCTAAAAGACTTAATCTGTGTACTCAATTTGGAAGGCTAGATCCTGGTATAAGATCGATATGATGAGAAATGTCATGAACAAGGGGTAAACTTCAAGGTGTTCCATCTGCTACAAGCTCCTTATTAGTGGAACTGACTTGGATGCATGTGCATCCTTCAATGGCAAAGCATTGGCTTAATTTGTTTACTGTCTTCATGAACTATTTAGTAGAGTCTACCAACAGTCCTTTCAATTCATTCTTGTCTTCCTGCATAGGCAAGAACTGAAACCGTCTTCCATACTTCATAAATGTGGGCTCTACTTTGGAACTCTATGAATCACACAACTATGTTGTTCTACTTTCAACTTTGGAAAATGACAAATTTGCTTGAAAAATTAGAGCTTCGTGACTGATTATCTAGTGCTATAGAAAGGAAATTGCAGAGAAGGAAATAATTCAAACTTCAACACCAACAATTTTATCCTGGAAACCTCCAAGGAGGAAAACCAGTCGGGAAGGGCAACTGCTCTTTCTTCCCACTTTTATTGGTCTAACATAGACAATTACAGATTACAATAAGTATGAAAAGAAGCAACAATGTAAACCTTCTCTCCAATTACTTGCTTGCTCTGTTTCTACACCTTGCTCCTACAATTCCATTCCAGCACTGAAGATCTTGCTCACTGCTCTCATTAAACTCTGCTTCTCGATCTCTCTAGATCTTCGAATGCCTATTCTCTTGCTCCTTTCATGCATTTATAGGCCTTCCCATGTCCTCCCGTGCACTGGAGGATGTGAAAGGGCATGGAAGGGAAGAGACACGGCTGGGCGCTTCAAGAACACGTCCACTCACATTCCATTCTTCTTTTTTGTTCGAAAGTGTTAGGACCGCCGCCCTGTGCAGACTGACGGTCTCAGGACCACCACCCTGGCTGGGCGGTGGTTTCATAACCACCACCCTTGGGTGGTGGTTCTGAAACCGCCACTCTGCACAGAGTGGCAGTTCTATCCAGAACCTCCGTTTACCTCATTTTTCTCACTTTTCTTGTTTCTCCTTCTTGGTGCTGATGGAACTGATGAAGTGGTGTGTTTTTCTGGATCCCTATGGATCATACCTCCCCTACTTAGGAGGCTTTTGGTCCCACAAAATCTTAGTGGGGGAGTGGTAGAGGAATCAACTCCCTCTCGTGCTCATTCGAGTACCACTGGGTCTACCTTGGTGTCTTCTCTCGTCCAACCTGCCAAGACTCCTGTGGATCTCTGGTTTGTTGTTCCAGTGCTACATCCTCCTCCGAGTTTCCTCGAGTACAATCCTCTTTGGAAGGTAACTTTTGTATCTTTCCTTCTTTGTCATGCATAGATGGCGTTAGTGGATGCGAGCTCTTGCAACTTACTATCGCGTGCATCTGCATGAAGTATGGCCTGAAGGTTTCTTCTCCAACCTGCTCAAGTATGGCGAAGGTCCCATACTGTAGTGGTTTAGTCCTTTCTTGTCTTTGTCTCTTGAGATGGATTGGCCGAATCCTCTCCAAGTACATTGCTGCTATAGTCACCACCATTCCTTGTATCTCCTCTTCTTCTTGCTGCCCCACGGTCAGGTCCAGTGAATCCGTAGGTAGATATGGTGACTGCATAGCGGAAGTTTGTTTTGCTCCTTGAATGAGCAGTTCCTGTGGTGGCTTCTTCTGCAAAAACTGACAAGTGCTATCCAAATTCTCCATCCTTTGGTCAGAAATATCCGTGCTCTCACATCCATTTTGTTTTTCTTCCAATGAAAGCAAACAAAACTGATGATTTTCCTGAATAAGTCTTGGTGCTTGGTTGGCACTTACCATAGCCTTCTTTGATTTGCTCTGGTGTGCCCAGATGTTAAAACTGACTCCATCCTTGACCCATCTGTACCGGTTCTCCCTCCTTGTGAACACAACATCCCTGGCATACAAGTAAGGACTTCCGAAGACAACGTCAAATGCATCAAGTGGAATAATATCAACCTCTAATACATCTATGTATTGGGTATTTATCCCAAACTGAAACTTACACTTCCTTGTAACTTGTATTTCTACACCCTTCTTCACCCATCCCAGTGGGTATGGATGTGGATGCACGTAAGTCTCTAGACCAAGCTGTTCTACAACCGCATCAGAAATCAAATTTGACTGAGAACCAGAATCTACTAAAGCGTTTACCTTAGTCTTCTTGATTTGGATTCTGATTTGAAATAGCTTACTCATCTCTTCTTCTTCTGCTGCCCCCGTACATGTTAGTGGCCATGCATCCCAGCCTCTCGTCTACATCTGAATCATCCTCAATCTCCACCTCTCTCTCTGTCTTCACAGTGGCCATGGATTTCTTGGAATCCTTGGTTCGGTGCTTTGGGTGCAATTCCGGATGCAACTTCCAACATGTGGCGTCAGTATGTCCATTTACATCACAATTCTTACAGAAATTCTTAGGATCTTTACAAGTATGCAAAGCAGTAGCGACATGTTTACCTTTCCATTTACCTCTGCTACTTGTCTTCCCTTGTTCTTTGTCCTGCTGTTCTGTTGACTGGTCTCCCTTTGGCTCTATTTCTCCTTGCTTCTTCTCGTCATCAATGTAGTATGCTTGTACACAAGCTTCATTGAGATCCTTGGGCTTCGTGGAGATTACCTTCCTCCGAAGGTGAGTGTGAAGTCCTCCCAAATACTTGGTCAGAATGTCCTCATCCTCCAAGTCCATATTAAGCAACATGGCTTGTCTCCGAAATTCCGTAGTGTAGTCTTGCACGCTTTGACCGCTGCCCTGTCTAAAGTACTGCCACTTAATCATCATGTCAGTCTTATGGCCAATAGGATAGAAGTTAGCTCTAATCAATTCTTTAAAACCTTTCCAAGTACTGACAATAGGACGTTTCTTCTTCTCACAAGTGGCTAGATGGGTTTCCCACCAAACCAGAGCATGACCTTCCATTTTGAGACATGCAAAGGTGACCCTTTGTGCCTCAGTGACATTATGCACACTAAAGTAGACTTCCAACTGTTTTAGCCATTTATCCAGTAATTCTGCATCTACTTGTCCTTCAAAATTCTTTATTTCCACTTTTGTTTCAACTTTAAAAGGTGTATGTGCAGATTTTACCTTCTCGCTTACAATTGGCGTCTCTTCATGCTCTTCCCATTCTTCCTCTTCGTGGCTCTTTCCGATACCGAATTTTTCGGCTAGTGCTCGAACCACTGAGTCCATGGAATCTTGCTTAACCGAAGCCGTCTTTTGCAGATCTGAAAGCTCTTCTTGTTTTCTATGCAATCTATCCATCATGGTCTCTAGCATCTCGACTCTACGGACCAAGTTCTCTTCCTCCATTTGAGCTCGAATTCTCTGTTTCCACTTCTTCGTAGAAATATTTGGCTCGCAAGGTAAAACTTCTTCACCTTTGGACCTTGTCACTGTCATACAAAATCACAAGAAAGATTCGAATACCACAGTCCTGGATATATAATCAGCTCTGATACCAAAATGATCCGTAAACTTCTACTTTGGAACTCTACGAATCACACAACTATGTTGTTCTACTTTCAACTTTGGAAAATGACAGATTTGCTTGAAAAATTAGAGCTTCGTGACTGATTATCTAGTGCTATAGAAAGGAAATTGTAGAGAAGGAAATAATTCAAACTTCAACACCAACAATTTTATCCTGGAAACCTCCAAGGAGGAAAACCAGTCGGGAAGGGCAACTGCTCTTTCTTCCCACTTTTATTGGTCTAACATAGACAATTACAGATTACAATAAGTATGAAAAGAAGCAACAATGTAAACCTTCTCTCCAATTACTTGCTTGCTCTGTTTCTACACCTTGCTCCTACAATTCCATTCCAGCACTGAAGATCTTGCTCACTGCTCTCATTAAACTCTGCTTCTCGATCTCTCTGGATCTTTGAATGCCTATTCTCTTGCTCCTTTCATGCATTTATAGGCCTTCCCATGTCCTCCCGTGCACTGGAGGATGTGAAAGGGCATGGAAGGGAAGAGACACGGCTGGGCGCTTCAGACTTACATCCATTCGCATTCCATTCTTCTTTTCTGTTCGAAAGTGTCAGGACCACCGCCTTGTGCAGACTAGCAGTCTCAGGACCGCCGCCCTGGCTGGGCGGTGGTTTCAGGACCGCCGCCAGGGCGGCGGTTCTGAAACCGCCACTCTGCACATAGTGGCGGATCTATCCAGAACCTTCGTTTACCTCATTTTTCCCACTTTTCTTGTTTCTCCTTCTTGGTGTTGATGGAACTGATGAAGTGTTGTGTTTTTCTAGATCCCTATGGATCACCGTTTTAGTTCCTGCTTCAGAGCACTCATAAAATTGTGGAATTGATCAGCTTTAGACAAGTATTCCAAAACCTCTAAAGCATTCAAAATGTCTTCCAGGACAACCTGGGAAAAGATGTGATCCATTGGTTTAGGTGACCCCAGTATCAATGATACAAGCTTGAAGAGATTAGCAGATTCCAATATTCATCATTGTGCATGACTAAGATGCTCGACCTGGGCACCAGTTCGTGGTTCCTCGGTCATTCAGAGCTGGACTGTTTAGGTATCATACTGCCCAATACTTTTAAGATCATTCATTGGTATATTCTTCTCTGATTAACAATGAACCAATGGAACTTCAACAAGTTCTTGATTGTTGGGAACCAATGAATTAGGAATCCATTGAGGATCTCGTGTCCTCTTAAGAGCACTTCAAAAGCTATGGTGCAAACTTATGTGTTTTTTCTCAATGTAAATATGCCAATTTTACCTTTGCAAAGCATTACACATTTGGATGTAGTTCACTTAGTTAACCTACTGCCTGTGCTGACCATCGGTAACTTTGCAGGTCTCAGGAAGTAACTTGATTCATATCCTCTAAGTCCATGGTGATTTGCCAGGTCTTGTATGCAAGCTGTATATTTGTGATTTAGCTTCAATGGCTGTTTTTGTTCAACATTTTTTTGATTGCCATCAAATAGTGGGAACTATATTATTAAAGATATGTAATAGCATAGCCATACTAAAGGTGAAATGGAATTAAAGGGCCGAAGATGAGGACCCATCTCTAATGACTTGTTTTATAGTGCTCAATGAGATATCTCTTGGATAGCCACAAAAATTTGCAGCATGAACCCGAGGGTAACAAGATTGACCTTAATAGTTTGGGACCCTTGTTGTAGTGGCATTGACAATACCCCTAGTTTTGACTCAAATTGATAAACATAATTTAAAATTATTATCACATCATTGGTGCAGATAAGTTATTTGATGAACATGATAAAATCTAGTGAAATATCAGCGGGCACTATAACACTTCAAAGCCCACATGTATCTGGTCAGAAGCGCTACAAGGAGCTGACAATGGATTGGGTTTAGCTAACCAAAATGACCACTCCATTTGGAGTGGACAAGATTTTTATAATGTCCCCTTTTCCCAATTGAAGACCTTTGGCCCATTTTGTCAACCCGACGGCCAAAGGGAAAATATAAGGGTGACTTAAAGTAAAATAAATTATTATAAAGTGCTATAAAAAAATAAAATTATTAAAGCACTTATATTAATTTATTTAGCTTAATAAAACTAAATTGTAAGCCCTGTGGAAAATACGATTTGCCTTAAGGGGCAAAAGTCATTGTAAAGGGATTTATTATATTTTAATCCTCCTAGAAATGATAATGACGACTTGGGCCAGAGGGAAGTAATGAAGCCTAGGAAGGATAAAAATATAATTAATTTATGTACTCTCCCTAGAGAAATGAGACTTGCACTAGGAGGGAAATGTCGTTGCGAAAAACATTTAATATGAGAAAATATTAAATGTTTGCATAGGGAAAATCATGTGAGCTCATTCGCTAGTTTGGACATTGGTTGTTGGCCCTTTTCCTTTAAAAGGGAAGTCGACTTGCCTCTTCCATAATCCAAATTTTTATATGATATTTCTCTTGCATTTGAGCTCTAAGCTTTTGCATAAAAAATTCCAAGGACGAAAACCCCTTAGTGAATTCTACCTCTTGTGGACGAAAACCCCAAGAGTTCTCTTGTGGACGAAAACCCCAAGGGATTCAGAGGGTTTTTCACTCAGAAATTCTCATTGATTGTAATCAGATTTTCAGTCTATTTCAGACTTTTTCCAGCAGTGTTATTGAAGAATTTTTTAAGGCATTTTGAGTGAATAAAATTGCAGCAGTAGTTCATCTTCTATTGGATCGACTCACTTTGGGACTGATTTGGGCATTGTATTATTGGAGGAATTTAGATCTGCAAATCAATTGTCTAAACCATCTACATAATTTTTGTGAATGAAATATACCCAATTAGTTTCATAATTCTTCTAAGGGTTATTTTACCAGTTTTATGATCATATTTCAAATCTGATTTCATGAGTTGATTTGGCATTCGAAAATTCTGATTTTTATATGAATGAGTTCCTAAAAATATAGGCAAGCATCTGGGATAGAGAAAATAATTTTTGGAGCTCATTTGATGCCCTAAATGTGTGGGCCGAAATAGTAGGAGGGCCAGATCTGCATGTTTGGTAGTTGTTGTTATAATTTGGTTTACATCATCTTGTTCCTTGCATTTTTCCAAATTCGGGGATATGTCATTTGCCTAGATCGGAGTTGTGTAGAGAAAGTTATATGCTATCTTGAAGATTGCAGCAGTTAGGGTTTCAAATATAAATGATTTTCCAGCTGTTGAAAAATCTGATTTTTGCCATAATAGTCATAAATCAGCCTTTGGTGTCTTTAATTGATCTAAAAATTTTGGAGAACAAGAGAGACCCATTTGGGGATCTTACAATTTTGTTTAATCCTACTTCACATTTCCAAACTTTTCATGGGACCGCCTATGCAAGATAAATAGGAGTTGTAAACCCCTGCATGGGACTGTATCCTAAAAATTATTCTAATTTCCCACTATTAATTAAAATTACATCTATTTCTGTTTGTGGAAAATTGTGGCTTTGAGGGAGGTTGGGTTTATCCAATATTTTCCTAACTAATCCTTTTAGCTTTACTTAACTCGACTAACTTCTAGTTTTAGCTTTACTAAACTTAGGTATTCTGAATGGTACATGCCAGCCCCGTGTCACACAAACTGTGAATGGTATCAAGTATGTGTTAACACGCAAAAGTGGCACCGTCTGAATTGTCATAGATGATCATCAACACTTTTGGTATAACATGGGATGATCCCAACAATGTGGGACTCGCAAACTAAGATCAACCTCCAGAGAAGGCTGGTTCCTTCTTTCCTAGCCCGCTACAAACTAACCTACAACTTCAAAATGCAACTAAAACTAAATCTAAACTACAAATTCATAGGATCCAAGGTTGAGAGAAAGGTGGAGAAGGCTGCAAAATAAAAGAAGGTGATGCACCAAAACTAAAGCAAGGTTCAAATATGACCTGTAGAGACACAAATACAACCACCATGCAAGAATACAAGAGAAACACAAAGTTTTTGTAAGGGACAAGTGAATAATCTCCAAAAACAGACAAGAGGGCTAGAGATTCACATCAAATACAAAGTATCTAATGGAAAATATCACAATTGCATATTATCAAAACATTTTCACTTGCATTTATAGAAACGAAAGCTTGAGAATAACTTGCAAAATGTAGTTACAGAGGTAACTTTAAGTCAGAGCTCCAAATTCCACGGAAGAGAACTCGTAAACGTGCCCAAGCACTTACATTTATAGAATATGACGATAAGAGAAAATGGGAAGATGGGAGGGAAAGAATTCGAACTTGAAGTTCGAATTTCTGATGAGTATTGCCAAATCCACCGCCCACAGATCTTGTCACTATTAACTCCATTAGACAAGCAGTCGTCCTCCTCTGTGACATGCCATCAAAATTCGCAGACAGGGCATGGGCGCCGTCTGAGCTTTTAATTCGGGTAAGTGAGGTAGTTATATGCTTGATTTTGATGGAACTACACTTTTTTCCTCCTTTCCCGTGTTTACATTTTCCTCCTTCCAAACAACATCAATTCATGTGTTTTCTCATGCCAAAACTAGGGCTTTTAAGAGATGGTTCGAATGCCACCGATTTCATCCGATTTAGAGCTCTGAAGCGAAAGTTATGGCTAAAAAAACATTTATGCTTTGTTTCACGGCTTTCTTGTATAATTTCCTTTGCTTGGCGACCTTCAATGTTCCGCGGCATCATTTCTTCTTTTTGCTCGCTCTACGACTTCTGAATGACTTTGCTACGCTATGAGGGTCTATCTCCGTTTTGTGCAACTTTTAATAGTCCACGGCTAAAATCCTTTGTTTCGCGGACTTGGTAGTCCGCAGAACACTATTTTTTTCTTCTGCAGCCTTTTGAATTTAGTCACTTTTCAACTATCTTACCTTGTTGCATTTGACTTTGTTTCTCCTTAATCCACGGCTCCTCACGGCATACTTTCTATGCATCACGGCCCTGCTTTGTACCTTAGACCACCCACAAACTTTTATTTCCGCATGCCGCAAAACTCTGCATTTGATAACTCCGCAGAACACTAGGATAGTGTTTCGCAGCTTCTATCCTTAATTCCTTCCAAACTTCACTTTCCCTTCCTCCTTGAGGCTTCTCACCTTCTACAAACTTGCATTGCGTCATCAAGGAGCAAAACCCATGTCTCACATTTCTACGGAAGTCTTGTTTTTAGCATTCCTTTGTTCCGCAAATTAGGAGAACCCGCAGAACTCCAAGTTCCCGAAATCTGCGGTACACTATGATAGTGTTTCGCGGCCTTTCAACAAAATCCCTCTAAGTCCAAAATTGGTTTTGGAAGTTGTCAAAATAACCTGGAGGTTATTTTGGACAATAATTTGGCGACTCGTGGGGAAATCAGCCTACTAGATATAAAGATCAATGGCCTTTTGAGCATCCATTGGGCATGGAGTCTAGCCCGAAAACTTTGAAAAACTTGATCAAAACTTGAAGTTCTTACCGCTAAATTAACATGAAGCACTGCATGGACTTAGTAGTGGTCTAGAACTACCTTGGAATGCTCTTGAAGCTGATTTCTTAGGAGTTTTTAATAAAACTTGTGAACTGTCCCAAAACTCAATCTTGTGGCCAAGGAGGGAGCCTGGAAAACTTTTGAAAGTAACTGATTTTGGAGTCGAGCGAATAATCATTGAAGATTGCCCCAAAATACCTCATTAACAGTGAAACCTGCTCTAAACTGAAAAATGCAACCGCAGCCAAGGGGCACAAAACTATGTACAAAGAGAAGATCATACATGTCCAAATGGAACATGCAAAGTTTGCACAACACACTTGTTGCAAATCAAACTACAACTACCAACAAAACATGTGCTTAACAGCACTTGGAGGAATTGAAACTAAACTAATGTGTACAAGATAGAACCTTTACTTCAAAAGCAATGCTTTAGATAGATCCCATTGATCAAGATCATAAGATCTTCTCCGTCTAACCTTTACAATTGGAAAGCATTGTTCGATTTGCAGTTGGAGATCACATAAGGGCCACTCCAAATTGTGTCAAATTTTGAATGCTTCCCCGATTTAGCTCTATCTTGATCCCACTTAAGCACAAGGTCTCCTTCCTGGAAGTTCCTAGTTACTACTTTCCTGTCAGAAAAAAATTTACCTGAGCCTGATTCAGCTCCATTGCTTGCATGGCTTGGTTTCTCAATTCCTCTAGCTCCATGAGCTTTGCGTACCTGATTTCCATTGCTCTAAACTCAAACATCTCCAGTTATTTGATGATCTCTAATGCTACTCAAGAGATATCGGCAATATTGCTTCCTTACCATAAACCAGCTTGTAGGGTGAGCTTCCTATTGACCTCTTGGGGGTGATCCTATTAGCCCACAATGCCCATTTCAGTCTGGTGTGCCATGTCCTTTGGTTTTCTTCCAAGGTTCTTCTTATGATCCTTACATGTTCTTGTTGGTTGACTCAACCTACCCATTGCCTTGGGGATAGTAGTTATAAGTACTCAAGTAGATTCCATTCTTGACAACCCAGTCAAAGATCTTTGTGCCAAGAAACACCAGAGCATTATTAGATATGATTGTGGAAGGAACACCAAACCTGGTTACAATGCCTTCATAGAAGTCTACGATGTTGGTTTCATTTGCTTCCTTCAATGCAACAGCCTTTGTCCATTTGGTGAAGTAATATATGGCTGTCAAAATCCACTTGTGTCCCAAACTAGAATGTGGATTGATCACCCCAATGAAATCCAACCCGCATTGCATTAATGGTTGATTCATTGAGATGGGATGAAGTGGGAGAGTGCTAATTTTTCTTTGCCTGTGAAGAAGGCACACTTCTTACATTTCCTAATCCATGTATGGCAGTCTTTGAAGAGATTGGGCCAATAATAACCACCGTTCATGATCATAAGTGTTGTTGTCCTTAGAGCAAAATGTCCTCCGGCCATGGTATAATGGAACTCATGCAAGATTATCTCAACCTGATTTTCCTAAATGCAACTCAAGAGGACACCATTCACATCCTTCCTAAACAAAATACCATCAATAAGCACATAAGGAATGGATTGGAGCCTGAAGTACCTCCTTTTGGCCTTGCTCAAGCCTTGAGGACACTGGCCTGTTTGGAGAAAATGTGTGATATCACGGGTCCAGTAGCTAGCATGCAAAGTATCCACAGATTCATCTTGGTCATGTAGGAGTACCAAAACAGTCTCCTCTCCATTTTGCGGCTCAGAAACTAGCTACTCACACAAACCGTTGCTTTGACTAGCTTAGTCACTTCGATATCAATGTCGTATTCCATCACTTTGGTGATCCAACAGTATGTCTTCGGTAAATTTTTCCAAATGCCCCTAATGAAACGTGATCTCATGGACATCATCCAAAGTTGCAAGGATACGGATACGGATGTGGATATCGATACGTTATCAGATACAGATATGACTAGTTTTTAATACCCCTTGATATGGATACAGTTGGATACGACATAATAGATAATATTTAAATACTATGATAATCTAGTTATAAATTGAGTATATATACATTAATAATTATCAAATTTAAATTACAAACGAACTTATACATTAGATTAAAATTAGATGCAAATTACACACTTCCAACCCATGAGGAGGCATGAAATTTGGTATTCAATGGATTAAAAAATTGCATGTTTTGTAGGCCAGCAGAAAATAGACGAAATGAAAGAAAAGAAGTAGAATAGGCCAAAAGAAACGGATCAAAAGAATTGCATGTTGATAAGAGCCAATGTGAAAGCTTGAAGTGAAAGAGTGAGTCACCATTCTCACCTCCATGTCCTCAATTGTTGCTACTAAAATGCATTATAGAAGATCATTTGCAATTTTTAGCATTATTTTAGCCTTTAGAAGGGATTTTTGGGGATTTTTTTTTCAACTATTAAATATTATATACGATATGGCTATAATTGCCCTACTTATTGTATCCAATTGTATTTGATACGGCACAATTATGGGTTTGTATATGGATACGGCTCGGTACGGTATCCAAGCCGTATCCAACAAGCCCCCGAGTAGTATCCGTATCCAGCACGTGCACCCTAGCAATAGTGGCAGAGTATCCGGCAACACTGACATCATCTCTACCAAATATGCACCATTTGGGCTTGCCCATAAAACCTTGTTGATCTTCATGCTATGCCATTCACTGGTGTAAAGCCAGGCTAATCACTGTTGGCCAGCTTGTGCTAATTACTTCTTGGGAACAAGGTTTGGAGTTTTGGTGAGAACTTACTTAAGATGGATCATTGCCAAGTATTGTTTTGAAAATCTTGACTGACAAATTCAAAAGAAACAGAATGAATTGCCAGCTTGCCTAGGCAAGATTCGGTCTCAGGGACTGCTTTCAGTGCTGCACTTGCATAAACTAGGCTTTGAAATTTTTAGCAAATAAAATCAATAACTTTCCCCTCAAATTCATTTTGTTCTTTAATGAATATCGAATTTGGAATTTGACTTTCCCTTACACTTAAATATCCCAAATGAAATATATAAATTAAAAACACATTGAACTTTCTAATGGACATTGTCTGTACATAAATTTGCCTAGGCAAGATTCGGTCTCAGGGACTGCTTTCAGTGCTGCACTTGCATAAACTAGGCTTTGAAATTTTTAGCAAATAAAATCAATAACTTTCCCCTCAAATTCATTTTGTTCTTTAATGAATATCGAATTTGGAATTTGACTTTCCCTACACTTAAACATCCCAAATGAAATATATAAATTAAAAACACATTGAACTTTCTAATGGACATTGTCTGTACAAATTCATTTTGTTCTTTAATGAAGCTCTAATGGACATTGTCTGTACATAAATTGGTGGCCATATGATATAACTATTCGGCTCCCAACATAAGGTAATCTACTATAGGCGTCCCTCCAGTTAGGAGCTTTGTTTTGAGGCAGGGAGGCCCATCAACCAATATTCAAAAGAAGATTTTGGCACATATCATATAGATGCGAGTGCCAAATGTGAGAAGGATCTCAATGATCAATTTGTTTAAGTAAACTGCCTCAACGTAATTTTATTTCATTGGAAGCATGGACTGTAATCTAAGCACCATGGAGACTGCTGTAATTGGTGGCATGTCAGAGTCAATCTCCCTGTTCCAAACAAATTGACAGTATGGAGTTCTATAAGTAAATTTTTGTCAGAAGTTTTTGTTGTGACTGCCCTCATAGACATGCATACAAAAATATGAAAAGGTTATAAGAGGCTTACAATCATGGAAATGTAGTAATCTCGTGGACTCCATTAATGTAGGATAGACATAAATGGATTTAAAAAATAAAATAAACCTTAAAAACTCTCTACAGCCAACTCAGCTCCCTTTGGCAGCACAACACAATACCAGTGTGTGCTATAATGGGATCTAGGGAACAGAGTATGTAACTCTATCCAAACAACCAAAAGTGGATTCTTGCCATATGCATGCACCAGGTGCATGTACTGTAAAACAAATGCTTCCAAATTTTGGTCTCAAAGCTTTGGAGCTTTTTAAACAACTGTAATCTGCAGATGTTGCCCCATCCTCAATCATATTTTTGCAGAGTTACATTATTACTGATACAGATGAGGATACAGAAACGGTATCAGATATGGATACGGCTAGTTTTTAAGGGCCCCTGATATGGATACGGTTGCATACGTCATGGATATATATGATATTTAAAATAATATAATAATCTAGATTATATATTAAATAATTACCATTTTTATATTATAAACAAATTTATACATTAGATTAAAAATTACATGCAAATTAGACATTCCCAACCCACAGGAATGGTAGGAAGTTTTCAATGGGTTAAAAAGAAAATTAAAAGTTGCATAGGGCAAAGAAATATAGACAAAATAAAAGAAAAGAAGCAACGTAGCCAACGCAAATAGATCAAAAGAATTGCAGGTTGAACAGAGCCAAAGTGAAAGTTTGAAGTAAAAGATAGAATCAACACTTTCACCTCCATGCCCTCAACCTACAATGTATTACAGAAGGTCTTTTGCATTTTTTTAGCATCATTTTAGCCTTTTGAAGAGCCTTAATTAGTCTGCATCCCGTATCTGGCTGTATCTGATACAGCCCCATTAGGAGTTTGTATCTAGATACGAATGGTTACAGTATTCGAGCCACACCATACCCGTATCCAGCATGCGGATACATGTGCCCTAATAGGAGGGATGCCCTATCCTGCAAACCTGGATTTTTGGTGTTTTAATAGGCAGGGAACAAATTGACAACCTATTAACCTATTTAAAACAAACAAAAAAATCAAGAATCCCCATCTTATGGACTTTAGAAATTCGATTACGGTCGATTCGAAAAAACTAAGCTGATAAATGTCCCTAGGGCGCAATACTAAAATGCCAATAGATTTGTCCAATGGGATGAGCTCAAGTGGTAAATCATCTGAGATTTCATTTTCATTCATAATAGAAACTTGTGTTGAAATCTACTATAGGTAAAAAAATGTATTAAGTGTTGAGTGTTAAAATGGGTAAACTACCACATGGGTGTGGCTCATGGAGGACGAGGTCAGGTGTGAGTCCTGGGGAATTTCATGAGCATCTAAACCTAAGGACAACCCACAACAGAAAATAACCGATTAAAAAAATTGCAAATAGATTTGACCTATTAGCCTTCAAGACTGTTCTCTAATCTTCCTTTGTTCAACTGCAAAATTCATAATACGTATTTTACTGCTTCTAATTATGGTATAGGAAAGTTGAAAAGGAATTACTACTGTTGGGTTACAGATTCGAATCACACAGTTGGCTACCCAATAAATCATGCAGTCAGGGATGGCCGTAACCATTCATTTACAAATCAAAAAAGAAATATTAAAAGGAAATCCTGAAAACAATTGGACCGCCTGCTTTTCAAATTTTAAAATTAAAACCCCTGTTTCAATCAGCTTAGATCTCATGTGTTTGTGGGGGAATTTCAGAATTAGAAAACGCAATTGTTGGTACTGCTTGTAGTTTGAAGGTGAAGAATATTAATTACCGATCAGGAAGCGTCCTTTGCATTGATGAAGAAGGCGATAGAGCAGAAAATGGAAGCCACGAGAGCAAAAATCCATAGGGCGCACCACAATGACACCAACGCCAACATCACATCTAAACCCCTCTGAACAACGCCGCCGAGCATCTTAGAGCGTGGCTATAGTGTATTAAAATAGGTATCTCCATTGCATTCCCCATCCATGGTTGTATATACATATAGTATTGTCTGCATATTAAATTGGAGCCATCCTGCCTGTGTCATGGGAGCATCCTGCCTGTGTCAAATTGCCACACGCTGTGTTTCTTTAGACCGTCCTATTTGCCACGTGTCATAAAATTTGAACGAATTGCCACGTCCTATTGGGCAAATACCTCCAAATTGTTTAGAAACCCTCTCTATAGTCACATACCTTACTAATATTTTATATAACAATATTTACGGTGATAGGCGTTTCCTCAAGGGGAGGAGGGGTCATAGACGCTAACAAACCAGAAATGATTGACAATTGAGGTGGGCTAGGTGTTGTGTGTTGGCGCATGGACGAAAATCTATTATCCAAGTAGACATGTTGTTGGGTTGCCCCTATTGTATATCGTTGGAGATCTACATGGGATGATTTGGTGTGATGTTGAGTGAAGGCGAGACCATGTGGGAGGAGTTAGCCCCTATTGTTGTTGTTGTGGTTTCCAGTGTCCTTGTTGGCATTGTTATGTTGATTGTTGTCTTAGCTTTGTAGGTATGTGTTCCATTCATTTTGTTCAAGATGCAAAATAGTGATATGTGCAAAACCAATTAAGGCATGTTACCAATTGGTTCGTAGACTTCCAATGTTTTTGGTGTTTTAGATATAGTTTGGACTATGGCAGTAGAGCCCCATTAATTCAATGACAATTGATCCATGTGGGTTGTTGTTTATTACCTTCAATGAGATTGCATATAATGGTGATAATTTTTAAAAATCATGTAGTCAATTGAGAATACTAATCAAACATTGTGTGAACATCACACAGTGAATGGTTAGGCCACATGTGAACAAAAAGACAGTTGACAAGTAGTAACCCAGCACATGGTCTGACGCATCAACAACCAAGGCAAAATTATTGAAGATCTTCAAGACATCCCTATATCACCTAAAATCCTAAATACATGTTAAATGTCACATAAAATCTTAATTACATGTTAAATATCACCTAAAATCATAAATACATCCCAGTGATAAAGAGCTAATTAATAGGTTGCCTTTATTATTTTATCGGTCATATAATATTTTGATTTCTTTTCAAGATTTGTATTAGGTTGGCCTTATTTCTTCGAGTAGAAATAGTTTGTGTAGTTGTTTAGTTGTCTTTAATGATATTGAATATTTTAACAAATGTCAAGGCATGCACCCATGTTCCATTAACAATTCATGTTTTCAAAGTTTTATGTTGTTGTCTATTGAGCTAGTAGATTGTACACAACTTCCAACATAGTAGTTATGTTTATGTAGCGAGTGCCAAAAAGTTAGTGGAAACATACAAGTGAAGAACAACCTCATCATAGGGACATAACTTATGAATGAGAAAGGAAAATTGAAAAATTGTATATCAAAAAATGGTCAAGGTCTGGTCTTGAATATAAACTTTGGTTTAAGTTTTGGTTCTAATATGAACTTTGGTTAGGCACATAACATCTCAGATGGTGTTAGTTTGATTGTCATTGTGTTTTGTGGATAAGGCCCAAATTTTGTGGAAGGAGAATAAGTCATCAACAAGAGCAATATTTTAGAGTCTCAAATAATTGGCAAGTTGCTTTGTAGTCTTTTATTTTACCAAACAACCCAAGGCGTGTTGGCACATCACTCAGCTAGAACTGAGCACTCACTCGAAGCGCGCAAGGGTACCAAGTCCCTCTTTTATGGAAGCTTTGTCAAAGGGTTAGCATGATGAGCACATACATGGATATATTCCAAATCCATAGTAACAATGCAGTAACAAACCATAAGCAAATCTAGATCTTAATCATATGCAAGAATAGCTTATAAAAGAATCAAGATTAGGTTTACCATACAAGAACCAGTCACAGATATGTCAACAAACAATATCCAGCCACAAAGATCCGTTGTATTAATTTCTGTAAAACACAAAAACCGAATACATACATAGTAATGTCACCATGAGTCATGTGCGCTCATAAACCAACATCATAACTCTAGCAAAACATGGATGATGTCTAAACCGTGCAAATCAATACAAATATATAGGTAGTGGGGACGTGCCCTTCACTACTATGCACCTTCCGAAATAGGCTACATGCTCAGAATAGCCATGCACCCTTACACGAAAAATACAAAAGCATGCAAGCTCGCTAATGATAGATCATCTAATAATATCAACTATAGATCTAATCCTATTAATAGCTCAAAACTATGCATGTCACTTGCTCTTCCACTTGCCCAAAATAGCCTTGCTTCATCCTCAAGTCTTCATGATGATGTGTACCCCACACTCAACATCTATCTTTAGCCTTACCATGCAAAGAGGCTAAGTCCCGAAGTCATACTTTCTTGGGAGCGCCCTTTTCCATTATACTTTCGCACGCCCAATCCTTATGCGCCTTCAATACTTTAGGTTGTTATTCATCAGCCCAACATGCTTCTTAGTTGAATCTTCATGATTCATCTTACTACGTATTGCCTTTGTATTTTGTATGTTCTCCTCTTATGTAAACTAGAGATATGTTCTAAAGTCAACTTTTTCTGACTTCCAGTTTCTTGCCCAAGACTTATGTTTGCTTCTTGTTTCATTAAGGGTCCTTCACTGGCTCTTTTATGTTCCAGGGTTTACCTTAGCAAGTCTCGTTGTGGTAAAAAAATCATCTCAAGGTGTGTTGCACACATCCTGGAATTGTTCTATAAATTGGCTTTACCTTCTAAAAACACATATTAAACATGATAATTGGTGGGTGACATGTTCATTGGAGTTGTCTTACGACTATATCATGAGTAAAAAAAGACTTTATAAGTTATGTTCCTCTTTAATGTCATGATCTAAATAATTACAATGTTATGAAGTTTATTAGGTCTTTTATGGTTTTATTTTACATTTTTTTGTGGATTATTCTTCAATTTCATAATTTTTTTACTCCAAATAACTATTCAAATTGATTTGTGCCTATACCATGTTTATGTTGGTGTCATATTTGGGGCTTGTATGAAATTTATCAAACCAAGCCAAGATATTAATTAATTAAGCCTAAGATTATGAGGTGGACCTTTGACAAGTTATGACATTCAAATTGTGATTGTTAAAAGGACGTCACCTAAGAAGGTAGATATGTGTAGTAGACAACGTGGACATTTTCTAAACTGGAGAATTGATCCATCATTGAATGTTTCCACAAGAATATGGATGATGGAGAGGCAGTTTCAATGTGTGTAGTTTCCTTTGTATAGTGTGTTAACCGTCAATCCATTTGAATGGTTGATTTTCTGCTCCACCACACCTATTAACCACGTGGCATAACAAACAAATGATGTTTATTTTTCATGTCAAGAAATCCCTTGTGTCTTGCACCTATTTAACCACCTAACATACTACATACTCTACATGTCTTCATTGTCATAAATTCCATAATATACCAAAAGATGGCTCAATCTAAGGGGAAATCCTTTTGAATCAAAAAAATCATGAGCTCTTCACGACAACACTTAAACAACAACTTCAGGTGACAAAATTTTGCATAAGGAAGAAAATAATGAA
The DNA here is from genome assembly GCA_019776745.2 of Taxus chinensis. Lineage (NCBI taxonomy): Eukaryota > Viridiplantae > Streptophyta > Pinopsida > Cupressales > Taxaceae > Taxus > Taxus chinensis. Next base: position 325,811,910 of record CM034148.1, on the reverse strand, counting down.
GAGAGTGTTCATATAGGTAGTAATATACTGATCCCTTTGATCTTTAAGGTGCTAGAGGCTTACAAGAGGTTATGACCTAAGAGAGGAGCTGAAAATACCTTCCCGGATAATTTGTGGTACGATGTTGTATGCAAGGCAACAAAAATATCCCTCAAAGAGAATGGGAACAATAAACAAAACAAGAAAGATTATAAAAACTTGATAAAGGCCAAAAAGAGAGTTATGTACTCTCATGAAGGAAAGAATTAATATCTCTAAGTAAACACAACCCCAAAGGATTTTGGAGACAGTTATAACAAAATCAAAAAAATAGAGAATAATATCACAGATGGTCAATGAATAGAGTATGTGAAACTCCTATATGAGCGTACGCAAGAAAAAGATAAACCCCCCATAATTAAGACATCAACAAAGCTCTTCTCGATAAAAGATATCAAACAAGGAATAAAGAAATTGACAGGAGGTAAGGTGCAAGAGATTGATAGGATGCAAGCTAAATTTCTAAATTGGGGAGTTGAATCCCTTGCTCCACACATCACAAGAGTTTTTAACAGTGTCACATAGGATGGATTTTCGACAAAATGGACAACTAGCATAATTATCCCTCTATACAAAATGGGGATGTCAATAATTCTTCTAACTACTGCACTATTATGGTCAACCCTCTTCTTGGAAAAAAAATTGGGAGCTTGGTAGAGCGAAGAATCGGTAGTTGGGTGGAAAGAGGGGGAAAAAAAGTTTTAAAACATGCATGATTTAGACCAAAACATTCCGCCATTGACCACTGCATCACTTTTAGACATTTTATTGAAAAAGCTTGGAACACATAAGGGGAGGAAGTATTTTGCTTCTTTGTTGACTTAAAAAATTCTTTGACACAGTACCTAGAGAAAAAATGTGGAATGGAATGGAGGAACTTGGGATTCCTGATGAGTATAGAGTTGCAGTGCATAAACTTTATGAGCAAGTTAAAGTTAAAAACATAACTAGTGAGGGCATGTTTGAATGTTTTGGTAGCGACATTGGAGTTAAACAGGGATGTCCTCTATCTCCTACTTTGTTTGGTTTATACATAGACAAAATAGAGGAACGGTTAAACAAAATAGATGGGGGTGATATCCAGCAAGTGAGCTATGTGGTGAAGCTACTTTTATATGCAAATGACCTTATTCTAATTGCAAAAATTACCCATGATTTAAGAGCACATTTGAGGGACTTAGAACTCATTTTCCAGGATGTTGGGATGCAAGTGAGCACTAGCAAGACCAAAGTCATGATTTTTTCATTAAAAAGGAAGAAGCAATAGGTTACGTTTATTTTTTATGGAAGCCCACTAGAAATATTGGAAGAGTACAAATACCTTGGAATTATTCTCCACAAAAGGCTCAACTGGGAGACTTGTAGAGAAAAAAGGATTCAAGGAGGGTGGAGAGCATCTTACCTACTCTAGGAAAGGTGCAGTAAAGCGGAATTATGGGATCAGAAAACCAAGAAAACCCTCTTCAGTTTACTGGTCACACTTGTTATCCTCTATGGGTGTGAAGTATGGGGGAGTATTATGTCAAATCACAAATGGAGACAACTAGAGAGAATCCAAAAGCACCTAATTAGTAGTAGCATCAAAGTCAAAGAAATAATTTCGTATGATATCCTTTTGGCTTAAATAGGAACTTTCTTGATGGAGGCATCAACATTACCCTGGTTGATAAGTTATTTAAAAAAAATTGAAAACATGGATAACCATCGTCGACCCAAAATGGTCGTTGAGGAGGATTTGGACTGTAAGAAGAAGACATGGATGAAGCAAAACAATAAGTGGATGAACAAATGGGACATTAAGCTGCAAGATTTCCCTAACACTAATATGGATATAAAAAAGTTTGTCTTAGAAAAAATTAGGACTGTCATGTGGACAAAACAAATTGGCCGAAAAAAGTGTACTATGTTAAATATTTCAACCCCACTTGGGAGCATGGGGAAAAAATATATCTACAAGTTGATCTTAAGGGTAAGGCGAGAATGTTAGTAGCTCAGTTGAGGACCGGATCACATCATCTTAGGTGTGAGACTGGTATATGGATGGTCCCCAAGGAAAATTGGGAAGAAAGAAATAGTATTTTTTTGAAGTAAAGGGGATGTTGAAATTGAATGTCACTTCATTTTGGAATGTGCTGCATACGAAGATATCCGCTTACAATATGATTTAAAGGTGGACAATCTAAATGGGTTATTTGATGAGGAAAGGATCTACACAACAACTGGCTTCTTAGTCAAGATTCATAGCAGAAGATCTGACATCAAAAGAAACATGAATTTTTTTTAATGTTGCGGCTCTTGGTCCCTTAGATTTCTTGGTCTCGTGGATGTCATTAAAAATACTTCATTTCATTTTCACAAGCTCTCTAGTAGTCTTAATTTACTACATTTTTTGCAAATGAAATAAGTGGATCATAGTGCCAACTCTTCTATCCATTATGACCTCAAGACAAATGATGTTCAATCAGTATGGATGAGTGTACAAACTTTTCACTTTAATTCATGTCCACCTTTTTAATGTGATTCCTCATTTTTATTGGAAAAATTGTTCACACAATAAAATAAAATATTAATTAAACAAGGCATCAAGAAATATTCATATTAATTAATTTGCATTAACATTCATATTAAAATATACCTACATTAGTAATTTACAAGATAGAACGATCAAAACAAGTGCTAAATGAAATAAGACATGAGAAAGAAGATGGACTTAGTTATTTTGATGATTTGGCTATGGTAGAAGGATGATCACATTGGATATGGTTTTTGATTGATCTATACTTGGTTATAGAAGTGAAAACTAAGAAGGGATAAAATTGTTACTTATGTACATAACAATTTGGTGGTTTCATATATGCTTAGCGGTTCTGTACATGTTTGGCAGTTTTGTATGGTGAGTACTTGGAATTATATGCCTGTGCAATTGACTAGATTATGTCCTTCTATGAAACCATAGGTCTTACAAATGTATGAAACCCTTTGAGTGACCTGAAATAGATGTTATAGCTCAAAATTACACCTGACCTTGAATCATAAAGATCTAGGATTTTAAGGCAACATGGAACTGTCTCTAAGTGTGGGACTTGCGGCTTGAGACATGCCTCTGGAGAAGGTCAGCCTCCTTGTTATGTGGATTAGGAACACAACATAACAAAACCTACTTCTAATGCTAAAATAATCCTAATCTAATCATACTCTAACAATTCCAAGGGGTCAGGGAGAGAGAGATGCAATAAAGCTAAATACTAAGCTAACAGGGGTAATGATAACACCAACATAAGGCAGAAATTTTCCAAATCTAGAATCCATCCCCTGGAAAACGTATTTTTTTTGTTGAGGTTACCTAGGGATAGGGCATTAGCCCTTTGTGGAATCACCAGGCCACACCGGTCGTGGAACCATCTAACGATGGAAGTTTAAGCTCTTAGGTATCCCATGGATTAAACCACATTATCATGGTACCCTATCACTAGGGTATCCAAACCGTCAGTAGTAGGCTGCCTTAACACGAAGCCGAGATTTGAACCTTGGACCTCCCAGTTACTAGAAGACCCAAGAACCGTTACACCACTACCCTTTGGATCATCCCCTGGAAAACGTATTGAATGAGCATAGACGTCATGATTTCTTGCTGAGTTTTCTTGTAGTATAGGCATGACCACCCTAGATAAATGCCAACAACCACAACACGAACCCTCGATTCTATCGCACGCCATCATACTACACAGAATGATACCATACTACATTAAATTCTAGTGGTTGGGGTGGTTGGATCTCTTGTTCGAAGTCCAGCGTGGTTTTGATACCATTTTAAAACACCAGAACAAGGGAATTTTTTTTTTTTTTTTTTTTTATATATAACGTTCTCTGTTATGAATTATAAAATTCAAACACACGTTCAAGATTTAATAATTGTTCTCTGCCCAAACCACACAGTTTGGATCATACAATTTCTTTTAAAAACGAATGTTCCCTGTTCACATATTTACAATATGGAACACACATTCAATGCCATTCAATCTCATAACAGATTCTATATGCTGCTGTAAATGACTCGATGAACTGCCGATCTTCCATTTTCATGGCTCGGAGTTTCAACGATCCTTCATTTCATGACTCGGCAACAACCGATCCTTCATGTACATGACTCGGCAACAACCGATCCTTCATGTTTGTTTATGCATAGTATATTTTATATACTTGTTCTCATAACCTTCCCCGGTTATCGAAGTGATCCATTTAAGAAGCCTATCTGAATATCTGTTACTGATATTCATCTGACATCCTGCATCTTAAATTAAGTGATAAGGACAACGCAACCAGCAATTGCGATACTTTGGCCAAAGATTTTCACATGCTTTGCATGATCATATTCCTGAATGTGATACACATCTACGGAATACGTCCTTCACTTCACTTCACCTGTTATCTAGAATGGTCTTTCCTGGTTCCTACCAGTCCTCATCGTTTAAGTTCCGTTTTAAACTTTCGATTCCAGCCAGTAATATGAGCGGGTATAGGAAGGCACTCCAGGTAACTAAAGATACGCAGACATACGGTGTCGTTACCCCACGACTCCGTGTGTCTGATTATCTTTAGTATTCCGGAGTCACTCCGTATACCAAATCATACCCTATCTCCACCCCAGCTAAGATCTACACATTCAGCCTATGTATTCTAAATGTTTTAATTCGGGAGGGCATTGCTATATGTCAGCTGCAACAATGTGTCGTCATGAAGACCCCGTCTTCATGAAGACACCTTGCTGTAGCTGGCGTATGCCAATGTCCTGCAGAATTCTCCCAACGAGAATACACATCCTGCCCAAGTGACTTAGCCACGAGTTAATAGTTTAAGCAATTTTCAGCGTCCACGCTGATCCCTTGATCCTCGTTTCCGTTGCAGTTGTATATAACTAAAAGGGACTAAACTGTCCATTAGTTCGTTATGTATCGTCTCCTTCGTATCGAAGAGCTACATTTCCTTACTTGGTTTATTTCTTAATCATTAGATTAAGCAGTCCGTACCGACGGACATAATAAGTTTAACCTATTAAACTTAACCAAGATGTTTCCAACTGCAACTTATTTCAGAATATTAACTTATTAGACGTCATTCAAACGAGGTCTAAACTTCAAGAAATGAACTCATTTGTTCCCCTTAACATTATATAGTTAAGGATCATTAGTTATGGATATATGTATCCTATATCCTTTAATCTGAATTTTTATCAAACGGGATCAATGATGGAGTTCGAAAACGAAGTTCGAATACTCCAAATTTAAATTGATATTCCTTAGCTCCTAAGCTAATCCTGAATACCCTCTGATTATAAAATCATATTCTTCTTAATCCTTTTTAATGTCAATTCAAAATTCATCTTTACCCAAGTATGAATTAATTGCATTGTTCAACTTAAAGGTTGTATTTAAGTAAGAATAGATATCAGTTTCAATTCAGCATCCATCCAAGGATTACGAAACAATTCCAAATCGAGAAGTAACATTTTATTCCCAATTTATATAACAATATCAAACTGATATAATTATTGAAAATATCACACTTGTAACTGTATTCAATATTTCAAGTCATAATTTGTACATTTGCCAATCCAACTGATTGGGTATAGTTTTTACAAAGCATCTATACAACTCATGGACAGAAGAATATATTTTCTTCTTTCACAATTCCTCAAAGAGGAATAAAAGCAACAGTTACAATTTAATTTATATTTTATCAAGAGGCATCAGAAGACAGCCAAGTCTTCATTCTAATCAAATTCCATCTGCAAAATGAATTGCACGGGTCAGTTCAATGAACTGAGCACATTAAGCACTTATCCTTAAAATAAGATGCTTCAACTAACTGTTTCAATAAAAGAACCCTGCTTTTATGAAACAACAGCAAAACATCAATCTCGAAAAGCACAAAAGAGAGATCAGCATAACCACTAAATCATCAGAATATCATCACAACCAGCCAAGGGACTGCTGTCCCGTTTTCACATAATCATTGCAAGTATCAATTTACAAAATTTGTAAAGTTAGGAATTCAAGTAGATTGCTGCCTATACAGCATACAGTTATCTTTTCCACGCCTTTCATTAATAACAAATGCAAAGGATGAAACTAACTGAATATAAATCCATTACTTCCCTTTCCGTTCATGAAGCACATTAAGTTTTAAAGCATTCAAGTACAAACAAGAAAGCGAACAGCAATGCATATAGTAGCTCTCATCTAAGCACCATAAAATTCTTCATTCACGAATTCCAGGTTCCTAACTGAATGAAAGAAGAAAGATCATCTTTCTAAAACATTAATTCATATCTCTATCTCTTTCCACATGACTGTCCTAACAGTGGAATCCAGACGAAAGACAAATCAATATAACAGTTCAGAGTGAAACTTACAAAATCCACTCGGAATTCACTTTCTGGCAGCAAGAATAATTTCATTCATTTCCAGTTCATATGAATGCCAAACAGGTTAGTAAGACATTATAATTATCGTGGAGCAAGCCATATCAATATGTATACTAGGTATTTGCTATACTAGAAGATTCCTTACTTCTTACACTGTATAGCTAACCAACAACAAATTTGCAACCACGCAAGTATATATATTCATATAATCTTTTATACCTCTGAACACATATAGTTCTTAATAACAAATGGTACATGGCTGTTACCTACAGCAAGACCGAGTCTTAGACACTATAATTCCAATGTCACTTTCAGAGTCCCAAATAGCAAAAAGAGAAGAATTCATTCTCTACTATTTCATTAAGAACAATCATTGTTTTCAGAATGAAGTAAAAACATTCAATCACGTTTTTCTAAGCAAGACAACTCAACTTAGACAGATAACAGCGTAAACGTTCTCATTGATAAGCATCTCACATAGCCAGTACAGCTGCAATCCAACAAGCTACAGCAATGAACATTCCAGCCAAATTTGCATTCTCAAGATAGTAAAAACAAAATAATATCAGAAGGTCAAACTTCGACTGCCAGACGCAATGGGGTCATCCTTCATTACAGCAAGAAGAAATTATAATCATTCATTGCACAGAATACAAAACTAGTTTATAATTGCGTCAATAGTCTGATTAAGAAGACCGAACAGTATCAAGAAAACACAATAAAACCATCCTATTTTCACAGCAAGGAGAAAATATAATCCATCAATAACTTCAGAAGGAAAAACAGTCTACTTTTCCTATTTTCACGGATACCAAAACGTAATTGCTCATTTCCTATACAAGAAAAGGCACAGCCATGGAAATGTTGCTAATACTTGAATTCAATTCGAGTTCAATTACTCGTAGAGAACCCGAATGCCACTTTCATCAGAATCCAAGACAGTAGAAGGAAGAGAATCTATTTCCTTTAAAAATTTCAATATGAAACAACTTCAACAACCATCGCTTCTTTCATTCCAGTTCATCAGCAAAAGAACTTATGGTTTCAAAAGAGAAATAACTCAATTAACACGTACAGACCCGTGATACATATGACAATTTTTCCCAATACTGTTAAACAACCAGCACAACAGGAAAGCATTTCATTCCAGAAATACAAGGACAGCTGAACTCAGCGACCAATAACAGTATTTTGTATCATTTCCAAAATGACAACAAGATTCAACAGAACCCAAATTACAGCAATATATGCGACTGTATTTCCATTTCCTCTTTTCTTGCAAAGACAGTTCCACATACACAGTAAAGAAACGATTACACTAAATGGAAAACCTTTACACCATAAGGAACGATTACACACCTGTTCCACTTTCAAACAACACGAACAGTGAAAGAATTATATCTATTTCAAACACCATACTGTCAACAAACCAGCACGTCGTGGAAGTGTTTCCAACCAATCAAATGCAAGGACGGATTAACCACAACAGCAAGGGGACGACTGTACCCCATTATTTCCAAAAATGACAGCAAGAAAGGAAGGAAACCCATATCATAGCAACATAACATGACTGAAATTCCATTTTTCTCTTCACATGTAATAGCAGTTCCAAGCACAACATCAAGGAGAACGATTACATTATAAGAAAAAGTTTAAACAGCCTGTCCACTCCATACCACATGTACAGAGGAAGAAAATGTTTATTTCTTTCTACAACACTGTCAGCAACCACAACGGTAATTCCTATTCCAACCAAATTTAAGCAACAACAAATCAAGGCCGAGCAACCAGAGCCGTTTCATATCATTTTCCAAGGAAAAGAAGGCAAGAATCAACAAATCCATTTCCAAATCAACTCAAAAACAATCAAGCAATCCCAACCCAAGAGCAGGGTTGTTTTAATGAAACATTTAAATCAAGCAAAGATTTTAAAGAGAAGGGCTTAACATGCCTGTAATCTCTTTTCCAGAACTCGAAGAAAGCTTCGTTTTGCCGCGTTTTTCTTCCACAACGGCAACACAATATTCCCAGCACTTTCTTCCTTCTTCTTGGCTGATCAACAGCCTCAAAACTTCCAAGAAAATGTCGAATGCAAGAGCTGGTTCGACTGAACCAGACCAAGAAACCAAATGCAGAGCAACTTTGCAAAAGCTCGAATCAACAAAAAATGAAAATCAAAATTCCCTCATACACTTCCCAAGGCGAGCTGGTCGCGAGGACCAAGAACCATTAATGCAATAAAGGCTCGCCCTTTTTCCTTATTTTCTACGCCACCTCCACTTGGGTTGGCAAGTCTCCAATTTTCAAATTTTTCCATGCAAATGAATTTAGCCAAGCTTCCAAATGGATACCTCTATCTCCTACCTGTCCCGCCAAAACTGGCGCCGTCCCCGAAGGGACAGTTCATAAATGCCAATGAATGCCTCCTATCCATCCTTATCCTTTTCTTCCCAAGGGTCTGCGTACCCCTTTAGCTTAGGATTAGTTTTAGGTTACATAGTTCATTCGACCTAGGTCTTAGTTAGACCTTAGGTTTTAGGATTTAGATTTATTTTTCCCCCTTTTTTTTTTTTATAATTTAAAAATCCACTAGGATAGTAGTGTAGGATGTATGTTAGGTCTTAGGGTTAGTTTAGGTTTAATTCACACTAACCACTAACACTAACAACTTCCTTCCAGCCCCTTGCTAACATCCACGTTAACGCAGAGCAGGACGTTCCGTCCTTCCGATTACATGCCAAGGCCACCCGTGTCCAGGCGTTTCTCGCCCCACGAGGTCCCGAATTCGACAGTACAGGGTTCAAGAATCGAACCCCTGTCGTTGGCATTTTCGTGCTAGCTATTCACACCTGTAATCAGACGCTGCACGCTTATAATAATCCTAGTCCAGTTCAAGTGTGAATTAACATAGAAAACACAAGAGGACCTCAGCATACTTGAATCAATGGAATTGATTCAGGGTATGCTGTCAATCAGCACAAGAGCAAGCAATTATACGACAATCTGTCGTCACATCAGCAAACATACAAGTACAATATTTGCTGTCCATGCAATAAGCCACAGTATGCAAGAATCCAAATTAGCAACACATTCTCTTAAGATCAAAACATATCTTAACATGTTTGCTTTCATTTCAAGAGCTATAACAGTATGTAAAACATTCACCAAGTTAGCATACAAAATCAGAGTGTTAAAAACAACGTTTTAAGACAACTGTACAATAGACTAATAATTGTCTAAATTTGGTAAAATTTTCAGTTCTCTGAATTTCATATTCAGTTAAACAGATGTGGAAAAGTAGATCTCATTTCTTCGAGATTCTCCCAAGTTGCACTTTCCTCGCTGAACTGGTCCCACTGGACCTTACATTGGTTCACTTCGCGATTTCTCAAGTACAACTGGCGAGTTCCTAACACTCGAATGGGCTTAACCACGATTATTCCTGGGTCTTGGACCTGCAAGGAATTCCAATTTAGCACATGTGATAAATCTGTCACGTATTTCTTAAGCAAAGAAATATGAAAAACATCATGCATTTGAGACAAGGCAGGAGGTAATGCTAGACGATAAGCTACAGGGTTGATTATTTCAATAATTTCAAAAGGTCCCACGTAACGTGGTGACAACTTGGCAGCCCTGCCAAAGGTTATGGAGCTCTTTTTCGGCTTCACCTGAAGAAAGACCTTCTCTCCAAGTTTATAATGCCTGTCAACCCGCTTCAAGTCTGCATAGCTCTTCTGCCTATTGGCAGCCTCCTTTAGATGTTCCCGAATCATTTTGATTTGCTGTTCCATTTCCATAAGGATTTCTGGCCCAATTACCTCTCTGTCCTCAACGCTGTCCCAGCTGACAGGGGTTCTGCATTTTCTTCCATACAATGCTTCAAAGGGCGCCATTTTTAAAGAGGCATGATAGGTGTTATTGTAAGCAAATTCTACCAGCGGAAGGTATTCCTCCCATTTATACTGCTGGTCCATACAATACATCCTCAGCATGTCCTCTAAAACTTGATTAACTCTCTCAGTCTGTCCATCCGTTTCTGGATGATATGCAGAACTGAAGTTTAATTTAGTTCCCAAGGCTGCATTAAGCGTTTGCCAAAACCTTGATGTCATCCTCGGATCTCTGTCCGATATGATTAATTCCGGTATTCCATGCAACCTGAAGATTTCATGTACAAATCTTCTTGCTAAAACTGGTGCATCGTCCTTTAAATTACCAGCAATGAAGTGTGCCACTTTGGTCAATTTGTCGACTACAACCAGGATAATGTCATGTTTATTTCTTGACATAGGCAATCCTTGAACGAAATCCATCGTTATCACTTGCCACTTATACTGCGGAATGCTGTGGGGATACAATAATCCAGAAGGGTGCATATGTTCCGCTTTAACACGCTGACATTCCAAGCAGTGTGTTACAAACTCTACCACATCCTTTTTCATTCCCTTCCAAAAATATTGCTGCTTAAGATCAGCAAGCATTTTTGTGATGCCAGGGTGTCCAGAAAAAGGTGAATTATGGAATTCAGTGAGCAATTTCCCTCTTAAGTCATTGGCCACAGGTACATATACCCGGTTTTCAAATCTCAGAACTCCTTCGTTATCAAAACGAAATCCCTTATACCTGCTGTCCTGCGGGTCTGCGGCAAGTGCTGATTTGACTTGCTGAAAATAGGGATCTGATTCTAAGGCATCTTTTACCTCATCTTTAAACTGAGTTCTTAACGTTATAAGAGCAGAGATATGCTTCCTTCGACTCAGAGCATCTGCTACTCTATTTTCCTTGCCCTTAATATAGCTTATATCAAAATCATACTGAGACAGAAATTCTAACCATCTTCGTTGCCTTGCATTCAGATTTGGCTGAGTAAAAATATACTTCAGCCCCAGGTGGTCTGTTTTTAATTCAAAGGGCTTGCCAAGAAGGTAATGCCTCCATATTTGAAGCGCATGTACTATGGCAGCGAGTTCAAGATCGTGTGGAGCATAGTTCTGTTCATGTAACTTAAGCTTTCTGCTTTCATAAGCGATAACATGGTTATTCTGTAACAAAATACCCCCAAGGCCTTCTCCTGAGGCGTCCGTTACAACCATAAAATCTCCATTTGGATCAGGTACAGTCAAAATAGGTGCTGTAGTTAACTGCTCCTTTAACTTTTTAAAGGCAGATTCACATTTGTCTGTCCAGACAAATTTCTTTTCTTTCTTCTGCAACGAAGTGATTGGGGCAGCAATTTTTGAAAAGTCCTTAACGAACTTTCTATAATATCCAGCCAAGCCCATGAAGCTCCTTACTTCGTGCACGTTCTTAGGTGCAGGCCACTCAGTTATAGCTGTGATCTTTGAAGGGTCAACAGCTATCCCGTCTTTGCTTATAACGTGTCCCAAATAATGCACCTCTGCATTATAAAAGGAACATTTGGACAGTTTGCCATACAACTTCCTCTTTCTTAAGATTTCCAGCACTATCCTGAGATGTTCTTGGTGCTCATCGGCATTTTTAGAGTATATAAGAATGTCGTCTAAGAATACAAGCACAAACTTGTCTAAGTATTCTTGAAAAATGTTATTCATTAGATTCATGAAGGCGGCAGGTGCATTAGTCAGTCCAAAAGGCAACACCGTGAACTCATAGTGCCCATACCTCGTTCTAAAAGCTGTTTTATGAATATCTTCCTCTTTTATTCTTAGCTGATGGTATCCTGACCGCAGATCTATTTTTGAATAGACTGATGCTCCTCGCATCTGATCAAACAGATCATCGATTCTAGGAAGTGGGTATCGATTTTTAATGGTTGCTTTATTCAGCATTCTGTAATCAATGCACAACCTCAAGGTGCCATCTTTTTTCTTTACAAAAATTACCGGCGCTCCCCAAGGTGAGACGCTCGGTCTGATCAGCCCCTTAGTCAGAAGTTCTTGTAACTGAGCCTTCAGTTCTACCAGCTCAATGGTAGTCATTCTATAAGGTGCCTTAGATATGGGTTCTGTTCCTGGTTTGATCTCTATAGCGAAGTCAAACTCACGTTTGGGCGGAAGACCCCGGCAATTCCTCCGGAAACACATCACGGAAATCCCTCAACAATGGATACTTTTCCATGAAATCATTATCTTCTATTTCATTTTCTGTCATTTTTACCGCATACAAAGTGCAGCCTCTGTTTTTAGCCCTCTTTAGTTGCATAGCCGTCAGTTTCCTAACTGCAACTTCCCGTTTTACACCTTGAATGACTGCTGCTTTCCGCAGATCATCAAGGCAACAGATTTGTTTTTCATAACAGTCAACCTTTGCCTTATGTTCAGCCAACCAGTTAACTCCAATAATGATATCATATGATCCTAGAGGAGTGACATACAAGTCAACTTCGGTGGAGAACCCAGGCAGGTCAAGAATTGCCCCAAAAAGGCACATTTCAACTGTGTGGACAACATTATTCCCATAATGCACTGTCCATGTTTTATCCATTCTCGCAGCCTTTCTTTTTAATTTCATAGCAAGTTTAGCAGAAATAAAACATTCTGTAGCTCCAGTATCAAAAAGTACAACTACAGGTTTACCAAATAGCTTACCAGTAACTTCTATGGGCGTCACTTGCTTTTCAGCTTGTCGGTTAGACACTGCAGCATGTATCCTATGCTGCTGTCCGCGATCATCCTTCTTCAGAGGACAGTGATTCGCATAGTGGTCCTTTCCACAGTTGAAGCATCCTCCAGCTGGCCCTTTTCTAGGTTCAAATTTGTTACCAGCCTTAAAGTTATCGTTCTGGCTTCCATAGGACTTCTGTCCAATGCCATTAACTTTTGGAAAGCTATTCCGCACACTATTTACAGGTCTGTTCATCACAGGTTTCTTGTTGTTATCTACAACAATTTTATTTTTCACACCAAACCTTTTCCAAGGTCCCCTTTTTGGTGCAAGAGACGAAGAAGGATTGGGAATCTTCTTCCTTATCTCTTCCCTGTGAGCAGAGATTGCTCTCAATTTCTGTTCCTGTCTGATTGCCTTTTCAACAACTCCATCCATGGTGGTTGGGCCGTGGACATCCACTTCACCACCAATGATGGGATTCAGTCCCATTATGAATTTCCGTATTCTGAACTTCTCGTCAGCTTGGTACTGCGGCACATACTTAAGGAGTTTAGTAAACCCTTCCCAGTATTCCGTCACCGACAGCCTTCCTTGCGACCAGTTCTGAAATTCAGTCATTTTCCTATCAAAATAGAGTTGAGGCAGCCATCTTTGCCTAAAATATCCCTTAAATTGATCCCAAGTTATGTCTGATTCGACAATATTCAGCTCAACCTTACGGTTGTCCCACCAGGATGATGCTTCATGAGAAAGCTGATATGCTCCCCATATCGCTTTAGTCTCTTCAGAGAAGTTTCTTATTGCAAAGTATTTCTCCATTTCACTGAGCCAGTTTTTCAGCTCCGTCCCCAAGAGTTGTTCCATCAAACTTTGGAGGACTTATTCTCTTTATATCATTTGTAAGTTCGGCTGCTAATCTTGCCCTTTTATTTTCAGGGGGATTAGGAGCAATTATATTATTATCATCAACACCCGGATTCCCTCCGTTGATGTTGTCCACAGGAGGTAGCTGATCATTTATTTCAGCTTCATTCACCTCCTCTTCATTGCCCATTGACTGCTGTTCCAGTACAGTCAAACGATCCCTCGTATCAAGTAGGGCAGCAAGGATTTCATCCAGCTTTTGGGCAGTTGCTGCTTCTCCACCCTGCAACGGGTTATTCGCAGCATTCCCTCTTGTCCTGACCATTTTCTGTTCAATAAGAAAATGTAAACTTTATTAATAACGTGGACTCATTAGGTCCAAGAGCTGCAACCTTCAGCTCTGATACCAAGATGTAACATCCCCATTTTAAAACACCAGAACAAGGGAATTTTTTTTTTTTTTTTTTTAAAAATAACGTTCTCTGTTATGAATTATAAAATTCAAACACACGTTCGAGATTTAGTAATTGTTCTCTGCCCAAACCACACAGTTTGGATCATACAATTTCTTTCAAAAACGAATGTTCCCTGTTCACATGTTTACAATATGGAACACACATTCAATGCCATTCAATCTCATAACAGATTCTATATGCTGCTGTAAATGACTCGATGAACTGCCGATCTTCCATTTTCATGGCTCGGAGTTTCAACGATCCTTCATTTCATGACTCGGCAACAACCGATCCTTCATGTACATGACTCGGCAACAACCGATCCTTCATGTCTGTTTATGCATAGTATATTTTATATACTTGTTCTCATAACCTTCCCCGGTTATCGAAGTGATCCATTTAAGAAGCCTATCTGAATATCTGTTACTGATATTCATCTGACATCCTGCATCTTAAATTAAGTGATAAGGACAACGCAACCAGCAATTGCGATACTTTGGCCAAAGATTTTCACATGCTTTGCATGATCATATTCCTGAATGTGATACACATCTACGGAATACGTCCTTCACTTCACTTCACCTGTTATCTAGAATGGTCTTTCCTGGTTCCTACCAGTCCTCATTGTTTAAGTTCCGTTTTAAACTTTCGATACCAGCCAGTAATATGAGCGGGTATAGGAAGGCACTCCTGGTAACTAAAGATACGCAGACATACGGTGTCGTTACCCCACGACTCCGTGTGTCTGATTACCTTTAGTATTCCGGAGTCACTCCGTATACCAGATCATACCCTATCCCCACCCCAGCTAAGATCTACACATTCAGCCTATGTATTCTAAATGTTTTAATTCGGGAGGGCATTGCTATATGTCAGCTGCAACAATGTGTCGTCATGAAGACCCCGTCTTCATGAAGACACCTTGCTGTAGCTGGCGTATACCAATGTCCTGCAGAATTCTCCCAACGAGAATACACATCCTGCCCAAGTGACTTAGCCACGAGTTAATAGTTTAAGCAATTTTCAGCATCCACGCTGATCCCTTGATCCTCGTTTCCGTTGCAGTTGTATATAACTAAGAAGGACTAAACTGTCCTTTAGTTCGTTATGTATCGTCTCCTTCGTACCGAAGGGTTACATTTCCTTACTTGGTCCATTTCTTAATCATTAGATTAAGCATTCCGTACCGACGGACATAATAAGTTTACCTACTAAACTTAACCAAGATGTTTCCAACTGCAACTTATTTCAGAATATTAACTTATTAGACGTCATTCAAACGAGGTCTAATCCTTGAGAAATGAATTCATTTATTTCCCTTCAACGTTATATAGTTAAGGATCATTAGTTATGAACATATGCATCCAATAACCTTTATTCTGAATTTTATCAAACGGGATCATTAATGAGGTTCGAAAACGAAGTTCGAATACTCCCAATTTAAATTGATATTCCTTAGCTCCTAAGCTAATCCTGAATACCCTCTGATTATAAAATCATATTCTTCTTAATCCTTTTTAATGTCAATTCATAATTCATCTTTACCCAAGTATGAATTAATTGCATTGTTCAACTTAAAGGTTGTATTTAAGTAAGAATAGATATCAGTTTCAATTCAGCATCCATCCAAGGATTATGAAACGATTCCAAATCAAGAATTAACACCTTATTCCCAATTTATATAACAATATCAAACTGATATAATTATTGAAAATATCACACTTGTAACTGTATTCAATATTTCAAGTCATAATTTGTACATTTGCCAATCCAACTGATTGGGTATAACTTATACAAAGCCTCCATACAACTCATGGACAGAAGAATATATTTTCTTCGTTCACAATTCCTCAAAGAGGAATAAAAGCAACAGTTACAATTTAATTTACATTTAATCAAGAGACATCAGAAAACAGCCAAGTCTTCATTCTAATCAAATTCCATCTGCAAAATGAATTGCACGGGTCAGTTCAATGAACTGAGCACATTAAGCACTTATCCTTAAAATAAGATGCTTCAACTAACTGTTTCAATAAAAGAACCCTGCTTTTATGAAACAACAGCAAAACATCAATCTCGAAAAGCACAAAAGAGAGATCAGCATACCCACTAATTCATCAAAATATCATCACAACCAGCCAAGGGACTGCTGTCCCGTTTTCACATAATCATTGCAAGTATCAATTTACAGTATTTGCAAAGTTAGGAATACAAGTAGCTTGCTGCCTACATAGCATACAGTTATCTTTTCCACGCCTTTCATTAATAACAATTGCAAGGAATGAAACTAACTGAAAATAAATCCATTACTTTCCTTTCCGTTCATGAAGCATGTTAATTTTAAGGCATTCAAGTACAACAAGAAAGCGAACAGCAATGCATATAGTAGCTCCCATCTAAGCACTATAAAATTCATCATTCACGAATTCCAGATTTCCAACTTAATGAAATAAAAAGATCATTTTTCTAAAACATTAATTCATATCTCTATTTCTTTCCGCATGACTGTCCTAACCGTGGAATTCAGACGAAAGACAAATCAACATAACAGTTCAGAGTGAAACTTACAAAATCCACTCGGAATTCACTTTATGGCAGCAAGAATAATTTCATTTACTTCCAGTTCATATGAATGCCAAACAGGTTAGTAAGACATTATATTTATCGTGGGGCAAACCATATCAATATGTATACTAGGTATTTGCTATACTAGAAGATTCCCTACTTCTTACACTGTATAGCTAACCAACAACAAATTTGCAACCACGCAAGTATATATATCCATATAATCTTTTATGCCTCTGAACACATATAGTTCTTACTAGGAAATGGTACATGGCTGTTACCTACAGCAAGACCGTGTCTTAGACACTATAATTCCAATGTCACTTTCAGAATCCCAAATAACAAAAAGAGAAGAACTCATTCTCTACTATTTCATTAAGAATAATCATTATATTCCGAATGAAGTAACAAAAACATTCAATCACGTTTTTCTAAGCAAGACAACTCAACTTAGAAAGATAACAGAGTAAACGTTCTCATTGATAAGCATCTCACATAACCAGTACAGCTGCAATCCAACGAGCTACAGTAATGAACAATCCAGCCAAGTTTGCATTCACAAGATAGTAAAAATAATAATAATATCAGAAGGTCAAACTTTGACTGCTAGACGTAATGGAATCAACCTTCATTACAGCATGAGGAATTTATAATCATTCATTGCACAGAATACAAACTAGTTTATAGTTGCGTCAATAGTCTGATTAAGAAGGCCGAAAGTATCAAGAAAACACAATGAATCCATCTTATCTACACCGTAAGAGAGTCATACTTCATTAAGGAGTTCAGAAGGAAAAACTATTCCTTTTTCCAACTTCTCACGAACATTCATATAAAATTTTAATGTCCATTCCCTTAAAATACAAGATACCATTTCTTCATAATCCGAAATAGCAAGGGGAGAGAGAGTAATCTTATCCCTTTTAAGCAAGAAGAAAATGAACAGCCAAAACGTGATATCTTTCCTTTTCCCAAGGCTATTCGTGTGCTTATAAAGAAAAAAAATGTTGTATTCACAATAATCAACACAGCAGAGAGAGAAAAAGAATTTATTTCCTTTTCAAAAGAAGTTTCAGTATAGAACGACCTTAAACTTCTCATACACCCTGTACCACCATATCACGAAAGACCATATGACAAGAGCATTATCATAGTGGTGAAAACAACCATTCAGCCTACCAGTTCAGGATATAAAATTCTAAACAGTGAATACCCATTCCATGAAGCCCAAAAGAAATGGTATTCCTTTTAATTCAGAACAGCATATAGCAAACAAAAAGATCTTATTTCCTTCAATGAAACTTCAGTACAGAAACAACGTCAAGCCGCTCACACAGCCTTCACCATTTTATCTCAAAAGTTCATGTGACAAAAGACAATCACACAACAACAAACAATTCATACTGCCTGTACTGATCCTATAAAACATCTATTTCAAACACCATACTGTCAACAAACCAGCACGTCGTGGAAGTGTTTCCAACCATTCAATGCAAGGACGGATTATCCACAACAGCAAGGGGACGACTGTACCCCGTTATTTCCAAAAATGACAGCAAGAAAGGAAGGAAACCCATATCATAGCAACAAAACACGACTGAAATTCTATCTTTCTCTTCACATGTAATAGCAGTTCCAAGCACAACATCAAGGAGAACGATTACCACAATAAGGAAAAGTTTTAACAGCCTGTCCACTCCAACTTTACCACATGTATAAAGGGAGAAAAGGTTTATTCCTTTCTACAACACTGTCAGCAACCACAACGGAATTTCCCATTCCAACCAAATTTAAACAACAACAAATCAATGCCGAGCAACCAAGGCCGTTTCTTATCATTTTTCAAGAAAAAAAAAAGGGAAGGCATGAATCAACAAATCCATTTCCAAATCAATCTCAAAAACAATCAAGCAATCCCAACCCAAGAGCAGGGTTGTTTTAATGAAACATTTAAATCAAGCAAAGATTTTAAAGAGAAGGGCTTAACATGCCTGTAATCTCTTTTCCAGAACTCGAAGAAAGCTTCGTTTTGCCGCGTTTTTCTTCCACAACGGCAACACAATATTCCCGGCACTTTCTTCCTTCTTCTTGGCTGATCAACAGCCTCAAAACCTCCAAGAGAATGTCAAATGCAAGAGCTGGTTCGACTGAACCAGACCAAGAAACCGAATGCAGAGCAACTTTGCAAAAGCTCGAATGAACAAAAATGAAAATCAAAATTCCCTCATGCTGTTTCCAAGGCAAGTTGGTCGCGAGGACCCAAAAACAATTAATGCATTAAAGGCTTGCCTTTCTCCTCATTTTCCACGCCACCTCCACTTGGGTTGGCAAGTCTCCAACTTCCAAAATTTTCCAAGCAAACTAAATTTAGCCAAAATTCCAAATAGATACCTCTATTTCTTACCTGCCCCGCCAAAACTGGCGCTGTCCACGTATGGGCTTTTAAATTAATGCTAATGAATACTCCCCTCCATCCTTATCCTCTCCTTCCAAGGGTCTGCGCGCCCTTTTTAGATTAGGATTAGTTTAGGTGGCATGTGTGTTCAACCTAGGCCTTAGTTTAGTCTTAGGTTTTTATTTTCCCCTTTTTTATTTTTATTTTTTATTTAAAAATCCATTTAGGATTAATAATGTAGGATGCATGTTAGGACTTAGGATTAGTTTAGGTTTAATCCACACTAACCACTAACACTAACAATTTCCATCCCGCCCCTACTAACATCCATGTTAACACAAAGCAGGGCGTTCCGTCCTTCCGATTACATGCCAAGGCCACCCGTGTCCAGGCTGTTTCTCGCCCCACAAGGTCCCGACTTCGACAGTGCAGGGTTCAAGAATCGAACCCCTGTCGTTGGCATCTACGTGCTAGCTATTCACACCTGTAATCAGGCGCTGCACGCTCCTAATAATCCTAGTCCATTTCAAGTGTGAATCAACATAGAAACACAAGAGGACCTCAGCATACTTGAATCAATGGAATTGATTCTGGGTATGCTGTCAATCAGCACAAGAGCAAGCAATTATACGACAATCTGTCGCCACATCAGCAAACACACAAGTACAATATTTGCTGTTCCATGCAATAAATCACAATATGCAAGAATCCAAATTAGCAACACATTCTCTTAAGATCAAAACATATCTTAACATGTTTGCTTCCATTCCAAGAGCTATAACAGTATGTAAAACATTCACGAACCCACAAAACACTAGTTTAGTGTTTTATGTCTTTTGAACTTATTTGATTATTCAATTTCCATGAATATAGAATTCGATGGTGTTTTTTTTCTTTCATCTTGTACGGTAATTACTTTCCTTAGTGTTCCAAATGTTGAAGAAAAGTCGCGTAACACTAAATTTCACCAATTTTCACCCAAGTCCCTAATTACTCATTCCTTTTGTCCTATGGGTTAAAAGAACCCGAAGAACACTAAGTTCCTACATTCCAAGGAAAACTGAAATAATGTCCCATGGATTTTTCAGAGCATAAATATGGTTAAGTCCTTTTTGATGGGTTGTTCAAAATTACATGGGGTGTAATTTTGGAAAACAATTTGGTTACCTCTAGGGGACATCTACCTGCTAAATGATGAAGAACAAGTTCCTTGAAGCATCCATTGGGCATGGATTCAAGCCCATCATTGAAAAAAATGACCTTATCTTGAAAACCTTGCCCCTTGGATCCGCAAGAATTTAATACTTAGACTGAATATGATCTATGGAGTTCTTAAAGATGTACATTGAGATGCACTCCAACTTTCTGGTTTCTATCTTAAAATTGGCTCTGATATGATCCACATATGATTATAAGTGGCCCCAAAACTTATGTACAAAAGAGAAGATCATACATGTTTCAAGTGAAACATGCATAAAGTGCAAAACACTTATTAAAAATGAAGGAATACCACATGGATTAAGGAAAAGTCACTTTATTAGTGATCAACACACAAAAAAGGAGAGGACCTCCAATAACACAAAACACACAAGTATTTAGATGCAATGGGACAACTTAATGGGAGTGTTTAAGATAAATCCCATTAACCAGGCTTTATAATGCCTCTCCATCAAGATTCAACAACTCAAAGGATTTGGATTCTTTACAAGTAGTGATAATATATGGGCCACTCCAAAGTGCATCAAACTTAGAATGCCACCCTAGTTTAGCTCTATCTACATCCCACTTAAGGACTAAATCACCTGCCTTGAAAATCTATGACTTAGCTTTCTTGTCAAGCCACTACTTGGGTTGATTTTTGATGCTCTTCCATCTTGTCCATGGTGGATTGTCTCAGTTCTTCAATTTCATCTAGTTCTTCCATTCCGATCTCTCTTTAATATGCTCCTTCAAACTCCAATTGTCGAGCTATCCCTAATGAAGGTAACTCCAGTGATAATGAGAGCCTAGCTTTTTCTATCATATACAAGGAAAATTGGGGAATTACTAATTGTTTTCTTTGGAGTGATTCTATCAACCCAAAGAATTTTTTTTACTTTAGTGTGTCATTGCCTTTGATTGACTTGCATGGTTCTTTTCATGATCTTGATCAGATTCTTGTTAGTTGAATTTGCCAAACCATTACCTTGTAGGTAAGAATTAGAGGAAATTTTCAAATATAATCCATTTCCAAGAGCCCAATTAGACACCTTGGATCCCAATAATTCCTTAGCATTATCAGAAATGATAGTTTGAGGAATCCCAAACCTTATTGCAATGTCCTCCAATAAATCAAGGGTGACTAATTCAGTAGCCTCCTTGATTGGTATGGCCTTTGTCCACTTGGTAAAGTAATTTGTGACCCATACTTGACGGGGGATTAATCATACCTATGAAGTTAAGTCCCCACTGAGAAAATGATTCATCTTCTTGAATAAGATGAAGGGGAAGGGACGTCATTTTCTTCTTACTAGTGAATAAAGCACGTTCTTTGCATTTCGTGACCCAATGATGTGCATCTGAGAAAAAAGTGGGCCAAAAGTATCATGCTATGAGGATTTTCATTATTGTGGTATTGGCTTAGAAATTTCTATTGGAGAAATCATCATGGAAGTCTGCCAAGACCTTTTTTTTTTTCTCCATCAATGCACCTTGGTAGGATACCATCAATGTTCCTTTTGAAAATAATGTTACCTATTGATACATAAGGAATTGATTTCAACTTGATGTGTCTTCTCTTTGTCTTTCTCAAACTAGGAGGACAACCTTTGGTTGATAGAAATGTTACCATGTTATTGATCTAATTATAGCAATTGAGTTGAGTTCTTTTGTTAGGTGGGTTTATACCACTCTATAGATGATCTCTCAAGTCCTACGGATCCTTTGATGTTTGTTCTTGTTCTTCCTTTATGAAGAAAGAAGCTTCTTGATTATCCTGAGCATCTGAAGCAATTTGTTCACATAAATATCTGCCTCTCACCAACTTCATTTCCTTAATGGTGACATCAAACTCCATGATTTTGGTTACCCATCGGGCTCTCTTTTCACTAATTTCTACCCCCATGATGAAGTCTCTCACACTGGGATGTGAGACTAAGAATTTGATGCGGTTGGTGGCTAACATGGGTTTGAAATTTTTGGGTGTGCAAGATGGCAAAAACATATTTTTCTAAATGGTTATATCTGAGTTTGAAATCTGTCAATTTTGGCTAAAGAAAGCCACAGGTTGTTCCATACCTTCATTGTTCTTATGAGTGAGAACCGTGGCTATACTAACATTTTCAACATAAGCATAAATGATGAAATCCTTTACAAATCCTGGATTGATGGGTGTTAGCGATTGGGATATTTTAAATTTGATCTTGTCAAAGTTTTCTCTTCCTTCCATAGTCCACTTGAAAGTAATGTCCTTCCTCAATATCAAGGTGATGGGCCTGATTAATCCTACAAAGTTAGGGATGAATTTCCTAACGAAATTGATCTTTCCAAGGAATGAATGAAGAGACTTCTTTTGAGTTAGCAATGAGAGGGAGAGGATGACAGAATCTTTCAGGGTCAATTGTAATTCCATCTTTCAAAACAACGTGACCTAATAACTTACCCTACAGAAATGCCAAAATGCATTTCTTGGGGTTCAATGCACTCTGAATCATCTACATTTCTCAAATACTTTATTCAAATGCTCTATGTGTTGTTTACCCAATTTTGAGAAAATTATGATATCATCCAAGTAGACAAGGAAGAATTGGTTGATGAGGCCACAGAAGGCAATGTCCATTGCTCCCACATTTGACAAACCAAAAGGCATTTTTTGATATGCATATGTTCCCCACTTGGTTGTAAACGTTGTTTCATACTGATCTTTCTCTTTGATCTTTATCTTATTGAAGCCTGAATATTTTTCAAGCATGGAGAATATTTCAAATCCACCTACTATTTGAAGCATTTGATCCATGGAAGGTAGAGGATGACGATACTTTAATGAAGCCTTGTTTAAGTCCTTGAAATCCACACAAAGTCTTATTTGTCCATTTTTATTCCTAACTAAAAATAAATTCTCCTCCCAGGATGCGCACTTTAGAGGGGATATAATTTTTGACTCAATGAGTCTGGATAATTCCATCCTCATAAGGGGTTTAATCCTAGGGTTCACGAGTCTCTATTTTTGTCTGATTGGCTTAGTTGTAGGATCAAGATCAATAACATACTGAGCAATGTTGGGGTCAAATCCTTTTAGACCCTCATAATTCCATAAGAATACGTCATGATAATTTTGAAAAAAAGAAAACAAAATCTTGCTCTTCTTTAGCACTACATAGCTTCCCAAGAAAAAGCTCCTTTCCTCATGCAATGGTGACTGACTTGCAATCCTCTTGACCAGTGGACATGATTTTGGTTTTCCATTTGATCTCATCATTAGAATTGAAAATGAATTCAAGGGTGACTAATCCTTTAGGTATATTGTTTATCCGCAACTAAATGATTTGATCACCATAGCTATCTCACAAGGTGGGTTACAAATTTGAAGCAAATTCTACCTCATTCTGAATGAATTGGACAATTTTATCATCATTCTCAAAAATGTGCTAGTTGACATCATTATCTGAAATGGATGGTATCAAAACCACCTTCACACGTTCTTTTCCTTGGATAATGTTTTTCGTGGGAGAAAATCGGGAACCAAATATTGTCATTTAATCCGCTTCTTTATTTTTCTTCCTCGGAACCACCTAAAGGTTAACATCTTCGAAACTTTCTAGGAGGTCTCACGTGTGACACCTATATGCTCTTATTAGCTTTTTTTTAACCATACACCTACCTTAGACATGGTGGATGACCAATTCAAAATCCCTAATTACTTGTAATTTTTTATTTGTTTCCTTTCTGCAATCATTAGAACATGGACCAATGCCTCATATTCCACCACATTGTTGGAGTATGAAAACTATATCCTATGAGAAAAGAATATTTTTTTTTCTCATTAGGGAGACAATAACTATACTTGTCCTAGCTCCATTTCTACTTCTAGAACCATCAAAATAACTTCCATAATCCAGAGACATCATTGTCTTCTTCTATGTGTGGATTAGGGATGGTGACATTCTCCTCATGGATGTAGTAAGTGCTCAGGCCAGTTTCTAAAGTTGTATCATAGGGATCAAATTCATAGTGCTCTTTAGCTCATTCATCTAACATGATATCAGGAATTGCAACTAATGAATGCATTGGGTCAGCTGGTTGAGAATCATAATTTGTTTCTCTTTGGATCATGTAATTTGTGTTAACAAGAGTAGGACCATAAAATTCCACATGATAAGCTGAAACAGGTTCAACCTTAATTGTAAACCTAGTTCCATACCTTATCTTGAGCAGCATATGAAACCAATCTGAGGAAAGGTATCTGCTCACCTTGGCTATGAAATCTCTTGAGAGGAAAGGGAAAACAATGGTGGCCATTCAATCACAGAAATGCCATGCATCATGGTTAGGTTTGGGAAAACATGCAAATTTAATTCCAAATCCTTAACTATGATCAAAACATACACTATTGATTCATCAAGTTGTAAGACACCCTTAGAAGTTGGATTGTATTCAATCCCCAAGATCATAAAGTTAGGTTCATGAGTAATCTCTTGAATCTCATTTGCATTACTTGTTGAAGGAGCCACGATTTTTTCCTGAAGGAAGAATGGATTTTGAACCATAATTGCTTTCTCCCACAAGGAGTTCATTCCATTCTCACACGCATATTGATTATGTGGTTGATCATAGGGATAACACCATTTTAAACCTTCATCCATGTTATTTTGGACTGGAATAATGGCTTTAATTAAGTTAGGAGTTGGCGAGGGCTGCAAGTTTGCACTTGGAAGTGTTCTGGGTGGGTAACTCTGGGGAAGTATTTGGTTATTATATTAAAAGCCTTATTATGAATAGCCCTCAGGAGGGTTAGGATACTTTTTCGGAGCTTGAGCTTGTTATCTCTTAAGAGAGACAATATCATTTGTTAAATTATTAAGTTGAACACTAAGATTTTAAATTTCTTCTTGTTTCAAAGAAGAACTATATGTGGAAGCGAAAATTTGAGGAATGAGAGCAATAATGGGTTGGGTAACTTGTATGCATTTTCTAGCTTTGAGCTCTTCATTACAAGGTTGCGCGTGCTTAAGTCCACTTAGCACATTCCCTTGGTTGTATCCCACACCTCCCTTCTTTTCCTCACGTTCCCTTGCGTGCTCCCCTGTCTATCCCCTTTCCATTTTCCTTTTCCTCTTTGTTCCATCTTCCCCTTGTGCACATGTTCTGTGCACTTCACCTTCTTCTAACAGCTATTTCCATCCTATGCGTGCGCACCTTGCACTTGCTTCAATAAGCTAAGTCCCTATGTGCCCTTCACTCATGTGCATCTACACATTACCTTGTAATAATTACGTGCTTGAACTATGCATTCTCTACTCACCCAGTTTGCCTCATTTCCCCACGTGCGCGTGTGCGCACCTTCCTTCTGCCTTCTTCCTGATGCTTCATTCTTCCACGTGCACATACCTTTGCACCCTCCTCTCACGCCTTTCCATTCCACATCATTCTCTAACATGCTTGAGTGTGCCACACACGTAACTAATCAAAGCACGCCAACAGGGTGCCAAATCCTGACAACCAACCAATGAATGACACGTGGAAAAAATGACAAATCAAGATGAAATGTTGGCTAATTTCTTTAGTCAATCCACATGTGCCACATGTCTTGCATGCCCAGATGACTTTGACATCTTCTGACAGTTGTATCTTTTGCTACAAATCTCTTATTGGCTTGCACCTAGTCTTAACCGATAGCTGTTGACATAGGCTACAATGCTAGACATTCAAATTCAAATTCTTGGCAGATCTGGTAGGTGAGAAATGGGAAAACATCTTTCTGGGCATTAATGAGTAGATCTGATTGCTCCAACCACCCAATTTGATATGATCCACCCTCCTTCCTTCTCCAACACGCCAAACAGACTTGGGAAAACATATTTGCATGTGGATTTAATTGCATTGAATGCTTCTTGTTGGTGGTTTTGTTTCAAATTTAGGTTTTCCCTCCTTATTCTCTTCTTCTTCCATAGATTCATCTATAAATGTAAGAGCTAGGTTCATTTGTTATGTTGGACATTTTTGGATCCTTGCGCATTTTGCTAAGGACTTCATATTTTCTGCATTTTGAGTTGTAGGCCTCTAGATATGGTTCGTGCATGTGGATACTGGCCTCTTTCACCATTGTAACAACTCTGTGTATTTATGGAAGTAATGAAAGCATCATTTTGTGACTATTCTCTGTCCTGAGCATGTTTATATTATTTATTCTTGCCTTTCTTTTACATTGTGTGCTCGTTGTGCCATTCTACGTCCCTTGCAGCTCCTTATTTAGTTGTGTTCCATGAAACTGATATGGTAAATATGTTTTAGTTGTGCTACATGTGCCTAGCCTTTTTTCACACATTTCCCTTCATTTTTCACTAAAAAAAGATAGTGTTCATCCCTCCTTTTCTGGTGATATCACCTTTTAGTGTAGTTTCCTTTCATGTTATCCTTATATCATTGGTCCCTTGGCATTATTAGTTGAGTTTTCCCTTTCAGCACTAGGAGTAGCAATAATAGTATAATTAGATAGAGGAATCGTCCTTCTCTAGAGATCCGTCCCAAGCATGCAAGGTCCCACAACTTGGGGACATTTCCATTGTTGTCACAAATAATTCAGTTCTTCTAGATCAAAGATGCGGGTGTAAGTTTGATGACCAATAGTTTATAGCATGCCCGATGGGACCAACAATGAAAGCTTAAATTTCATATTGCTAAGTTTTGGTGTGTGGACTTAATATTTCAGCCTTTGGAGGCTCATTTCAACACATCTGGTGACTCCCAACATCTACAGATCTTTGTTTTAGCATCCCTGAGCACCTTTCATGAGAAGAGTGCATACAAGGAGATGTGCAGCAGCTGAAGATTCTTTCGAGTACCTCTAGCTATCCTCGAGAAGAGTTCATTCTAAAAATCCCACGTGTGCATCTCCATCTCCAACATGTCACACCCATTCAACTCCTCCTCACAACAGACAACTTACGCACCCTGCAATGGCACATCAGCCACCTCCTCCACTAAGGAACTTTGCTAACTTCACTAGAGGAAGTCCCCTAGTTCTGGCCATGCAACATGATATGCCAAATGGCACGCTCAAAAGTATTCCATACTTTACTAGTGAGAATCAAGTCACCCCTTAGGAGCATATCCAGGATGTAGCAAACATATGTTCACTCTATTTGATCACACATGATGATGTAGCAGTCAGGCTACTTGCGGCCTCTTTCAAAGGAAAAGTGCTTCAATGGTACCGAGGCTTGAGACTTGGATCTATTACCACCTGGTATGAGCTTGGAACAACTCTTTGCAATTATTTTGAAGATAAGTCAGATCACCTATCTTTGGTGGAGCAACTGACAACAACAAGGAGGGTGCCCAATGAGCAGATGACTGATTTCAACATCAGATTTCAAAAGACTTGGGATAGAATCCCTCTTATGGTAAGACCTACAACCCAACATGATTTTTTGTATTATCTAAAGGTGTTGAATAATGATATCTCAGTCATGATTCAATCCATGGGAGGTAGGACTTTACCGACCACTTATAATATTGCAGTAAGGGTAGAAAATAGTCTTATTTAGGTGGGAAAGATAGCTCCTAGACCACCTATTCCCTTGTTCCCAAAAATGTCACAAGCACTCCAACCTTTTGTGGCCCCTATACCTATTCCTAAGAAAAGCACATAACCTGTTGCATCAACATCCTACTCTTCAGGCGTACAGAAAGAAGATGAATAATTGAATACCTTATTAGAAATTTGTCAAACAAGGTCGTATCATTAAAGAAATAATAGGTGCAATCCTATAGAGGTAGTTCTAATCAGGCACATAGCCAAAGCAATCAACCTTGGTAGAATCAATATGGAAACCAAAGATACACGCCCAACCAGTAGAATGACAGATGGCATGCTAACGCACATCTGCCCTTGCAAGTTGTTCCTCCCACACCCTCTCTTCTAGCACCCAGTGCAAGTCATGCACTTGTTCTAGTTCAGAAAAATTTGGCATAGGAGTCAGAATGGTGCTTCCCTTACAACATGCCTCACATTCAATATCAATGTGCCAATGTTGTATGCATGCAAGCCTACATGATCCAAAATGCTTCCACCTGTGAGCCTTCAACAAGTGCACCTGAAGCATAAAGAACCAGGAGGGGCCTAGAGGTTCCTCCTGATTCCAATTTGATGTTCTTTGGCACTGAAGACTTCTATGTAATCAACCAAGCTATAGAGGATACAAGTAGACCGCATGCCCAAGTTGCAGACAACACAAGATACAAGAAGAGAATGCTAGAGTCTGGCGCGCAGGTCACAATTCCAGCAACACAAGCATACCCTTAAAAGTAGAAAGGGATGCAACTAAGGCATCCAAGTAGTAAAAGTTACTCAAGTTCCCACACAAGAGGCTCCCACGCAAAACTCCTCCATAAGTGGCGTACGCCCCTCCTTTGGTAGGTCAAGCCTCAGCTTCAGCTAAGGTTCCCCTACTTCCACCCTGAATAATCAAGAAAGGATGTTGTTATTCCCTAAATGCACAAGTTAGTGGGTCTTCCATTCAGCATTATGGACCAGATGAAGAAGAAAAATATAAATGTCACAATGTGGGATGCCCTAACCATTCCATCCCAATGTGACCTGTTGGATGAAGCCTTGGCCATAACTTCCATGCACTGATCCAACTATTCAGAAACCACGTGCTTCTATCAACATCTGCCAAGAAGAGGAGAAGACAATTAAGTAAATTTGTTAAAACCCCACCCTTCTATATGTCCTTTGATCATAGGAAAACACCTATTGCATAATTGCATGATAGACTCAGGCACTAGTACTTCTGTTATGCCCAAGAAGATAGCTGATGTCCTAGGTCTTAAGTATAGCCCCTTGTCTAAAGGAGTCCTACAACTTGATGGCTCAACTGTTACTACCTTAGGAATCATCAAGGATATTGAGTTGACCCTCCATACATGTCCAAATCCTCACCATAACTCAAGATGTGTCTATCATTGACCTACCTCCTTTGTTTTCCCTATGTCTGTCAAGAGAATTTACTACAAAAGTGGGTGGTTACTTGTCTTCTGATTGGTCTCATATGTTACTCAATACAAGGTATGATACTTGTTTTACTATAAAATTTGAGCCTATATTTTCCTATCACAAAGAGTCATATGTCCCATCCCCTCTCCAAGCCAACTATTTAATCCAAGAAGAACAAGCTTCAATCCTGAAGAGCATCCTCTTCCACCTTCTATTCCTGATCTAGTACTTGATGAGTGGGTGGAGAGGCACCATAAATTTGATCCATATGCTTGAAAGAAATTGGAAGCTTATGAAACTAGGCTTGGTACTTATTGCATTCTTGAAGAAGAAGTCATGTGTTGCACGTGCACTCAAGAAAAACCAAGTTGAACCTGGTCTATGGAAGTTATAATTTGAATGGATCCAGAAGTAGAAATGACATAGAGAGCAGGAGTCATTCTCATTTCCCCTAAGGATGAGAAGTTATTCTTCACTCACACAGGCTTGTAGTTCACATGCTCTAACAATGTGGCAGAGTATGAGGCATTGGTGCATGGCCTTCTTATTGCTGAGAAAGAAGGAGATTAAGGCATTGTAATATAGTTGGGGATACATAATTGGTTATCCACCAAGTTACCAAAAAGTGCCAAGAAATAATAAGCTTCTCAAAGCTTATAAACACAGAGTTTGGGACCTCCTTGAGAGTCTTTGATGCTCTAAATCTGCAGGTAGTACCTGCACTAAATGAATAAGGAAGTTGATCAAATGGCCGCACTTGGTTTACAGTTATGTCTTGCTGAGGACTTTATCAAAGGAAACACTCATCACATTAAGATGGTGATCAGACCATCCATTCCAGACAACAAACCAGATGGCATGTGTTTGACAGTGATGTGTAAATTGTCCAGTTCATTCAAAATGAAGTTGAATTCTCATCAAGCATGCAACCTGACTTGCATGACAACTATGGTGACCAAGTGATTCAACTGAAAGTCAAATAAGCTTCCTAAAGGGTTAGTCACCTTAGAGAAAATGTTTATCCTTGATGATGAGTTCAAGGGTGAAGAAAATTATATGCGTGTCACGCAAGAAGACTACTCCCCAGTCACTATTGCACGTGGAAAGGAATTGCTACTCAGTAAAGCTTGTGCACATGATGAAAATTAGACCTTCATCTCTCTCTACCAAAAATACAGTGATATCTTTTTATGGGAGTATGAAGACCTCAAAGGTTTTGATCCAAGTGTTGCTCAATACTCCATTGATCTTGATCCTTGGTATCAAGCCCATCAGACAAAAGTAGTCGACCAGTCAATCCAAAGATAGAGCCCCTCATGAGAAAGGAATTATCCAAACTCATTGAGGCAAATATTATTTTTCCCATCAAGTACTCTACTTGGGTCATGAATCTAGTTCCAGTGCGCAAGAAGAATGGTGAAATTAGACTCTATGTTGATTTTAGAGATTTGAACAAGGCATCTCTAAAGGATCATTATCCTTTACCTTCAATGGAGTAGATTCTGCAGACTGTGGCTGGCACACAAAGATTCTCAATGTTAGATGGGTATTCAGGTTTCAATCAGATCCTATCAAGGAAGAGGATCAATTCAAAATGGAACATTTACAACTAAGTGGGGAGCATATGCATATCAGAAGATGCCCTTCGATCTATCAAACACAAGGCACAATTTTCAACGTGTGCATCATGGACATTGCCTTCAAAGGTTACATCAATGAGTTCATCTTGGTTTCCCTTGATGACATAAAAATATTCTCAAAATAAAGTGCAGATCATATGGTGCACCTAGAGAAATTCTTTGAGAGATGCAAAAAGTATGGGGTGTCTCTTAACCCCAAGAAGTGCAATTTTGTAGTGGCGCAGGGAAATATTTTGGGCCATGTACTTTCAAAGGATGGCATCGTAATTTATCTTAAGCGCATTTCATCCATCCTAGACTTTTTCCCTGTCAGCGAAACACAAAAATGGCCTTACAGTCCTTCCTGGGTAAGATCAATTTTGTTAGGCATTTTATTCCTAACTTTGTAGGACTGGTAATTTGGCCCATCACCCTTGATGCTCAAGAAGGACATAGCCTTTCAAATGTATAGTAGAAGGAAAGAAAAGCTTCAAAAAAATCAAGCAAGAGATTACTTGTGTGCCAACACTCATCAACCCAAATTATTCAAAGGATTTCATCCTTTATGCTTATGGTGTTGATGCAAGTGTTTCTGTTGTCCTAACATAAGAAAATGAACAAGGGATGAAACAACTAGTCACGTTCTTCAGCCAGACACTGAAGGATTATGAATTAAAATATAGTCACATGGAGAAGCATGTCTTCACCATCATGTGTGTGCTCAATAAATTCAAAAGTATGCTTGCCAGAAATAATATCAAGGTGTTAGTCTCCCACTCTTCTGTTAGAGACTTCATCATGGGAGAAAAAATAAATGAAAAAAGAGCATGATGGGTGACCAAAATCATGGAATATGATGTGAATATCAAAGCCACAAAACTAGTAAGAGGTAGCGCACTCTGCAAGAAGATTGTTGAGGATGCGTAGAATGAGAGTGAGACTTCATTATTTCTTGATGAAACTCTCCAGCGTGCAGAACTTGAGCAGAATACAGATCACTGGTGCATGAAAATGGATGAAGGACATGATCACATTCCTTTCCAAGGGCACATACCCTCCTAGTTTAAAAAAGCAAAGAGAAGACATCTGAGGTTACAATCTATCCCTTATGTTTTGATTGATGGAATTCTCTTCAAAAATAATCTTGATGGCGTGTTGTTAAGATGTATCAACGAACGTGCACAGACTGAAAAAGTGTTAGCATAATTTCATGATGGATTCTCTGGTGGACACTTTTTTGCCAAAACTATAGTAATGAAGATCATAATGGTAGGTATCTTTTGGCCTACCCTATTTGCAGATGCACATAGGTGGGTCAAAAAATGCAAGGAATGCACTTTCTTTGTAGGAAAGAAAAGATTGGTAGTGCTTCCCCTCTGACCAATCCAAGAAGATCAACCTTTTACATAATGGGGTCTCGACTTCATAGGCATGATCAATCCACCTTCAAGTGCTGGACACAAGTGGGTGTTGATAGCTACAGATTACTTCACCAGATGGATAGAAGTTGTCATGCTCAAGGAATCAACCAAGTCAGTCATCCTTGAATTTCTCGAAGGTATAGTCACAAGGTTTGGCATTCCTCAAACCATTATCTCTGATAATGTAAAATCCTTCCTTGGAACTAAAATCACTGATTGGGCTCTAAATCTGGGCATCTATCTGAATAATTCTTCCAACTATTACCCCTAAGGAAATGGTCTAGCAGAGTAAAAAAATAAGAACCTGATCAGGATCATGAAGCACACAATGAACATCAGCCAAAGACAATGGCATACAAAGGTCTCGCGTGCACTCTGGGTAGATAGAATCATAATTTAAAAAGTAATAGGAACTTCACCTTACAAGCTTGTCTATGGAAAGGAGGCTACCATTCCTTTGATGCTAGAATTGAACTCATTGGCACTTACCCAACAAATAGAATTTTAAGGTACAAACCAGAGAGAAATTAAAATGGCAGAGCTGGTTAATCTTGAAGAATCAAGGAACTATGCCATGACCAAGCTAGAAAAACATCAATAAGAAACAAAGAAATGGTTTGACAGAAAGGCCAGGCCTCAAAATTTCAAAGTTGGGGACTTGGTTTTAAAATGGGATGCTGACAGAGCTAAACCAGGGTGTCATTCAAAGTTTGATGCACTTTGGAGTGGCCCATACATCATCAATTTGTGCAAAGAGGCTAACTCTTTCGAGTTAACTCATCTTGATGGAGGCGTGCTACAAATCCCAATAAATGAGATTTATCTCAAACCCTTCCATTAAGTTTGCTGCATCATTTTATATATATTAGAATAGTTTAAATTCCTCCAAGTGCATTGCAGTGCACACATTGTTTTGTTTGTAAATAGTTTCATTCTTCTCATGTGCTTCCTACATGTGCTCTTCTTTTGCTTCCAGGATGCCGGTCTTCTGAAAACTTTCAGTAGTTTGCAGGATTTAGAATAGATTTAAGAAATGATCCTTCAAGTGACTTCAGGGGTAGTTCTTCAAAGTTACAAATAAGAATTTCATGATTACATAGTAGAATCCATACCCAATGGATGCTCTAGGCTACTGATCTCCTTCATCTAGTAGGAAGATGGCCTTGAAAG
The DNA here is from genome assembly GCA_019776745.2 of Taxus chinensis. Classification (NCBI taxonomy): domain Eukaryota; kingdom Viridiplantae; phylum Streptophyta; class Pinopsida; order Cupressales; family Taxaceae; genus Taxus; species Taxus chinensis. The sequence goes on along the minus strand of CM034148.1, from coordinate 325,778,172 downwards.
TCACCAAAACTGTTATCCAAATAACTCTCCTAGTTATTTGGGTAACTTGTATACATATTCTAGCTCTGAGCTCTTCATTGCAAGGTTACGCGCACTCAAGTTCACTTGGCACATTCCCTTGGTTGTAGATTCCTCAAGTGCCACACCTCCCTTCTTTTCCCTCACACCCTTGCATGCTTCCCCTTCTCCCCTTTCCATTTTCCTTCTCCTCTTTGTTCCATCTTCCCCTTGCGTGCACATCCCTATGCTTCACTTTCTTCTCAAAACACTACATTCATCCTGCACACGCATGCCTTAGCACTTTCTCTAAAATGCTTAATCCTTGGTATCCCTACATGTGCACTTCCTCACACCCGCACATTATTTTGTAATAATTGCACCTTGACTATGCATTTTTTCTCACCTGTTTTCCTCATTTCCCCTGCGCACACGCATTGCACATGATCTTCCTTCTATCCTTCTTCCCACGCCTCATTCTTCTGCGCATGCAACATCTTTGTGCCTCCTCTACGTGCCTTTCCATGCCACATCATTCTCTGACACAGTTGAGTGTGCTACATGCAACCAATCAAAGTGCACCAATAGGGTACCAAGTCCTTGCAACAAATCAATGACTGACACGTGGTAGAAACAAAAAATCATTTGATGACAGTTGGCTGATTTCTTTCAGTCTAATCCATGTGCATCCATGTGTCTTACATGCTAGATGGCTCTGACATCTTCTGAGAACCATATATTTTGCTACATAGCTTTGATTGGCATGTGCCTAGTCTCAATCAACAGCTGCTTACATAGGCTATAATGCTAGACATTCAAATTCAAATTCTTGGTGGATCTGGTAGGTGAGAAATGGGAAAACATCTTTCTGGGCATTAATGAGTAGATCTGATTGCTCCAACCACCTAATTTGATATGATCCGCCCTCCTTCCTTCTCCAACATGCATTTGACATATTTATAGGTGGATTTACAGGCATTGAATGCTTCTTGTTGGTGGTTTTATTTCAAATTCAGGTTTTCCTTCCTTCTTCTCTTCTTCTTCCATGGGATTCATCTATAAATGTAAGAGTTTGGCTCATTTGTGATGGTTGGAAATTTTTGGATCCTTACACTTTTGCTAAGGATTTCATATTTTCTGTATTTTGAGTTGCAAACCTCTAGATCTGGCTCATGCATGTGGATACCGACCTCTTTCACCATTGTAATAGCTCTGTGTATTTCTGGAAGTAATGGAAGCATCATTTTGTGACTATTCTCTATCCTCAGTGTGTTTATATTATTTCTTCTTTCCTTTCTTTTACATTGCATGCTCGTTGTGCCATTCTACATCCCTTGCAGCTCCTTATTTAGTTTTGTTCCATGAAATTGATTTGGTAAATATGTTTTAGTTATGCTACACATGCCTAGCCTTCTTTCATGCATTTCCCTTCATTTTCACTCAGAACAGATAGTGTTCATCCCTCTTTTTCTGGTGCTATCACCTTTTAGTGTAGTTTCCTTTCATGTTATCCTTCTATCCTTGGTCCCTTGGAACATTATTAGCTTAGTTTTCCCTCTTCCAGTACTAGGAGAAGCAGTAGCAGTAGAAATAAACAGAGGAACTAACCTTCTCTAGAGATCCATCATCAAGTGTGCAAGGTCCCACAACTTGGGTATGGTTCCATTGTTCTCACGAATCGGTTCTTCCAGATCTGAGATACGGGTGCAAGTTTGACATAGGAAGCCTAAAGGCTTGTTTTCCTTCTTATATTAAAAAAATTCTCAGCCCTAATGGCTATTGCATAGGAATTTAGTAGTTAAATAACACCCATAGATTGGATCATTACTGTTATATCATAATTCAAAGCTCTAAGAAAGTATTAAAAATGCACCTTATGGGGTTAGTCTTAATAGTACTAGAACTATATCCCATGTTCTCTGGAATATGAAGTTGAATTTTACCATGAGATCATTTGGGGCTCATCCGATTGTGGTTAGCTACTCAAAAAGAGAAATGTTGTCTGTTTTTTCCTTGGATTGTTGACAAAGAGTTGTGCTAAGTTCATCCCAAGTGTGAATAGAAGAAGGTCTCAAAATTCTATACCATTGAAGTGCTTCACCTTTAAGTGAAGAATTAAGAATCCTAACTATGCCATCATCCTCTGTAATTAGATGAACTAAACACATATTAGCAATATCTTTAATATGATCAGTTGGGGTAGTAAGGTTTTCACTAATGAAGAATCGATACTTTTAAGGGCATAAAATAATATATCATGTTATAAATTTAGAGCCAAGGGACTATACCATTGAAGCTAACAAAGGGTATATTTCTTTCTTGTGTCATGAATGGAATGGGTCTTAAAACCATAGATGACAATAAGAAATGCCTACTAGGAGGAAGAGTATAAGGAGTTTTATTGGGAGGAGATGGTGATCTTTAAACTGATATGTCACTTCTTCTTCTCATTGGTGACAATTGTAAATATTCAAAAGGTTCGCTACTTATTGAACTTTTCTTTGTCTGTATTCTTATCATGAAAAGGGGTACTAGGCTACTTAATCAACAAATTTGGACCTAGGAGTCACCAAATGTGTTGAAGAACTACCTCTGGAGGTTAAAATCACTAAGAAAAAACCAAACTTGGTGAAATGAAGTTGTAGAGAACTTCAAATTTATCCCATCGGGTGTGCCAAAACTATTGGAGCAATAATTCACTAAGGTGGATAGAATGTTACATTGGGATTCCTAAAAAATAAGACCTTCAAACCTTTCCCACTGGGCATGTAAAAACTATTGGAGCTCAAAGTTTCACCCAACCCTAAATCATGAAGATCTAGGATTTTAAGGCAACATGGGATTGTCTCTAAGTGTAGGATTGCATCTTGAGATAGAAATCTATAGAAGGTTAGCTTCCTTGTTACTTAGATTAGGAAGCCCTGCATAATACAACCTACTTCTAATGCTAAACTACTCCTAAGCTAGTCATACTTTATCGATTCCATAGGGCTAGAGAGAGAGATGTAAGAAAGGTAAATACTAAGCTAACAGGGGTGGTGATAGCACCAAAAGAATGTGTAACTTTCCCAAATCCAAATGACATAGATGCAAAGCCATGAGGCTAGGATAATTAAAATGCACACAATTTAGATGCAAATGAATGAAATAACATGAAATATGCAAGGGGGAAAAATATCCACATCAAACACAATGTATTTGAAGGAAGGAGCTAAACCACACTCACATTAATCAATCTTCAATAGCTTACATATATATCCGAGGCAAGGAAATCACCATTCATGAGTTATAGAGGTCGGTAACATAGGTTTTTGAGTTTCACATATAAGAGCTCAAAAATTGCTAAGGAAGGAAAAGAGAGAAGAAACCTTACAAAGTGCGTAAGCACTTGCATTTATACAATTCATGGAATGAAGAAAGAGAAGGAAGATAGAGTAGAAAGGAATTCTGAGATGGAATCTGTCCCCTAGAAAATGTATTGAATGAACATGGGTGTCATGATTTGTTGTAGAGTTTTCTTGTAGTATAGGCATGACTACCTTAGATAAATGCTAAAAGCCACAACATGACCCCTTGAGTCTATTGCATGCCATCAGACTACAAAAAATGACACCATACTTCATTAAATTCTAGTTGTTAGGGTGGTTGGCTCTCTGGTTTGAAGTACAACGTGTTTTTGAGACCTTCTATGGATTTTTCGTATGTCCTGCAGATTTCACTGTGTTGTTTCAAAATTTATCATTATGTGGATCCTCACAACATTTCCCCTAGTAGGCCTTAATAAGTGGAAACACATCATACCAATCGCATGGGTCTAACTCATCGATCCATGACTTTTGTCCCCATGACTATTTTCTTCGTCATGTAGGTTTGAGAAAACCCATGGAACACTAGGTTAGCGTTATGTGACTTCTAAACTTAGCTGATTCTCCAATTTCCATGGATATGAAACTTTGCAGTGTTTTTTCTGATTTCATCCCACAAGGGACTTAATTTCCTTAGTGTTGCAAATGTTGAAGAAAAGCCACACAACACTAAATTTCACCAATTTTCTCCCAAGTACCTAATTGCTCATTCCTTTTGTCTCGTGGGTTAAGAGAACCCACATAAAACTAAGTTCTTGCATTATGCAAAAAAGTGAAATAATGTCCCACTACTTTTTCAGAGCACAAATATGGTTAAGTTCTTTTTGATTAGTTGTTCAAAATTACATAGGGTGTAATTTTGGACAACAATAAATTCAAGCCTTAATAATGGGCAAGAGACCTTACAAAAACATTAGTGGTTGGGTTTAAGTGTAATCCATACACTGTCTATGTTGGCATTACTCTAAAGAGGTCTCAAACAACATGCAGTTCTCCACCTAAATATGTGGTATCTATATGAATACAACTAGCTTTGACCACTTAATCAATTGATAATATTTGTAAATGGATTAGCGTGTTTGAGCTTGACTTAGCTTGGAGAACTTGGAAATTAGAAATTAGGATCTTGAGCCTAGTAGAGATTGCTTCACACCTTTGTGGGTGTTGCTCCTAATATGTGTTATTGCTTTAGGGAAATTTAAGAGAGCTTTGAGTGATTTTGGAATGAGATTTTCTTGTAGTATGTTTGAAATTTTTAGGTGGATGCTAGGTGAGTAAATGAGTGTATTTGAATTTCCTTATATAACGTTTTCATAGGTTTAATTTTGTATCAATGCCAAACCTACACTGAAAATTACTGGCCCATAAAAGATATCAAATTGACAAAATGACTCTATCAGGTGTCTTTGGACAAAACCTCCAGTTACTTTGAGACAAAACTCTTTAGTGGTTAGTTCCCTAGTTGGTGGTATACATAGGAGCATGGTATGAGGTTTTGTAAATCCATGAAGAATGTTGACTTAAAATTAGGATAAATGGATTGTTTTTTACTAATGCAAGCACAATCTATGTGAATTACTAAGAAGAGAAAATGAGGATAAAGAAATTCTTTTGGTTGGACCACGGTAGGAGCTAAGGATATAGAAATTGGGATCTGAAAATATGTGCACAAGTCATGATCTAAGGATTAATCCAATACTAACATTATCAATTGATAAATTACTAAATTTAGGTTTCTTCATTCCCTCCCCCTGCCCCCCCTAAATCTAAGAAATGAAATTTACTTGCTTAAAGGAATAATATACCTAAGTACAAAAACACACTTTTTCTTCACTTAAGACACTTGATTTACTTTTTTGTTAACAAAGATGTTTCCATAGTGGTACATAAGTAACTTGAAAGTGTAGTAAATGTCCATAAACATAGACTTATAAATTTAATTCCCATATTTAGAATTTGTAACTAAAAACTATACTCTATATTGAATTTGAAAATTGAAAGAGATATCTAGGAAGTAGTACACCCTTATTTGTCCTTGTTAACGAAGAGAGTCCCCAATTTGAAGTACTTGGAGAAACGGGATTGAACCCACATCGATAAACTATTGGGGGTGATGATTTAACCCAACACCATAGGGATTTATAGTCACCCTAAAGAACCTTCTAAAAAGAGGAAGGGTGCCACTAGGGAATTCTAACCCACCCTCAAAATCACTTGAAAATAAAATGACCCCAAAGATTGTATACCCACAATAACCATGGAGCCGGAACATAGAAAAATTCCAAAGAAAACATTATGTTAAATAGTGTCACAAGTTGCATTTAGTTTCCACTATAATTCTTGCCACCCATATAATAAAATTGTCACATATGGATCAAGCATGTCCCAAGTGTGAAACTTGTGGAAATTCAAATAGGAGAACAAAGTACACTCATGACTCCATTGTGCATTGTAAAAGTATTCTAAGTTACATATGTGTAAAGTATGAATGGGAATGAAGCACGTGCTCATGCCCCAACATAATTCATCATGATAGTGCTCAAGTTTTAGAAACTGTGTACAAGTAAAAAAGGAATTCAAGCGGATACTCAGAGGAACCATATTTTTAATGATAACTGTGGAGTATTTGAGCGTTTCGCTAATGGAGGAACTATGTACTGCGAATCCATTAATATGCGTAACCAGATGTCAAGGAAAATAGTTCCACGGAATTGGATGTAAAAGATTCTACGCTATGATGGATATTCAAATCTACACTAGGATAGTAATAGTCTCACAGGTTCCATCCACAGTTGGATAGTGTTTCCAGTATATCCTTATTCCTATGTTTCATAAGGAAAATATTCCACTATCATTTGGGCAAGCCACGGAATCTATCTATCAAAATCCAGCATAAACCTAGGGTGCTGCATTTTTATTTGAATAATCTGCGGATGTCAAATAGTCTACACTCTTTTAAGTGTGAGAAGCCACGTATTATAGTATATTTATCCATTCTTCACGGAAATTAGATTTCAACCATGTCCATGTCAAATATAGATAGTCAAATCTTCACTAGATCATATATACTATAACTATAAGTAGTCCACTATATAATCACCGAGACCTGATAAGATGAGTGCAAATGTTAGGCAACTGGGCAAGATGTCAATGAGATAACATTCACTAAAATGAATAAAAGTGTAGTACAAGGTGGCATAACCACCAATATAATAATATAATTACATGGGTGATAAATTGAAAAAGGCATGTAACAATGGATACAAAAGAGTGCTAAGAAATATTCAAACTAAGAAAACATTAATGAAGGTGGTCTCACACACAATCTGAGGAGCCTATATTTAACAAAATATGAATTTGATTCTCCTTCTAAATTCCACGATTATGTAAATGCTACATATTTTAAAGATATATGAGCTAAATTTAACGTCAAATACTCGTAGAGTTTTGGCAGAAAAGGAAGAATAGGGCTTAGCTCTTGTAACCACGTAAATGTCCTGAAGTGCTCTGCATGCCTTGGAGAACTTGATTCAAAAAACTGAGAACATCTTCCACAATGTGACATATAAAAGTCTGTGCACAAGTGTCAGATGAGCCTAGTATAGGGTAATCCTGTGGCTTGGTACTGCCCTGGCACTTGGGTGTTATTGCACTCCCTTCCTTTCTGGGCACTCGCAGGTGTGTTGCATGTCAGATTCTTAGGAATATAAATGTGTTGTGTAGGGTCAAAGATGGGTTCATCGAGTGATCTTTGATCTGTTGTCGCTAGTATGTCGAACAAATCCTCTTCATTATCATTTCCTGGTAACCTTTCCCCTTATAGTAAATCCTCTTGCAAAACCCCTTATTTTATGACACTATCAAATCTGTACAAAAGAAAGATTTCTGTTTATGCAGGGGTTTCATCACCCTGGTCTCTTGGGAACTATCAAACGTAGCGATCTTATGATCGAGCACTGCACTACAATCTTCTAGGATCCAATTTTAGCAATCTATGTGATAGTGTGTGCAAGTAGGCCTGTCTTCGGAGGTCTATCTTACTTTGAGTCCCACATCATGCCAAGGTAGTCCCATGTTGACTACAAATTTCAGATAGTCTATGACACAAAATATGTGGATGGAACAATTTTGAAACCCCAACTGATACAGTGTACGCCCCCCCACATATAAGAATCCCAACATGTAATACAATCCCTATTGTGGATTGGGCCAACTATCCCTAAAATTTTATCATAAACATGTAAAAATAGTTATGTTCAAGAAAATATGAATTTACTACTGAGAAAATTCTTGAGATAAAATCACTTATCTGACACTAGTAACATCTACATGATGACATAGGACCTCATTGGATAAGGGAAGGGTAACCAGATAAGATTATGACTACATATGTTTATCTATAAGATAAAGAAATAAGTAGGATAGAAGCACCCAGATCCATTTTGTACTTAAAGTGCTTGGGTGCTAGTGTCCAGGCTGGGCGCTAGTGTCTTAGCAGTAAATTATGACAAATGTGAAAAGAATGATTGAACAACCCCTCCTTTGAGGTGACCTGACATATGCAGAGTAGATCAATGGGGAGTAACAATAAGCAGAAGTAGGTCCATAAATGGCTAATAGATAAATATTCGAAGTAAGATCACATCGAAGGACAAAGTAGGAGGCCACCATAGGGGGATGTTATTACTAGTGAAAGACTGCTTGGTCGAAACTCGTGACTCCAAGATATAAAAACATCATGCTTGTTGACATAATAATGTAGTAGTAAGTGCATGATTTTTTGTCTACAAGTTGCAAATTGTTAGTCATAAAAAATGGAAAATAAAGCCAAATTTACTAAGGGAGACCTAGAGTGTAATAACACACAAACGTAATCAGGAGCAAAGGCCACACACATAAAAATATCAAGTAAACAACACAATGTGTGAATATAAAAATTAAACAGTTACACTAAACGTGCACATATGAAAAGGCCATATGACATCGTACATAAAAACAAACATCCATATGTGTTAATATGTGTTATTCCCATAAGTGGTAGATAAATATCATACACCATAATATCTAATATGAAGCATAATAAGTATGTGAAAGAGTTTTTTGTTTTAAATGGAGCAATATCTCTATAATAATTTAGAAGATATGCATCCAAAGTATTGCATAGGACACTATGTAATAAGTGAATTTACTCTAACATCTATAAGCATTGTAGTGTTCCTATGTATATCGTGCATTATGCTCACATATGGGATGCTGAAATGCACACATGTATGTAAAGAGTATATAGAAAATGCTGTCTATCAAATCATGTGACAAACAACATATGTGAAGTAAAAAACTAGAAAATCAAGTCATTTATAAGTGCTAATTTTGTTAATTAATAATATTTGAATATTTTTGTGCGTGTTAGATTATTTGGAAGTTTTATATTTATAAAATTTTGTAAGTATGTGAAAGGTGTGTTATTTAATATCGAGAAATTAATCCACATTAGGATAGTAACTGATGGGTCTTAAATTAGCCATATGATATATCTTATGAAGGAAAGGATAATTTAACCATACAATTTCATGAATTTGATATAATTTCATAATGTATTCTTCATTAGTATAGGGTGGGCCTTGTTCTACCATGGTGGATTTCCAATGTGTCATATTGTATTAGTAATCAAGGATACCATCAGAAAAAATGTAATATTTGTATGAAGTTGAGGGAAGAGAATTTTGTAGTTGTGCTCATCAATAGTGCCTTTCAATTGTCATAACCAAGATGTTCCTAAGGAAAGATGGGTGGGTTGAGGGTCAAGTACGACCCATACTTTGGCTGGTATAACACATACTCCATATGTGATGAGTAACACAATGTACCCTTAAAAATCACAAGACAAGACAAGGAGAGGCATAATGTTTGACACAGTAAGATTGAGAGTGAGTAATGCATCATATGTCCATATATTATTATATGTATTTAGATTAAGTGGGACATGTTCCCAATATGTGCCATGTATATAAAGTGTGCTAAAAAAGTATAAAATTGAGGATGATTACTAGAATCCATTGCATTGGTAGGATATGATTTTTAATTATGTGGATCCACTATGATTTATGTTGATTGTACCATTATATTTTAATGTATATATTTAAGCTATGAATGTTTGACAATGATCAATGTCATGGCCAATAACACGATGGTAATCACAAAAGGGCTTTCCAGGTTACTTAGATAGTTTCTTGGTTATGTCGTGGTGTGTAGTAGGTAATACTAACAAATTAAGATCAAGTAATATAGGCAATAACTCATGTGGCATGCCTAAATTTTCAAGAATAGTAACAAAGTTGGAAGTAGGCATATACTTGATTGTGTTAATGTAGTGTAGTGTATTGCACATGTTAGAAATAATGGTAGTTTTTTCACTTTAGGATTGATAGTTTTTCCATCCATTGTAATTTATGGTGGTGAAAGAGATAAAGGATGAATAAGATTACAAGTGGCCAACAAAGGAACTATTGTGTTAAAAAAGGCTAGCTTTTTAGGAGAAAAGTTCTGATTAGCTTATATGGGATATTTAAGATAATAATGCCTAGGGCTAGTAGATGTAAATTGAGTATGAAATGCAGATTTGTCTCATCCAATGGTGATCCAAAAATAATCGAGTTTTTATCTACCTTATCTTGGACCCTTATAGGCTTTAATTATTGCTGACAATTTGCTCCTTTTAAGTAATCAATTTAAAAATTAATGCAAGACAATAAATACATTTGCACAATGATTGATTATGGAGTTCGACAATTGCCTACGTCTCCGGGTTCTTATCGAACCATTCCACTAGTCAAAACTTGTAAGTTACAATAGTAATTTCACAAGAAAACCTAATGGAAATTATTTAAACTTGCTTAGAAGAATATTCAGACCTTCAGACGACAAGGGTGAAAGGTAGCACCCAAATTCCACCTTCAAGGTGTATTCGACAAGCTCTATGGCACTAGCTCCAATGTTCAGAATCCTCCAGTTCTCGATCGGCCTTCCAAATGCTTCATAACGCCCTATGGCACTCCAGTCAATATTCCAAGATTCACAATAATTTGGTGTGGCGCTATGGGCCGACTAGGTAGTATTAATAACTCCTAGTCACAAATATTCCATCTAATATTGCCTAAAATAATAGGCCAATAGACAATATTTGTCTATAGTAATTTTTAGGAATTTAATATAGTTTACAACACTATATTAAAATTTCCTTATTACTAATTCTGACACATCCCATAAATAAGCTTAAAAAATAATAAGCTTCTCGGGCTAATGTGTGTCCACCTTTCTGCGTACTAGTAATGAGCTTCTTCGTTGTGCCGGTGTGTCTTTACAATACAAATGGGTTCCCTATTTATACAAGTTTAGGGCCCTTAAAAAATTCAATTACAAACCATCCTTAGGATATTTTTAAACCTTAACATGTAGCATTTTGATAAGGGATAAAATATTCCCAATAATGAGCGGATTAACATGTTTAATGGGATTAAATCCCAAATGGAGCGGAATTTGGATAAGGTCCCACATTTTGGCAATGGGGGATAATTTCTTAGGCTTTATTAATCCTTTCTCCACGCAAGGATAGTGGTCAAAGGACCACGTGAGCTTAATTGCCCTTATCACCGCTTCACATCCTTTACCATGTGGAAGCTTCCATGTATGGCATTTACCTCCCACAACACCGTTTCACCTCCCTCTCCTCACATGGAATCTTCCGCACATGACATTGCATGCCTTCACCACGTGGACATAACCTAACATGTTGGTGGTTATGTGTGGTTGGTTGGTTTATGTGAGTAAGTGAAGGTTTAATACTAATGTATAAACATTAATATATAGCGCTTTGGCATATATGCGTGACATTTGGAAAGTGGAATTACCAAGATAATATAATTTCGACCCATACAATGTGTATAGAAATAATTAACTTGGTCAATAGCATATATTCCACTTGTCATCTCTCGATAGGTAAATCGATCGTATTCAATTCGTGGTGGCAAACCACATGGTGGCTTATGGACCCACCACGTCGGCGATAATACCATAGTCCACACGACGGCCAACGAGTAATATTTTACGACCATTGAAGACTAGAGATTGACAACCAGCAAACAACTCCCTTTGCTTTTTTGCCATGTGCCACAGTGTCATTGGTCCAATATTGACTAGTTGACCAGAGTTGACTTTCCCGCTATCTAAAATTTGACCAAACATATCTAGAGCTCATGATGTCCATTTTTTGTGTTCTCATAGTCATTGGAAAGCTCTCAAGATGATCTTCTGCAATGCCATCATTTAGGGATGTTTAGGGAACTTTCAAAAATGATCCCCTGATCACACCTCCCCACTGAGAAAGGCTTTTTGTCCCAAAAAGCTTATATTAGAACACTTTGCCATGTCTTCTTGAATCTGAAAACTCTGCTGCCACCTCAGAAGTTCTGCTGTAGTAGACCCTTAGGTCTCTTCCTCTAAAACCTTCTCTCTTTGACAAATTTTATCTTATCCTAGACCTATGAGTTATGTGCCCACCACGCTTCTGCTGTGCCACTTTGATATCTGAAGAAGACCTCCACGCCTCCACTGTATGGTGCTAAGTTTCTGAATGAAACCTAAATGCTCCTTCTGTGTGGTGCTAATCTTCTTGATATCTGACAACAAGGATCTTCTTTTACTCTATAACACAGCTCCTGGCTTCGTGTTGATTCCGTAGAATTTGAACTGGTTTGAAGGAACTCCATGTTACATAGAGCTATGATTGATCCGATGTCAATAATGGACAACGGCTTGTCCCTTTTCAGACCTTAACACCTCCGATGCATGATGCTAAGCCTCTTTCAAGACCTCAAGCCTCCAATGCATGATGCTAAGTCTCTGTAGACCTCAATACCTCTGATGCACGATGCAAAGATTCTTTCAAAACCTCGAGCCTCAAATGCACTATGTTAAGTCTGTTATAGAACTCAACACCTCCAATACATGATGTTAAGACTCTTTCAAGACCTCAAGCCTCAAATGCATGATGCTAAGTCTGTCGATCAGCTACCATTCGTATGTGTGGTCACAATGCCTTGACACTGAATGACGTTCTGAGCTGATCCTTTTAGAGCTCCTCTTGTTGACATGTAATATTAGGTACCATTCTACTAGATGCCCATGATGACTTCTCCACAGAACAAAGTTCCAACCCGACGTCAATGCCAACGGTGATTCAACTACCATTTTGCTGCACAGTCACAATGCCTCTACACAAAATGAAGTTCTGAGATGATCTTTTGAGAGCTCCTTTTGTTGACAAATTATATCAGGTACCATTCATCTAGATGCCCATAATGGCTTCTCCATAGAATGAAGTTTCAACCCGATGTCCATGCCAACGATGATTCAGCTACCATTCTACTACATGGTCACAATGCCTCTACACAGAATGAAGTTCCGAGCTGATCTCTGCGAACTCTATTGTCTACACAAATAACAAATCAATCTCCAAGCTTTATATGAGTTAATTATTGTATCCAAGTTGTAATAGGCACTCACATGCTGATTAGGAGATATGTGCCCTTAACAGGGTCTTTTTTACAACTTTCAAATACAAGTGTAAGGAAATTATATCCTAATACATCATGTTAAACTAGTAAAAATGCTCCATTTTTGGAGTCTTTGTACAATAAGCTTAAATACCAATTTATAGGAAAACAACTTCACATGGTAAACCTGTCGCAAAATTTCTCCTACTTGGTGGCTTATGTACTTGGTCTTCTCCACTGCATCGCAATGTGGATTGACTTCATTTGTCTTCTCCCTATCAGACTAATGACTAAACAAGGAAAATATACTGCATTTGATGGTGTTAGCAAAATCACCAAAATAATTGCCCTCTGGGGGTCTTACTAATGCAAGCATAACAGAGTACAAACATTGCCTAGAATTGGGTCTTTAACTAATGTGCCATGTCTAGTTAGATGTCTACACACATTGCCCTCAAAGGGGTCTTACCAATACATTCTACTCTACACAATAGTTTTTAGGTTTTATCTGAATATGAGATATAATGGAATCATCTGAATAGAAATGTGAGAAAATTACTGAGTATGTTAAACCTGTCTCTCAATTTATCCCACCAATCTAGAATCCAAAAGTGCAAGCCAATGTCATCCCTATCAAAGTAACCTGTACTGATTAACCTACTTGATACCAACTTGCTTCGGAGATTAGCAAGTTTGCAGGTGTCGATTACTAGCTCTGATACCAACTTGATCCGAAAATAATCAAGCTTTAATCTACCTGATCTTAGACCCTTATAGGATTTAATTATTTCTGCCAATTTTCTCCTTTTAAGTAATCAATTTAAAAATTAATGCAAGACAATAAAGACATTTGCACAATGATTGATTATGGAATTCGACAATTGCCTACGTCTCTAGGTTCTTATCGAACCATTACACTAGTCAAAACTTGTAAGTTATAATAGTACTTTCACAAGAAAACCTAATGGAAACTATTTAAACTTGCTTAGAAGAATATCTAGACCTTCGGACTATAAGGGTGAAAGATAACACCTGACTTCCACCTTCCTGGTGTATTCAACAAGCTCTATGGCACTAGCTCCATTGTTTGGAATCTTCCGGTTCTCGATCAGCCTTCCAGATGCTTTGTAATGCCCTATGGCACTCCAGTCAATATTCCAAGATTCACAATAATTTGGTGTGGCGCTATGGGCTGACTAGGTAGTATTAATAACTCCTAGCCACAAACATTCCATCTAATATTGCCTAAAATAATAGGTCAATAGACAATATTTGTCTATAGTAATTTTTAGGAATTTAATATATTTTACAACACTATATTAAAATTTCCTTATTACTAATTCTGACACATCCCACAAATAAGCTTAAAAAATAATAAGCTTCTCGGGCTAATGTGTGTCCACCTTTCTGTGCACTAGCAATGAGCTTCTCCGTTGCACCGATGTGTCTTTACAATGCAAATGGGTTCCCTATTTATACAAGTTTAGGACCCTTAAAAAATTCAATTACAAATCATCCTTAGGCTATTTTTAAACCTTAGCCCATAGCATTTTGATAAGGGATAAAATATTCCCAATAATGAGCGGATTAGCATGTTTAATGGGATTAAATCCCAAATAGACAACATTTGGATAAGGTCCCACATTTTGGCAGTGGGGGATAATGTCTTAGGCTTTATTAAGCTTTTCTCCCTGCAAGGATAGTGGTCAAAGGACCACGTGAGCTTAACCACCCCTATCACTGCTTCACCTCCTCCACTTGGAAGCTTCCATGTATGGCATTTGCCTCCCACAACACCGCTTCACCTCCCTCTCCTCACATGGAATATTCCACGCATGACATTGCATGCCTTCACCACATGGAAATAACCTATCATGTTGGTGGTTATGTGTGGTCAGTTGGTTTATGTGGGTAAGTGAAGGTTTAATACTAATGTATAAACATTAATATATAATGCTTTGGCATATATGCATGACATTTGGAAAGTGGACTTACCAAGATAATGTAATTTTGACCCATAAAATGTGTATAGAAATAATTAAATAAGTCAATAGCATATAGTCCACTTGTCGTCTCTCGATAGGCAAATCGATCGTATTCGATTCATGGTGGCAAACCACGTGGTGGCTTGTGGACCCATCACGTCGGTGATAATACCATAGTCCACACGGCAGCCGACGAGCAATCTTTTACGACTATTGAAGACTGGAGATTGAAAACCAACAAACAAATCCCTTTTCCTTTTCACCACGCGCCACATTGCCATTGGTCCAATATTGACTAGTTGACCAGAGTTGACTTTCCCACTGTCTGAACTTTGACCAGACATATCTAGAGTTCCCGATGTCCGTTTGTCACGTTCTCACAGTCATTGGAAAGCTCTTGAGATGATCTTATACACTGACATCATTTATAGATGTTTAGTGAACTTTCAAAAATGATCCCTTGATCAAATGGATTACAAGTAAGTTAACACAATAATTCATTAGATAGTTCTATAGTATCATCATCGCTGTCAGAGTAATCAATAACCGAGCCATTTTATTATTTTACATTAAATAATAAGGGTAACTCAAGGATAAACTCAAGCTTAGGTGGTGATAATGTAGTAGATTATAGATGCTTAGAGTACTCAAGATAGGCCTCATTGTTATGGGCATACAATTGTGCAAAGTGAGTGGTTAGAGGCTCATTAGGTTGTGGCATAAGAGGCATTATATTGAGAGTGTTACTTGATTCACCAACCACATGTGTGTGTAACTTATCCAAGGGAATAATTTGTGTGGGAAGAGTAATAATAGACTTTTTAGAATTAGAATTATTAATTTTACATTATTTAAAAGGTTCATCATATGTATTAACATTATACTCATAATCGTCAGACATAAATTTGACACATTGACGAAAATTAGACAATATCAATTCCTTAACATGAATCTAAGGTCATATTAAGAGGAGATTATAATGAAGAGAATTGTTCATAATAGGAAATATAGTGGGGGTATATTTAGGGTTGATTGAAGCCTCTAAAGTGATTGTACCAACAATATAGTGTGTAATATTATCAAAGCTTCAAGCACCAATTATTGTCTTAACAATTTTCCTCATTGAAGTACCCATTTGTTGGAGCAAAGAGCTAGGGAAAATATTCAATCCATATCCACTATCATTCAATACTCATTTTACTATAAATCCTCAAATCCATGTAGTAAAGAATAGTGGTGGGCATTGATCCAGTATATGCTTAGGAGGTAACTTTTTAGGAATCAAAGTAATAACCCTATCCATGCTTTTAAATGTGTTTATGATAGACCCACCCTAACTTCTTTACATTCTTAAAAATCTATCTTTACCTTAATAGATTTTTTTGAGTGGCATGTCAAATTCCTTTTCCCCATTACTGAGAAAAAGTGAGTCACCGGCTTAGGTAAAGATACTAGCATTATCATCTAAATAATTAGACATCTAACCCATAATTGCAACAAACCAATTGTAAGAGTGGAGAAATAAAAGGAAGAAGGTTGATTAATAGTAGGGATGACAGTGAATTGTAATGCCTCGTATAAAAAACCCTTGTAAAATGTAGACACTCATTTTGGTAATTCATGTCTTATAACAACACAAATTGTATAATTCATTTGTACTAGTCCACACTTATCTAACTTAGTCAATCATGCTATCCCTAGTTATATCCCATTCATTCTTGCTTGCACACACAACTCATTTATTCACACAACAATCATATTAGTCCATAGAATCAAAATAAAACTTCACACAATACAATCCTAGTTTTCAAAGCACTCCCACATGCATCTCAGACCAAAGCTCCTAGAATGGGCTATAACGTTCATACATTATGGCCCTTCCCATCTTCTTTGGTACCTTTCCCTCCAATGACACTTTTCTTAATTCAAATTATTTTGGGACACTTCTAATTGGCCTTATCTGAGCTTTCTAGATCCATAATACATATATAAGTTAGTTATTTGTCTATTATCAAGGAGGAGATCATGCAAAATCGACACCTAAAGATCCTAATGAGCATACACTAAGAGCAATTACAAGAAAAGTCATTCTAAGATTTCCTTGAGCTCCATATACTTTGCATACTATTTCTAGGATAGTCATCCACTTAGATCTACAAATGCAAGGAACATATCGTCATCCCAAGTCAAGATAAGGAAAAGGTGTAAATATAATTTCATTGTTGCAAGATCATGGTTATCTATTTGGTTGCATACATTCTAGAGATCACATGTTAGGCGAGAATGACGTGTTTTTTGAGTTCTCTTCGGGGTAGTAACAACATCAACAAAGCACATGGGTGCCCATAACCCATGATGTTTGTTTTTCAATACTTATTGGCTATCTAGGGTTTTATAGTGGGGGGGAACCCCCACTCTACCCCCCATACAAAAGGGTTACCCCCCTTCAAAGGGGGATCCCTCCTTCCTGTAAAACACCTTCCTTTCTTATTGACCGATAGGCCCTCTGATACTAAAAATATATAAATAGGGGAGCTATAAACCAATCTCCTCAGGTCGGGTTACTTATATGCAGCCCAGCCATATGTCATATGTAGATAGGGCCCCATATAAATAGAGGGAAATGGTGCAAGGGTTAATTGGTTGCATAATGAGCATCACATAGTTTCAGGGGTCTAATTTCTAGACAAGAGTATATCATAAGATAATGCACAAAAATAGAAAATACTAGGAGTGGAGGATCTAAAGGGACAAAAACACATGAGAATGGTCATAATGGGGGTATGCTTTGTCTCGTGTCATCTGCTTTAGTCCGTGTAATAGTTCAACACCCAATTTCAATAATGATCCTTTGTTAGGTCATTTCCAGCCTATTTCATTCATCAAACCAACCCAAATCATCACACTTAGTAGAACAACAACTAAGTCATCTTCCCCATCTCATTACAAGTGATTTGTTTCATTATATATCATTATTTATAATTTTTTATCATTTGCTTAATGATTATTCCTGATATTTCTAAAATTAGCTTTGGAAACTAATTAATTAGGATAATCTACCATCAGTTACTATCCCTAGATAAGATATTAACTAGTTTAGGTTAAATCATTTGTTGAACTTGAGTATCGAATCATGTGTGTCAGATATACCCTCTTTTATTATTTTGAGTCATTCTTATGAACCCTAACAATTTTTCACCTTATATTTCATGCCCAATATGCGTAGTGGTCATTTTTGTTCTCCAAAATACCTTAAGATTTTGATTCCTACTTGAAAAAATTCCAAATTCATGGCTTCTTCTGTACCTATGAATGACAACCCCATATTTAATGCTACTCTCACACCCTTAGACAACGTAGATACTTTTGAAAGTGAGCGTTCCTAAGATGAAGACAATAATGTTGACCAAGACCAATTTTATGCTCTCACTAATTTTCGTGCTTAATTGTGTAATAACCCAAGCTATTTGTAATCAGTCCTTGATGTTCTTTTAACTGCTAAGCATACTTCTGACAAGGCTTCTCATGAAGGAATTCTTAAAAATTTAGGATCTTCCTTTACCAATACATCCTCTATTCTAGTCTCTAGTGTTCTTCTTTCTACTCTTACCACCTCCATGGTGCCTACATATTCCATTCATGTATCTTCTACCCACACTTCCATAGGGACACCTATTCTCAATGTTTCCATTCCTATATCTACTACTCACTTTTCTTTTCCTCTTATCTCTCATATTTAACCTAGTTATTATTCTGACACCCATACCTTAGATTCCTTGGTGTGTAACCTACAAACCCAAGTTATTCAATTCAAATAAGGTACCACCATTAATTCTTAATCTACAAATTCTCCACTTCTTCCCCACAATCCTCTTACCCCTGAAGTTGCCTCTGATCCACTTCCTACTAGTTTCGTTTCACCTAAGATTCATATTTTCACAGGTAAAGAAGACCCAGAAGAACATATTAGATCATTTAATGTTACTTGCTTAGATTATTATTTTGATGATACATTGTTAACGAATTTTTTTCCTAGAAGTTTACAAGATTATGAATTGCAATGGTTTTATGATTTTCCTATTCATTTTGTATTATCTTTTACTCCATTAGCAAATTAGTTTTTAGCACATTTTTATATTAATATCAGAACTAAAATCTCTTATGTACAAGTGGCTAAAATGAAATAAGGCCCCAATGAGCACATTAATGACTATGTTCTACATTATACGTCCAATCTTACTAAAATGAACAATATCCTTTGATGATTCTGAATTGCAACATCTATTTTTACAAAGTATTTTTCCTCATACCCAAGAGTTAGTACTCTTTGATACCTTTCGTTCCTTTAATCACTTATTTCATATCATTAAAGAACGTGAAGGCGAGATAATTTCCATGGGAAAACTAAAATATCACATTCATACTTTTAACCAGTCTAATGCCAAAGTCCCAAGTAAATCTACCTTTAAGAGTAAACCTAATAAGCCCCGAGTTGAGGCTAAAACCACTATTAATGCAACGTCTGAACCAATGAAGCTCCAAATCCAACCTCATCAATGAAATTTTACTAAATTTCCAATCCCAACTCGAGTTGTGCTGTAACAAATCTTTGATAGTAACCTTATCTCTCTTCTTCTACGTCTTGATTTGGATTCTAGTTGTCCTCAAGGTAAAAAATTGATGAAAAAGTATATTTTGATTATCACCATTGTAATGGACACTCCACCAATTTATGCTTTAATCTTAAACATGTTATCAAAGACTTAATTGATTCTGATGTAATTGAATGGGACAAACCTCTCATATCCAAACCTACAAATGATAATGATAAGCTTACGATATTTAATGGTCTGCTTCTTAAGCATGAAAAGGCTACATCTGAAGCATCTACTAATCATGCTTACCACATAGTTATACCTCCAAAATATACCAATAATCCTCTATAATTTTTTGTTGGTAATACTACTACTCTACCACTAGTAATTAATTTTACTAATGAAAATTTCCATGCTTCTTTCACATCTTCCAGGATTCACATTGCTGCATCCATTGATAATCAAGCTCTTAATAATATCCTAATCAATCCCACTTTCAAAGATAATGTATATTCACTTACCCTCTTATGTGTTTTTGGTTTTCCATTATCTCAAATCATGCAAAAGTCTCCTACTTCCTATGGGTGTATCACTCTTCCCATCATAGTTGGGCCCCTTTCTATTTGCCTACCATTTTTTGTAGTATCTAAAATCAAGCATTGTGGCATGATCTTAGGTATTCCTTGGCTTAAGGACACTAGAGTTGTTCCATCTATTGTACACTAATGTATCAAATTCATACATGAGAATCAATTCATTACTATTCAAGGTATCCCACCTCATACCCCATTGCCTATTTTCTCTTAAGCTTTATAGGCACCTATCACTACTGTACCACTTTCCCCAGTTAGCATTACTCATAGTCCACCTACCATTACAGTCACTTCTACCATTATCAATGCTCTTATTATGGTTTAGTTACACACTCATAGCGATATTCCCACAATTTCACCACCAACTACTAGCAAGCATCAATATCCTTTACCTTCAGTTCTCATCACTCACTCTCGACACATATCTAGGTCTCATAGTCCATTGTATAGGAATAAGTCATCACACATGGTTCATAGTACACAATGCACATCACAGTCTTACAATAGGTTAGTTTCACCTCACACACGACAAAATCCCTTAGGACATAGCTTCCCCCTACACATACACACTCATGCAACCAATCTTAGATGACATTTGTCCCTTGATTCTTGATCACATGCTTCCTTTGGTCACAATGACAGATAATGAGCCCTCTCCCAACATACTCATTGACTAGTTCCTATGTTACTCACATTGGGGGGCATCTACTTCCTTCCCTTGCTTCTTGTTGATAAAATATGTTTACAGGTTCAACTTGACTATTGAGGGAGCAGTTACACACCTGAACCTCACTTAGAGCATGTGTGTGTGTGTGTGCGCGCACACACACACACACACACACACACACACACACACACACACACACACACACACACACACACTAGGGTGAAACCTTGCTTTCTCACCTTTATTTGCACACTCTATACTTTATCAAAAGCACTAAAAATTTAAATATTCCTCTCCCCGGGGGAATTACTGGATCACCCTTCCTTCTCTTTGGAGAATAGGGTTTCATCTGTCATGATGCGGCCTAAAAATTCAATAACATTCAAATATGCTAAAAATCCAAAAACATTCAAATATGCTAAAATTTAAAAATAGTTACATTACTCTTGTTTTTTTGTTTCTATTATATGCTTATAATTTTCATATTACACTTTACTTATCATGTTAGCTTGATACATTGTATGGAATATCCCTATTTTATACACATGTACATTCACGTGATATATTAGGTTGAATGCAGGATACAAGCAGATTATTACATGATTTAAGATGCTTGATACTGCTCGTTACTAGTTGTTCTGCCAATTAGATGCATCCACTTTAAAAGTTTTAACACACAGGTACTATCATTACAATATTTACTACTTTACTTCCTCTTACCTTATTTACTCAATGCATACATCATGCCATATTATTTATTGATTTAACATGCTAATGGGTGCTTCATGTGTAGTATCTATTTTGTAGGTCACTTTCATAACAAAAATCATTTTCATCTCTGGTTTGTTTCATGTTTTACATGCTTTATCTATGATTTCAATTATTTGTGGGTAATTCTTTATGTTACTTGTTGGCCCTGAGTGCCTCATTTGTCTTGTGACATCATGAATAGTTTCCCATGTATTCGGCATATTATTTTCCATGATTTTTTTACTTGTGTGTCTTTGAATTCTTTTGCTTACATCCACTACATTGTTTTTCTATTCCTTGTCACTAAAATTTTGCTAGCTTTTCTACTATGTTATTGTGTACGTTCCATGGTATACAACATGCACACTCCTTTATTTTACTCACAAGAATCCTTCATCACATGTGCACATTAACTACATGTCCTCTTGTTTGAGTCGTGCTGTCTCCTAAAAACTAATCTACATTTTTATAGTCAAATTCAATTTTTTTGAGCTCATGCCCTTCGTTGGTGTTCAAGCTAAATTAGAGATTTAAGAAATTAGCAGAAGTTGTGCCCTAGAGCTGTTTAAACCTCTGTTTTACTAATGTTGAAAATAAGATCAAAGATAATATTTGTATGCAATATTTAAACACCTAACATCTAATGAACATAAGAACACCAAATGTTACTAGAGGTAATGAATGAGACACAAAGTTCTTATTCCATTAACTCCAAAATGTTCGTGAAGGAAATTCACAAAATTGAACTCAAAACGACGAAGTTTTCTTCTTTGAAACAAAGCTTGCACAGTTGAGATGATGGGCGTCTTCTCCTCTCATCAAATTTTGACTCCTTAATGAATGCAGCCCCGTGGTCACTTCCTTTTATAACCCAAGGAAGGTGGGAAGTTAAAAAGTGACCTTAACACTTTTGGTCACTTTTGGCAAAAATGGTAAATTTTCCTCGCGGCCCTGATCAGGCTATAAAGGAAAAAGTCAAAGTTGAAGCCCGCTGTTGAAAATTCAAAGTGGACGAGCCGGCCATCAGGGAACTTTTGGAAATTTAACCAAATTCCCAAAAGTGAAGTAAAAGTTCTAAAATGCTCCGCGGCTCTGCCAAGGTCTCGGGCCCAAAGTTGAAAATTCAAAGCGGAAGAGCGGGCTGGTGGAGGAATTTGTGTTTTTGAGCCTTTTGTAAAAAAGGAGAAAAGTTAAAAAATGATCCGTAGCCCCGGTCAAGTTATAAAGGAAAATGTCAAGGTGAGGCCCACCATTGAAAAGTCAAAGCAGGAGAGCGAGCCGATGGAGGAAATTGAGGTTTTGAGCCTTTTTCCCAAAAAGGTTAAAATGTTTAGAAAGGATCCGTGACCCCATCTCCAACTAGAATGTGCCACGTGTCCTAGTCAAATCGGAGTAGCGGGCCGATGGAGGAAATTGAGTTTTTGAGCCTTTTTCCAAAAAAGTTAAAATGTTGAGAAAAGGGATGCGACCCCATTTCCAATTAGAAGCAGCCACGTGTCTAACTTGAAAAGTCAAAGTGGGGGTGTGGGCCAATTTGTTCCAAATTTCTAAATCTCTACAAAATCACAAAAAGCAAAGGGCTTCCCCCGTAACCACTCCAATCCCTTCTTGTCACATGGACGACTTGATTTCAGAGTTAGAGGAGCAAATCTAACAGTCTGTATTTAAACTGGAAAATCAAATATAACGGTTGCTTTGCAATATCTGGTTTTTAACCTACCATGAACATTTTCTTCACAACAGAGGGATTTGAAAAGGTGTTGAGGATTTTTGAAGTTGTAACGGTTTCTTGTAAAGAATATAATGGCTTCTCAATGTCATTCCAGCAGGGGGCGATTGATTTTTGAAAAAACCAGAGTGCTCTGTACCTAGAAAAGATAGAAAATGCCATTATTCTTCTATTTTCTCTTCTTCCTCGAATTTCTTCCATTCTCAAGCTATGTACAAACTCTGCTCGAGCTTCAATAAGAAAAGAAGGAATTTTTGCCTCCTTGATTGAGGAATTAATTGGTACTTTTCGACTAATGAGTTTTATTTGGTCTTGTAGCTTCTCCCGTAGATTAGTTTTTCTTCTAATTATAAATGCATGTAAATGAAGTTTCTAATTGATGTGTGTGGGCATATGATATTCTACCCGTAACATTAGTTTTTCCTACCTCCATTCTCACTCCCTTTTCCCTTCTCAGACAAAGTTCTTCTCTAGTGAGAAATTGCTAGCTTTGCCACAGGGACAGTGGAGTGCCCCTGCTTGATCTCTGGTTGAAAGACCACCATTGAAATCCACTTTTTCACGCATGCACATACAGAAGCTACACCGTTCAAGTAGAGGGACTTAGATTCCCATAGCGTTGGCCTAAAACCCACTAATTTTTCCACAAGACAAATTTTCTCGCCAACAGGTTGCATTCACATTTCTTTATTTCATGCACCCTAATAAGGGAAGGGAAACCATCACATGATATTTCATCTTCACAGTAGCTCAAAACCAGGAAACAAAATAACAGGTACAAAATTGGTGTCCCCAGATTTCATCCTAAAATTTGAGACTACCCTATCTAATTTTTTTTAATAATTTTAAAATAATGGGTCGTTTTGTGTTTTTATTGCCAGAAAGTTCTTGTATTGTGTCAAGCTATTTCGAAAGAGCCATATTAGCCATTTTCACCATATTATCTAGATGCCCAAAATTGTTATATTTTTGTCATCGGGATTTGCCTATGGGAAATTTGTATTTAATTATTTTGAGCCCTATTTGAGGCAATTTGTGCTCCGGTTTAACCCTGTTGTGATCGTATATATCATTATTCCCATACACCAGTAGGGTTTTAACCAGGAATGAATCCTGGGCTTTATTTGTGACTTCTGGCAACATTTTGTGTTTTCCCGTTTCGTTTTCTGTGAAATTTCTTTGGATCAATTCCTTTGCCGGTTTGGCCTGATTCTTGGCCTGAAGTATCTGGAGATCACATACACACATTGTTCCAGAAGGAATTCACCATCTGAGGTCTGGTTCTCTGGGAAAAGACGAAGGTGTGCACCAAAAAGCCTCTTCTGGGCTGGCTGCATTTTTAGAAAAAGAGGGTTTGAAGTGGACCATGGGATTCTTAGAAGTAGCAGGCATGTGGGAATTTTGTACCTACCTAGCAGGGTAGTTTTTTCCCATGGAAGCAACGCCACATAAGTCACAATGGGAAAATTAGAGGCAGCAAGCAGGCGAGAATTTCTTACCTGCCTTGCAGGGTAAAAATTCCCATTATGGAATAAAAGAAAAATCACTTAAGTGAATCATGGGATTTTATTGCCTACCTTGCAGGGTAAATAATCCCATTATGAAAGTCAAATCACTTAAGTGAATCATGGGATTTTCAGGGCTGCCTTGTAGGGTAAATAATCCCATTGTCATCTGACTTTTAAAAATAGAAATCCTTTATGTCAAAAAGTGCGACCCCTTTAGGGAAATAAAGGAAGCCTTAAATTAATTAATTTACTTAATTTCTCTTCCAATTTTGGTGCCCAGGCTTGTGGAAAAGTCAACAGAGGTAAAAGGACAAAAGGAAGTTGGAAATAGATTGTTCTAAAAATAATATTTATTTAATGCAACCCCTCCATGTCAAAAAGTGCGCCCCATTTGGGAGAGAAATAATACTTTTTAAAGTATTAAATGATTAAATTAATTCCTATTTTTAGTGGCTAAGGTCAAAGCATACTATGAGACTTAAGTTAACTGGAAGCAAAAGTCTAAAATTAAATTAATTTAATTTATTTAATGGCAGCCATGAGCATGCACAAAATAGGCGCCCCATTTGAAGAGTAAAGCTTATTAATTAATTAATTAATTGCCAGGAATATGAAAGACATTAATTAATTATAGAATTGTGAAGATTATATAAGCAGGGGTTGCCATAAGGATGAATTAATTAATTCAAAGGCAGAGAAGTGTAGCCTAGAGGAAAAGTGCACTCCATTTGGAGAGGATTTTTGATCATAAGAAGGTGAAATTAATGCTGAAAGCTTCCAATTTTGGTGTACAGGTTGAAGGAGGTTTATTTGTGTCTGGATAATTTTTTGCATAAGTGATATAGGTGCTCAGGTGAAGTTGGTAAGATTCATGCTTGCATTGCATGCAAATAAAACATCAAGTTTTGGGGCAACATGCTTGAATTATGCAGATTTTTATGATTAAAATCCACTGTTCATGTTCCGGTTGCCATCTTTGTCTGAATTAATTACAAGAATTCATTACAGGTGCTTTATAAGAGAAAGGGAGCTTAAATCAATGTCCAATACATTGAATATATCCTTCGAATATGAAGAATTATCCAGATCTGCACACGTTTTGAAGAATTCTAGCCGAGTAAGAAGAAAAAGAATTGTTCAGACAAAGATAGACACAACCATGATAAAGAGGGATGAAAAAAAAGCACAACAGAGTCATGCATCACTTCCAAATTCACAGACATTGGAGACATGGATCTAGGTCTGAAACCTCTTTCCAAATTGATTGATAGATCCAGAGCAAGAAAGACTTCCCTCATGCGTGTAGTTAAAAGCAGTGGAATTATTAGAGTTGCAGTGTTTCCATACACAACCCAATTGCCAGAGTTCATTATGGAGTGTGCTAGGTCTTACCATCCATCATCCAGATCAGTCTGAGATGCTACGGGGAAAACAATAATTCGGTTGGACGCATAGTTCATCAATTATTGTTTGAAGATTCCGGCACGAAAGGTGGTGACTTTTATTAGCATTCAGGATGCCAGCAGCAGGTGGGAGAAGCATAGAGTTGAGTGCGTGAACATAATGAACAACAGATACATGAAGAAGTCCAGATCTCCTTCCAAGTTCCCAAGAACTCTTCTGCGGTCCAATTTGGTACAAGAGGTAGATGATATTGCCAAATTGTTATGTAGGATAAATGGTGAAGCGAACGCTCACACTTTCTGTACATGGATGTATGCTTTCATCAGGACCATTAAAATCAACAAGGCTAATTCAATAATCAATTGGTTAGAAATTATTAGCGACAACATTGGTGAGCAACTCTGGAACGTGAAGCGTACTTTCAACTTCAAATGACTTCCTATTTGGTATACATAGTAGCCTCAAAAGGCATCTACTCCAAGCTGGATAGACGTGGTGTTCTTTCAAAGGACCCCATTTTCGAGTGCTACCCATAACTTACTGTAATTACGTGCAAGAAAGATTTCAAAGTGGTCAATGATGGATTCTTCTACGAATTCATTTGTAGGCTAGACAGGGACCTAAAGGCCAACAGGGTAAGCAAGGAAGTGTGGGAAGTTGTATCCAGAATTGGCAGTCTATTCATTCAGTTTGTGGATTTCACATACCTCAGGGTCACTGGCTTTTCTGGAGAACTGGTTAAGCTGCCCAGATATCTGAATGATAAATTGATCACCATGGAGATGAGTAAACAACTTGTGGATATGCAAGACCTTCAGTCGAAATGGCACAAGTCTACAGGATTCTTCCCGATCATTGTGGGTCATTATAGCTGCCAGAGCATTCATAGAGCTCGAGGAATGGAGGTGGAGATGTTCTCTGAGTACGAGCAAGATTTATTCCTAGCACTACTGAACTTTGATCCATTTAGAGTAGTCAGGAAGATGATCTCCTAGGAGTTTGCACATGTGCCTTCATTAGAAGATTTCTAGATGAAGTGCAAAAGTGAGTATGAGGTTAGAAAGAAAGATTTCAGCAGGCTATCAGCACGACAAGTGTTCAGCTTTGGATTAACATGGATACTTATAGATCTTAAAGATGACGGGGCTCTGTTACTTGACACATACCATCAAATGGGAGGAGATAGAGGTGTACTTCAAGAGAACATAGGGGGCTGCCATATGATTGAGGAAAGGTCTACCACCATTCTGGTGAATACTTCAAACTGGTTGCTGATGAAGGGATATTACCTTGATGAAGCATTGATGAACCAAGTCACGGGAAACTTTGGTGCAGAAGATTCACTCAAGAGGAAGCATGGAGGAGAAAGCAACAGAAGGCCCGAGAAGATGAAAGTTAACAGAAGGTCTCCTTCGAAGGAGAAGATCACTTCCATTGCCATGATGTTAGTTCTGGCTTCTCCATCATCTAGTACTTCACCCAATGTTGCACCTCAGCAGGACACTACAATTCCTTAGTGTAATACGACAACATTCATCTTCTCTCCTCAACCACTCCATTCAGCACCTGTTCCTGAAGAAACATTGAAGCTGTAGATGACAGAGTTTGAAAGAGCCTTTTCCTTGGATGATTAAGAAGATGACAGCCACAACACAGTAGCAATTTCTAATGGAGAGGAATCAGAGAGGGAGATAGTAGTACACTCAGCAACTTCTCATTCTCTGAGAAGTAATTTCTCAGAATGGTTGACTTCGCAGTTGGCTCCAGAGGCTAGAGTGGAAATGAACTTGGAGGAACATGACTTGCAGCTGCTCTAGAGTCTAGGCAGAAAAGATAAAAAACCTAAAGTTACTAAGGTAACTTCAAGGTTGATCATCGAGGAGTCAGGGCAGAAGTTCGCTGAGATGTCAGTTCTAGTGGAAGGGAAGAAATAGGATGAGCTCACGATAGAGGACATAACAGTAAACAAAGTACATATCGGTCAAGCCACCATAGAAGGATTGAAGCAAGATACATAGACATTGATAGATGCTCTATTCCTTATGTTTGATAGAGAAAAGGTGGAGAAATAGGAGCTTCAGAAGCAGGTATCTTAGTTGTGTGAGATCATTGTCAAGGTTGCTAAATCTTCCACTAAGCCCATTTCAACTCAAGAATAGGTGAGTGATCATCTAATGCAGGAAATGGAAGATGCAAGCAACCAAGTGAAAGCTATTGATGAATGGAAGAATTTGATTATTCTTCAAGCTTTTGTACAACTTGGAGAGGTGACAACCTACCTAAAGGTTATGAAAGATGCAACAGATTAGCTGAAGCAACTGGTGACAAGCATAGTAGATATGAACACAGTTGCTGAGAGTAACCTGAGTACTTTGGCCAAAATCAATAAGCTACTAGGAGAAGTGTTGATTGTGGAACAAATTATACCGGATGGATCAGTTGAGAAGGGGAAGCAGCTGGAGTTTGTAGTATCTTTCCATTTGGAGATATGCATAATTATGCTGAAGAGGATACAGGCACTTGAGAGTATGGCATCGTCTTTACCAGACAATATCATTGCTTTCACTCAGGAGGAAGTGGTCGAAAATGTTACTTCATATGTATGGATCATTCCTAGTAGAGTGCCTAATTCCCTGGAAGGGTCTCTTCTGATGGTACAAGGGAGAATTGATGGAGCCACTAAGCCTTTCACGAAGAATTCCATCAATAGATCGGTGGCACTGCAGTCAAATATTGCGAGGTTTGGGCCAAGCTTGGAGGATGTGGAAGCATGTATCAAGGTGTTGAATGAAGGATTGCTATAGTTCAGGACAAAAAAGGAAGCTGTGGCTAAGACAGATGGGAAGATGCTGAATTACATGTTTGACAAGTATATTCAGTATCAGAACAAAAATAAGATATAAATGTTACAGTTGGCTTGACTTCTTCTATTCTTTCTTCTTTTATTTTCCATGTTCCTGGATAAAATTGTAAAACTTTGAAGTTATTAGTTTTGAAACCATTACTTTAAGTTATGTGGAAAAATTCTATTAGTTAAGTGATAGATGTGTCACTTAAGGAGGAGTTAGTGGAGGATGATTGCCAGATGTCATCTTTACTTCTTGATTATGTTTCAATTCAGTTAAGTTTCCCATTTGTACTTTCCCTTCTACATTCCATAAGTATAAGAAGAACCTCTGGGTTAATGATCAAAATTTGTAAGCAACATTCTTGTGTTTCAGACTTTGTGCTGAAACCCTTGAGAGCCACTTGAAGTAAAGGAATATACAGGAGTAAATTTCTAGAGAAATTTGTGCCACGATGTATTTTGTTTCTAGCTTTCTATCTTAGATCTTTGAATAAACTTTGTGTTATTTTAGATCTAGATCTAGAGCTTCCTTTGCTTATAATTCTGTGTTGATATCTATTGGTTTCTTCTATATGCATGTAATCAAATTTGTTATCTATTGATTGGGATGCACATCTTCCCCATTTCTTCTCTATGTTTATATAATTCCCTTATATAAATATTTCCTTTCTTTAAATAGCTGCTTACTTGCTGTAGAGCTATACAACTATGGTTCATGAGCTGAATAATTAAAGTAAAACCCCCCTATAGATACTAGCATATTTTTATTGACAAATCTGACACGAGAGCCTCACCGGTAAATGAGGGAGATTTATCTCATGACTGCCTAGGTTTTCAGCTATGCAAAAAATCTAGCCAACAGTTTTTGGTGACTCCACTGGGGAACAACTATCTTTGCAGATCAAAGCTTATCTCTTGAAGATTGAAGTGTTTTCCATAAAAATCTCAACCTAACTGAATGTCCATTCACCCGATCTGTGAAGGCGTAAGGAAGGAATGATCATTTCTTCAGACTGTAGGAGTAATTCAATTTCAATCATCCTCCTCAAGTTAGAAGCTTCAGATCTAGTCTCTCACCAGGAAGGAGAGTGCACACCCATCCAGATCTGGATCGTCTTCAACATAATCCAATAGCTAGAATTATTCACCAAGTCTACACAAGGAGAAGATGTGCTTTTTTTGTCATGACGAATCAGAACCAAATAGTACCTATCCCATGGGGACCAAATTTTGGGCCACTGAACTTGGCTCCACCTATGCAAGATCTACCAAAAGGATCTAAAAATAATTTTCTAAAATTCTTTAGAGATGGAAAGCAAAACCCAGATGATCATTTAGCGGCCTTATTCATATCTTGTGGTGTGCTTGCAGTGGAGCATGAAGATGTCTCAATCAGACTCTTCATTGAGACTCTACATGACTTGGCTAGTGAATGGTTCTATCGGTTAGATCCTAGTACCATAACCAACTGGGCAACTATGTGTGAGCAATTTCTGAAAAGATTCAAGCCTACAGAGGATGCTATCACATTGATCACTCAACTGGCGCAGTTGAAGAAAGAGCCAAGTGAGAACATGCAGTTATTGTAAGGTTCCAAAGGATTTCATATAAGA
The DNA here is from genome assembly GCA_019776745.2 of Taxus chinensis. Classification (NCBI taxonomy): domain Eukaryota; kingdom Viridiplantae; phylum Streptophyta; class Pinopsida; order Cupressales; family Taxaceae; genus Taxus; species Taxus chinensis. The sequence continues at coordinate 325,747,567 of CM034148.1, read as the reverse complement.
TACCCACTTTTGCCACATTGCGCGATGAAAATCAAAAGACGTTTTTTATAAACACTCTGTTGCCCAAAGTTAGATATCAGCTAAGAAAGGCAAGACCTGTGAATCTATTTGAAGCACAAAATGCTGCCATGAAAGTTAAAGATGAATTGATCATGGATGGAAAACTCAAACAAACATTTCATAAAGGTGATGGAGCTTCCTCAAGTACTTAAAATCATTTGTTGCAAAGGTTAGTTAATGACATGCTGCAAATCAAGACGCAGATCTCTCAAGTAGGGAATGCAAATCCTTCAAGAATAGCTCCTGCTTGGACCTTTAATGGTCAAAATCAAAATCAAAATTGAAACAGACTTACTGCTGCACCACAACAGTTGGTAATTAAAGTTGCTCTAAGGAATAACTTAGAAACTAATGAAGAAGATATAGGCATTGACGAATCATTTGATGATGAAGATTTTGTAGATCCTGCTGGTGACTCTAATATTGGTTACTTGGACTACGAATTTGACGACGGCTATTATGAATCTTTTGAAGATTCTGATGGTCACACATTTGTGGTGTTCACAAGGTCCCAGACATGCCAAAATTCCGAAGCATCCATAAGCGACCAAAGAAGAGAAAGAGAAGATCCTGGGCCGGATGTTACTATCTTGAAAAGAGGCAGCCCTCTTCCTTCTTCATTAGCACCCAAAGATAAATATTCAAATTTATTCAATTCGTAGCAGAGGGCCAACACACATCCGGCTGAAGCAAGTCAAGCTTTCGACATCATTGACCACATCAAGAAGAACAAGGTCCAAATGTCAAAAACTGAGTATTTGAGGGAATTCCCTAATCAAATAAATAGATTGGTCAAGTATGTGCAAAGTAATGGTCCCAACCCAACAAATAATCCTTCACGGGGTATCTTGTCAAGTCCAAATATTACTCCTTCAAATAATACAGCTGAAAGTTCTTCTCCTTCTACTTCTTCTCTTGCTACATCAAAAAAGGATCGAGCCATTTTACATATCATTGCTTATCAACGGGTACAAATTAAGCAATTGCATTTTGGACTTTGGAGCTTCTGACAACATCATGCTTGCCAAAGTTGCTGATGCCTTGGGTCTCACATTGAAAAAAACCATTGAAAGATGCTATTCAATGGAAACACAAGTTCCTCTTGTGGGGAAAATCAAAGATGTGCAGGCAGTACTTGATTCTTTTCCAGACAAAAGACTGAAAATGACTATCCTTGTAGCAGACATCCTAGTCTCTTATGACATGCTTTTGAGTAGAAATTTCTATAAAGAGCTGGGTGGAGAAGTCAAGATGGATTGGTCTTGTGCGCACATACCAATCAAAGGAGTTAATAAGAAGTTATATCCTGAGAATAAATCCAAGTACACAATTTTAAAGTCTGAGGATCCTTGATCTTAGATCTTGTTTAAGGAATCTAATCACGGAGTTTATCTAGAAATGGGTAAAGAAGAAGTTCAACTTGTGATTCTAGAACCACATCAACTTGAGAACAAGGTTTGCTCTCTATAATTTGATGGTAGCTACTGTTCATTTGGATCCAGTGCAGGCATTGTTCTTATCTCTCCTGAGGGAAAAGTGCATGCACATTCCTTCAAATTGATGTTTGAAAATACTAACAACACAGAAGAGTGTGAAGCGTTGTTATTAGGCATGGAGCAATCAAGAACAATGGGAATCAAGCTCTTACATGTAAAGGGAGATGCTGAGCTGATTGTTAAGCAGATAAGAGGTCTCTATCAAGTAAAAAAGGACAAACTTTGGCATTACAGAGATCGAGTCTACTTTTCTATTATGGATTTTTTAGCTTTCTCAGTATCTTACATTCCGAGAGAACAAAATTCAAGAGCTGATTCACTTGCAATGACTGCAAATTTGTTAAATCCAGATCAACTTCCCACATTTTTCAGACAGGGGGATTATAAAGTTGAGATGGTTTTCCACCAAAAAGTTCTTGACAACATCCAACAATGGCAAGTTTTTAATGATGACAAGTAGATTGCTGCATTTGTTCAACAAAAGGACAACTTTGAAGAGATCTAATATGAGGGAATAAACTCACCTCCAAGATAAAATAATGTGGGAGAAATAGATGTAGACATCTTAGGAATTCAAGAGATTATCCAGCTAAAGGGAAATAAAATTCTCAAAGGCTTGGTATCTCTTGAGGAAATGTTTGACAAGCATGATCACATGCTTAAGAAGAATGAAGAAAGTGGGGAAGGTTCTTTCTCCGATACACAGTTACTAAATTTGGGAGCCAACAATGACCCCAAATTAGTAAATCTGGGAAAGTGTTGTTTAGAGATAGAAAGAGAAGCTTGTATAAAGATTCTTAGGAAATACATGGATGTTTTTGCTTGGTCTTACCTGGATCTAATAACATATAAGCCTAAAAAAGTTCAACATTACATCCCATTAAAACCAGAACAAAAACCTTTCAAGCAGAAGCTGTGGTGGCAGAACCCTACCATTTTTAGAACTATCTTTGTAGAGATCCAGAAGCTATTAGATGCAAAGATAATTTATCCCATACATCACTCTGAATGGTTAGCCAACAAACTTCATGTGAGAAAGAAGAGTGGCGAGATTAGGTTGTGTGCAGATTTTCACAACCTCAATCAAGCCTCATTGAAAGATAACTACCCCATACCCATCATGGATCACATTCTGCAGGTGGTCATTGGATCTGAGATGCTTTCCATGCTTGATGGTTTCTTAGGCTACAATTAGGTCAAGGTGGCTAAATAATATCAATACAAAACAACATTCATTACACCTTGGGGAACTTTTTCTTACCAAAAAATACCGTTTGGTTTGATCAATGCTGGAGCTACATTTCAAAGAGCTATGGATTTAGATTTTGCTCATCTCAAGGATATAAGCATAGTGGTGTACCTTGATGATCTGATAGTCTTTTCCAAGGATATAAGCATGCACATTTCAAATATGGAAGAGGTTTTCATACAATGTCGCAAACATGGTATTTCTCTAAACCCTAAGAAATCTATCTTTGCTGTAACAGAAGGAAAGCTATTAGGGAAAATTGTTTCTAAAGAAGGAACCAAGATAGATCTAGAACGTGTCAAATACATTCAGACATTTCCATTGCTAACATCCAAAAAAGGAGTTCACTCTTTCTTTGGAAAAGTTAATTTTCTCAGGAGATTCATCCCTGACTTTGCTGAGCTGACTCGTCATATCTCAAATATGATGAAGAAGACACAAGATTTAAAATGGAGCAGCGAAGGGAAGGAAGCTTTTGAGAAGATCAAGGAGGCCCTATCAAAATCCCCAGTCTTGGTTTCACCCAACTTCAGTAAATAATTTATTCTTTATTGTTATTCCTCCGAACACACCATGTCGGCAATCTTGATGCAAAAGAATCAGGAGGATGTAGAAGCTCCGATTGATTTCATGAGCATGCCTCTCAAAGCTTATGAGTTGAAATATACTCTAATGGAAAAGCATGCATATGTAGTGGTGCAAGCATGTAAAGCATTCAGGTACTATATTCTTTCCTCACATACTGTGGTCTTCGTTCCAGATATTGCAGTGAAATCTATCCTTAGTAAACAAGAGTTAGGATTGTTAAGAGGCACATGGGTGATGAAAGTTCAAGAGTATGACCTAGATATCAAACCTACAAAGCTGGTTCAAGGAAGAGGACTATGTGAATTAATGACAGAGATGAAAGCAACAATGCCAGAGATGGATGAAGATTTTCCTATGGTACTTTTTATAGATTTGGTGGAGTGGTACATTAACATTTCCTATTTTCTGACGTATGGAGAATGCCAAGATCAAATTTCTCATAAATAGAAATGAACTATTAAACTTAAATCCAAAGAATTTTTTCTATGGGATAATGGTTTATACAAAAGAGGGATTAATGGCCTATTTCTCCGATGCGTGGATAAGGCTTAGCAGGATTAGCTCTTAAAACAATTTCATGACATGGCTTGTGGTGGTCATTTCTTAGCCCAAGTCACTACACATAAGATCCTCAGAGCAAGGTATTACTGGCCCACACTTTTTCAAGATACTACAGAGTGGGTAGTTAAGTGCCAAGCATGCCAACACTTTGTTGGGCATGTAAAATTGCCTACATTACCTTTAAAACCAATTGTAATTGAAGAACCTTTCCAACAATGGGGAATGGATTTTATTGGTATGATCAACCTAGATTCTAGTGCCAGCCATCACTATATTCTGAAAGCTACTACTTATTTCAGTAAGTGGGTAAAATCTATTCCTGTGAAGAACGCCACTTCTGCTGAGGTGTGCAGTTTTATAAAAAAATATTGTTGTCAGGTTTGGTGTGCCCAATAAGATAGTAGTAGACACCACTCCAAATCTATCTTCTGAGGAGATGGTTGATTATTTCTACACTCAAGGGATCCAGCTGGTACATTCCTCCAACTACTACCCACAAGGGAATGGCCAAGCTGAATCAAGTAACAAAAACATGGTGACTATCGTGTGAAAGCTAGTAACAGAGAATCAAAGAACGTGGCATAAGAAGTTGTTTGATGCATTATGGGCCGATAGAATTACACTGAAAAGGGCTATAGGTATGTCCCCATTTCAGTTATTATATGGTAGAGACACAAAGCTGCCTCTTACCTTGGAATTGTCTACCCTACAACTTTCTAGAGCCCTGGAGGATTCTACATTCACTGATGCTATTGATAAAAGGATAATGTACCTGATTGAATTGTGGGAGGTGTAGACTCAAGTTGCAGATAGATTGACAGAGCATAAAAGGAAGGTGAAAGTCATCTTTGACAAAAAATCTAGGGACAGAAAGTTTGAAGTCGATGACTGGGTCCTTTTATGGGACAAAAGAAGAGAAGCAAAAGGCATGCATGGAAAATTTGATTCACTATGGAAAGGGCCTTTTGTGACTAAAAAGATCACCGGAGCAGATAGCTTTATTCTTGCTCATTAGGATGGAGTTGAATTGTCGTTGCCTTTCAATGGGCAACACTTGAAGCTGTTTTAGACTTGAAGAGTAGGGTAAAACCTGTATGTACATAAATAAAACTTTTTTTTTCTTTGTTTTGTTTTTGTATTGTGTTGTTTTTGTTTGCCTAACCTCATGCCCAAAAGACAAGATGTGAAACTAGAGATGCTGGGATCTCATCTTTTCCCTTGTCATTATGACAGAGAAAAAGATGTCCATAGACGGAGTCAACTGGTGTCCCCAGATTTCATCTAGAAATCTGAGACTACCCTATCCAAAAAAATTTTGTAATTTTAAAATAATGGGTTGTTTTGTGTTTTTATTCCCAGAAAGTTCCTTTATTGTGTTAAGATATTCCCAAAGTGTCGTATTAGTCATTTTTGCCAAGTACCCAGATGCCCAAAATTGTTATATTCTGTCGTCGGGATTTGCCTACGGGAGATTTGTATTTGATTATTTTGAGCCCTTTTTGAGGCAATTTGTGCTCCAGTTTAACCCTGTTGTGATCATATATATCATTATTCCCATAAACTAGTAGGGTTTTAACCAGGAATAAATCCTGGGCTTTATTTGTGACTTATGGCAACGTTTTGTGTTTTTTGTGTTTTCCCATTTCATTTTCTATGAAATTTCTCTGGATCGATTCCTTTTCTAGTTTGGCCTAAAGAATCTGGAGATCACATATGCATGTTGTGCCAGAAGGAATTTGCCATCGGAGGTCTGGTTCTCTGGGAAAAGATGAAGTCGTGCACCAAAAATCCTCTTCTAGGCTAGCCGCATTTTTGGAAAAAGAGGGTTTGAAGTGGATCATGAGATTCTTGGAAGCAACAGACAGTTGGGAATTTTATACTTGCCTAGCAGGGTACTTTTTCCCATGGAAGCAATGCCACTTAAGTCAAAATGGGAAAATTAGAGGCAACAGGCAGGTGGGAATTTCTTACCTGCCTTACAAGGTAAAAATTCCCATTGTGGAATAAAAGAAAAATCACTTAAGTGAATCATGAGATTTTATTGCCTTCCTTGCATGGTAAATAATCCCATTATGAAATTCAAATCACTTAAGTGAATCATGGGATTTTCAGGGCTGCCTTGCAAGGTAAATAATCCCATTTTCATCTGACTTTTAAAAATAGAAATCCTTTATGTCAAAAAGTGCGACCCCTTTAGGGAAATAAAGGCAGCCTTAAATTAATTAATTTCTCTTCCAATTTTAGCACCCAGGTTTGTGGAAAAGTCAACAGAGGTAAAAGGACAAAAGGAAGTTGGAAATAGATTGTTCTAAAATTAAATAAATAATATTTATTTATTGTAGCCCCTCCATGTCAAAAAGTGCACCCCATTTGGGAGAGAAATAATACTTTTTAAAGTATTAAATGATTAAATTAATTCCTATTTTCAGTGGCTAAGGTCAAAGCATACTGTGAGGCTTGAGTTAAGTGGAAGAAGAAGTCTAAAATTAAATAAATTTGATTTATTTAATGGCAGCCATGAGCATGCACAAAATAGGTGCCCCATTTGAAGAGTAAAGCTTATTAATTAATTAAGTAATTAATTGCTAGGAATAGGAAAGACATAAATTAATTATAGAATTGTGAAGATTATATAAGCAAGGGATGCCATAAGGATGAATTAATTAATTCAAAGGCAGAGAAGTGCAGCCCAAAGGAAAAGTGCACCCCATTTGGAGAGGATTTTTGCTCAGAAGAAGGTGAAATTAATGCTGAAAGCTTCTAATTTTGGCGCACAAGTTGAAAGAGGTTGATTTGTGTTTGGATAATTGTTTGCATAAGTGATACAGGTGCTCAAGTGAAGTTGGTAACATTCATGCTTGCTTTGCATGCAAATAAAACATTAAGTTTTGGGGCAAAAAACTTGAATTATGCAGATTTTTATGATTAAAATCCACTGTTCATGTTCCGGTTGCCATCTTTGTTTGAATTAATTGCAGGAATTCCTTACATGTGCTTTATAAGAGAAAGGGAGCTTAAATCAATGTCCTATACATTGAATATATCCTCCAGATATGAAGAATTATCCAGATCTGCACCAGTTTTGAAGAATTCTGGCCGAGTAAGAAGAAAAAGAATTGTTTAGACAAAGATAGACACAACCATGGCAAAGAGGGATGAAAAAGAAAGCACAACGGAGTCATGCATCACTTCCAAATTCACAGACATTGGAGACACAAATCTAGGTCTGAAACCTCTTTCTGAATTGATTGATAGATCCAGAGCAGGAAAGAATTCCCTCATGTGTGCAGTTAAAAGCAGTGGAATTATCCGAGCTGCAGCGTTTCCATACACAACCCAATTGCCAGAGTTCATTATGGAGTGTGCTAGGTCTTACCATCCATCATCTAGATCAGTCCGAGATGCTATGAGGAAAATAATAATTCGGTTGGATGCACAGTTCATCAATTATTGTTTGAAGATTCCGGCACGAAAGGTAGTGACTTCTATTAGCATTCAGGGTGTCAGCAGTAGGTGGGAGAAGCATAGATTTGAGTGTGTGAACATAATGAACAACAAATACATGAAGAAGCTGAGATATCCTTCCAAGTTCCCAAAAACTCTTCCGCGGTCCAATCTGGTACAGGAGGTAGATGATATTGCCAAATTGTTATGTAGGATAAATGGTGAAGTGAACGCTCACACTTTCCATACATGGATGTATACTTTCATCAGGACCATTGAAATCAACAAGGATGATTCAATAATCAATAAGTGAGAAATTATTACCGACAACATTGGTGAGCAACTCCGGAACGTGAAGTGTAATTTCAACTTCAAAATGACTTCCTATTTGGTATACACAACAGCCTCATAAGGCATCTTCTCCAAGCTAGATAGATGTGGTGTTCTTTCAAAGGACCCCATTTTCGAGTGCTACCCATAACTTACTGTACCTGCATGTAAGAAAGATTTCAAAGTGGTTAATGATGGATTCTTCTACGAATTCATTTATAGGCTAGACAGGGACCTAAAGGCCAACAAGGTAAGCAAGGAAGTGTGGGAAGTTGTATCCATAATTGGCAGTCTATTCATTCAGTTTACGGATTTCACATACCTCAGGATCACTGGCTTTTCTAGAGAACCAGTTAAGCTGCCCAAATATCCGAATGATAGATTGATCACCATGGAGCTAGGTAGACAACTTGTGAAGATACATGACCTTTAGTCAAAATGACACAAATCTAAGGGGTTCTTCCCGATCACTGTGGGTCATTATATCTACCAGAGCATTCATAGAGCTCGAGGAATGGAGGCAGAGATGTTCTCTGAGTATGAACAAGAGTTCTTCCCGACACAGCTGAACTTCAATCCATTTGGAGTAGCCAGGAAGATGATCTCCCAGGATTATGCACATGTTCCTTCATTATAATATTTCTAGATGAAGTGCAAAAGTGAGTACGAGGTTATAAAGAAAGATTTCAGCAAGCTATCAACACGATAAGTGTTCAAATTTGGATTAGCACAGATACCTGCAAATCTTAAAGATGATGAGATTGTGTTACTTGACACACATCGTCAAATGGGAGGAGATAGATGTAACAAACCATTACACCAAAAACTTGAGGCGTTAGTGAAATCCGCACATGAGGATCATAACATCCCACCACGCTTCCATAGCCCGGACCCTGGGCTAGATTTGCACCCGTATAATGGGACCACACCCTACCCTATACGAGCCTCAAGCAAACACTGCAATGCTAACGTAGCTACCCGTGTCAGGACTTGAACCTAGGTGGTCGCTCTGATACCAAATGTAATGAACCATTACACCAAAACCTCGAGGCGTAAGTGAAATCCGTACATGAGGATCATAGCATCCCACCACGCTTCCGTAGCCCAGACCTTGGGCTAGATTTGTGCCTGTATAGCGGGACCACACCCTACCCTATACGAACCCTAGGTGAACACTGCAATGTCAGTGTAGCTACCCATGTTGGGACTCAAACCTAGGTGGTCATTCTGATACCAAATGTAGTGAAACATTACACCAAAATCTTGAGGCATTAGTGAAATCTGCACATGAGGATCATAACATAGAACCTGTTATGGTAACAACAAGAGAAGAGGCCACACATGCAAAGGAAATGCCAAGGCAGAAGAACTTGGTTTCAAGGGAAGAAGTGGTACATGGGAAGTACCCAGACCCAATGCATCAAAAGGAGGTATAACAAGATACCATGGATGTCATTTGGTGTTTACAAGGAGAAATCCAATGTCTAAAGGAGCAGTCTAGGTAGCATGAGCATAGATGAAGTGCTGAGGCTCTATAGAAGGAAAATGATGAGGTCAAGGAAGTATGTAAAATGCTAAGGCAAGAAAATATTATTCCCTTTCTAGGAGCATGGTTGAGAGAGAAGGTACCACATGCCGGAGAAGAGTGCTAGAGGTAGTTCTTCCATGCAAACCTTCCCCCTCACCACCTTGACTATGATAGGGATATCACTTTAAATACAGTTATGGATGGATGGCTCCTTAGTAATATCCTGATTGACACAAGCACAGAGGTAAATGTTCTCACGTTGGATGCATGGCATCATATGGGAAGGCTTGTATTATATATGTCTTCGAATGTGTTGTATATGGAAAACAAAATGAAGGAAATTCCCATCGGTGTCTTAAAGGATGCATACATCACCATTCAAGGGGCTAAGTTTACTGGGGAATTCAAAGTCTTGGTGCTCATCGAGGTAGAAAATTTCCCAACATTACTTGGGTGCCCATGGTGCTATAAAAATAATGCAGATCTATGGTTCAAAAAGGGATACATAAGCTTTGAAAATGAGGAGGAATGGGTCATCAAACCCATGGCTGATGGGAATTCAACACCCTATACTAAAACTTTTGGAGAAGAGGTCTTGGATAGAATATATTTGTGCTCAATCAGAGATCTAGAGATAATTGATCCCATTGAAGGAGTTATCCAGTTTGAGGATGCTCAGTCCCTAAGTGACACCACCAGTATAACTAGCAATAATTGGGCACAAGGAACCTATGAGTTAATCAGATGACATTTGAAAGTATCGGTGACAAAGGTGCATACGGTCTAATGCCTAGGAGGAAAGGAGCTACCTAAGTACTCAGGAGGAGCCTTCCTTGAGGTCTTTTTACAGAAGATGGAAGCTTAGTAGAAGGAGGAAAATGAATGAAGGGGGATGTTAAGTTACGTCCTACTCGAAACTGTTGCATGCTGGTGGGCAATGCATTGGAATAATCTCTTGGAAAGGCACAAGGTAATAATTACCTTCTTTGTAAGGTGTTGCAAGAGTAATGCACCCACAGCTATAAAATATTACCATGGTAAAGATACCACTTCCTACCATATCCAAGCATGTGAGACAACTTGGATGGGAAGCGCAGAAGCATTACCACCTTCATTATGGGTTCACAAGTTGTATTCCACACTTCAAGGTTATGCGCATGCATAGTACATTCATTCTAAGACATGCAGTCAGATAGGGAATTGGCAAGAGTTAGCGGCTGATCTCATTTAAACATTCGAGTATCAGAGTATAAAACCCTTGGTGGATAAGGCATTATAGGTTATCAAGCACCTTACCATTGGAGATAGTGCCATGGCAGAAGATAGGCTACTATAGTTGCTAGGTGAACCTAGCTTGGAGGTGCACTTTGAGGAAGAAGCATCAAAAGAGATACGACTTGAGTGTGTGTGTTTGGAAAAAGAAAAGGGGAAGATGGTGTATTTTATTGATGGTGAAGAAGTGGAAAACTTGGATTTTGACCATTCTGTAGGGACGCATGAGGTGGTAGATAGTGCTAATGAATGGGCATGTGCCTATCATGAGCCTTTAAAGACAAAGAAGGTTAACATCGGCTCAGAAGAAGAGCCTAAAGAGGCTATCATTGGAGACTATTGGTCAGAGAAGGAAGTCTCTAAGATCATTGATCTTTTATGTGAGTTTGAGGATATATTCCTGCATGGGTATCATGAACTAAAAGGCATTCACAATTCATTGGGGGAAATGAGAATTAAGTTGAAGGAAGGTGCATGCCCAGTCTAGAAGAGACCATACCAAATGAATCCTAACTTGCACATGAAGGTTAAGGAGGAAATAGATAAGATGATAACATCGGGCATTATTGAAGCTGTTGAAGAATCAGGGTGGATAAGTCTGATGGTGATTAACATCAAGAAGGATAGAAGGATAAGGATTTGTGTTGATTACAAGGACCTGAATGTAGTATGTATCATTGATCCTTTCCCAACCACATTTACTGAAGAGATCCTAGAAGGAGTGGCAGGGCATGAAGTTTACTCTTTCACGGATGGGTTCTCAAGTTTTCACTAGGTGAGGATTACAAAGGAAGACCAGAGAAAGATAACCTTTTCCACCGAGTGGGGAATTTTTCCTATATGGTCATTCCTTTTGGGTTGAAGAATGTGCCTACTGTGTTCTCACACATTTTGGTGTAGGCCTTCCAGGACTTTGTACACAAGTTCCATTAAGTCTACGTGGATGATTGAACAATATATGGGTTAGTGAAGGACCATTGTGACAACTTAAGTCTGATGTTTGAAAGGTGTCGGTAGTTGAGGATATCCCTCAACATCAAGAAGTGTGTATTTTTTAACTCGTTTGGGACCCTGTTGTGACACATCATATGCAAAGAAATCTTGCTGGTGGATCCTGCCAAAATTGCTGTGATTGTGGGCTTGGGGGAGCCAACTAGTCAAAGCACAGTGCGTGGGTTTATTGGACATGCGGGATACTATCAGAAGTTCATCAAGGGGTATGCAAAGATCGACACGCCTTTAGAATAATTAATAAGACATAAAAGTGCCTTTCATAAGGGAGAGGCATAACAGAAGGCATTTGACACATTGAAGGATAGGCTTATCACTGTGCCTATATTATGTTTCCCCTCTTGGGATAAGCCCTTCCATGTTCATATGGATGCCTCTGGAACAACCATTGGGGTAGTGCTTGCACAACCGGGTGAGGTATTTTTTGATCACCCCCTATGCTTTGCAAGTAGGAAGTTGACACCAATAGAGAAAAATTATACTATAACCGAGCGCGAGGCATTGTTTATGATCTACGCGCTTCATAAGTTTAGGTAGTATCTACTGGAAACTCCCTTTATCTTCTACACTGACCACTTGACATTAAAATATTTGATGAACAAGCCCATCCTACAAGCACGCATATTTCGGTGGGTGTTGTTATTCCAAGAATTTGTGTTCATGGTGGTTGTCAAACAAGGAAAAAGTAATTCTGGACCTGACCATTTGTCTAGGATTGATTCAGGGGAGGATGCATAGAGTATTGAAGATACCATTCCAGATGTGCAGCTGTTTAGGTTGCGGTGCGTGCCCTCAGAATTAGAGGATATTTTTTTGTTCCTTAAAATAGGTATGGCGCCGGAAGGGATGAAGACAATAGAGAAAAAGTAACTATTCATATGCGTCGTGCCCTACATGTTGATCAATGGGGACTTATACAAACTAGGGCGTGATGAAGTTTTGCACAGGTCTGTACTAAAGCATGAGCACGTCACCATCATAGAGGAAGCACACGGAGGAAGTGTAGGTGGACATTATGCAGGTGATGCCACCACATGTAAAATATTCATGGCAGGATTGTGGTCAGAAACTCTGTATAAGGATTACAAGGAGTATTGTAAAGTGTGTGACCATTGTCAGTGTGTTAGAAAGCCATGACAGAGAGATGAGATGCCTTTGTGCCCTATCCCTAGCATTGAACCTTTTGAGAAATGGGCAATAGACTTTGTAGGTCCTATTGCACTAGTAGCATGTAGGACTGGATCACGCTATGTAATCATTTGCATAGACTATTTGAAAAGGTGGGTAGACACAGCCCCAACTAAGGATTGTACAACAACTACAATAACAAGATTTTTATGGGAGAACATTATCATGAGGTATGGATTTCCTTTAAGTTTAATGAGCGATAGGGGTACACATTTCTTGAATGAGACCGTGAGGATCCTGTTCGTGGAGTTCATGGTGGATCATCACAAAAATACTCCCTATCACCCTCAGGAAAATGGAACTACTTAGGAATTTAACAAAATACTGAGTCATACCTTGACAAAGATTTATGATGTCAGAAGACAAGATTGGAATGACAAGGTATTAGCCATATTATGGGCTTATATGATAACTTATAAAATGATGAACACAGCCACACCATTTCAGTTGGTGTTTGGAATGGAAGCTGTCCTTCCGGTTGAGTTCATGTTACTTTCTCTATGAATAACACGTGCATGATGGCTGGCTAATGAACAAGCATTGGAAGAAAGGATTGATAAATTAATGAAGCTAGAAAAAAGACGATCATTCGCCAGGTGGGGCCAAATAGCAGAAAAAGCAAAGCAAAAAGCATGGCATGATCGCCACATTAAGAACAAGAAGTTTGAGGTTGGGAAGATGGTCTTACTATATGATTCTAAGATTCTACACCATCTTGGGAAGTTAAAAGTGCATTGGTTGGGTCCCTACATCATCTCGTACATCCTTGATTCAGGTGCGTGCCATTTACAAGCATTGGATGGGATGAGATTGTCAGGACAGTTCAATGGGAGTAGGTTGAAGCCCTACTATAAATAAGTCTTCTTGGTGTTTGTAAATAAGGCAGTATTGCTAGTTAGTTTAGGATTTTCTTTAATGCATTTTTCATTTCTTGTGTTTCCCTTTCTCGTTGTTGTTTTGTGTTGTGCCTTGGGTGCCAGTAATCTCATTACTTTTTGAAGGTTGTAACTGTGCAGAGGACCACACATCATTTTAGTGTGGGGTGGAGTAGGGTGTAAGAAATTAAAGTGTGAAGAACCAAGAAGGATTAAATTGGAAAGCTCGGTTGAATATCCCTGTGAAGAAAGTACATGCAAGGAAAGGTGAATAAGGATGGTTAGTGTTAGGATAAGGCTACATTGGGCATCCACGTACAAAAGAGGAAGAAGCGTAAAAACAACACGAGGTAGTCGAGAGAAAAAATCATGATAGAAGTGCCTTCAGCGCTGGTTATGTGCACGCAAGAGTCTCTTGTCAAGATGGATTGGTTGCGTGCCAGAAGGTTGGAGAATTATCTACTCAAGGTTGTGCATGTGAATTAAAGCACTAAAGTTTGGTTTGTTTGAAAAAGCAACATTAAGTGTTAAAGTATAGTGGTAGGTAAGGTAGAGGGTCGAGGCATTACTTTGCGTATACGAAGAGAGAAGTTCTTTTGCATCATTTGTAAACTAAGGCTTCTAGAACTGATCCGTGTGAAGAAAAATTTGAAGAGTTTGAGCGTGAGTAACTAGTTTGGATTTGCAAACCAGAAGGAAGGGATTTCACAGGTGTAAGAGAAGTTGTGATAAAGTGCCGTCTTGTGAAAGTATTATCCTAGTTAGGGTTTGAAAAACTAGGGAATGGGTTTAAGAGGTTCTCTTCACAAGTTTGAGATCTAAGGTTGGAAGAAGTGGAAGAGTCGAATAACAAGAAGAGATTGAAGTGATAAGAGGACCTAGACAATGGCACCTAAAAAACCAACTGTGTCACCCAAGAATCCTAAGGGAAAGGGCAAGGGCAAGGGCAGAGAGCCAATAACAACCACCACAAACATGAATGAGGAGTGGTATGTAGTAATGGATTACCTGGATGGAGTTTTGATTCGGAAGAAGTAAGGAGGTTAGCACACAGGAGAAGAAAAATCCAAGCCTTACATAGGAGCAAGTAACAAGGCGTAAAAAAGAGAAGAAACAAAAATAATTGAGGCCTTTGTAGGAAAATAATTAGAGCGCAATGCTGACATAGTGACGGAAGATGATAAGGAGGAAAGCGTTAATAAAGAACAAGTCAGTGTGGGAGGAGGTCCTAGTCTAACGGCGAGTTTCCCCAAAATCGTGTGCTTGGGAAGGAAGATCCTTGATATAGAACAAGGACAGGTCATGGGCTATGTTGATGGCCAAAGGAAGGTGCTACACACGCGCTTCCAAAGCATTATACCCATGGAAGAACTTCTAGCTACGAAGTCATTTGATGAGGAGGGCACGTACCCCAGGACAAGGAAGCTGCTCTCTTGGGAATTTGAGTCCCATATTGACGAGCCAGAGTTTAAAGTATACCAAGGGGAAATCATGTCAGTACCTAAGTCTAAGGGAGCCAACCCCTTGGTAAATTCCCAACAACTCTCAGATGAATATTTATGTAATGCACTCAATAAGGTTGTGGTTGAGGCTAAGGCTAGGCTCTTTGAAAGAAATGACAGAGTAAGATTTCTAGAGGGAAAGTTAGAAAATAAGGAAGAGGAGTTGGATAAGAAGACTAAGGGCTTGAAACAAGAAGAGTTGATCAATGCCCATCTGAAGTGAGAACTAAGGGATGAGAAGGTGAAGGTGTGTGAAGTATACAAAAAGGTGGAGTTTATCACAAGCGCCATTATGTTGAAGCATCCAGACCTAACACCACCCACATAGAAGTACGGATCCACTCTTGAATGCTTACAAGATCTGGCATGCATCCTCACCATGGAGAGACAACAATTGGCCTTGGAGTCCGCAGAAGAAGTGGCAGCATGCTTGGTGAGGGAGGAAAAATTGAAAGTGGTAGCAATCATTTATGAGTATAGTAAGGTACTTACGAATGTCAATATTTCTACCCAATCTGATGAGGCCACGTATGATAATTGCGTAGAAAGGGATAGAGTGGTGAGCATCTTGGTCACCACTCGCGAAGCAGAGATAAAGGAGTTTCAAGAAAAGAATAATGGAAATGGTGAAAAAAGGGAAAAAATCCTTTTCGAGGTCAAAAATAAATCTGAGGACATTGAAATCTTAAGGGGTTCAATCAAAAACTGGTTGAAGGAATTATTCCCATAGATTACTAGAAGGATGGACGCACTTGAAGACATGAGAAAGGAGTTAGAGAAATTTTTTGACACTATGAACGCTCAATGATATGGACTGAGTTTTGGGGAGGAAAGCTCCCTAGTCAGTGACCTCTATCAGAGAGGGAAAAATGAAGTTAATGCCTAGAACAAGTTAGATGTCAACTTGCAAAAAGATTTTCCTAGCTTGTTGCAATAATGCCATCACTTCTCCATTCTTTCTTCTTTCCCAAATTCTTCATCCCCATATTATTTTTCCAAGACGTAAGTCTATTATTATTCCTTATTCATTGGAGAAGTGTTCCCATGGACGGAGATTAGGTGTAGAGTGGAGTGATGTTGGGACCCCAAAATATTGGCTAAGTACACAAAGGCATGTAGGCATGCAAGGCCTAGTTGAAAAAGGGTGCACAAGGAGAAGGGACACAGAATAGGGTTTAAAGAAGGGTTTAAGAAAACTCATGGTGCACATGTGGATAGAGCTAAGGTTTCAAGACTTAGCCATATTGGGCATTTTGGGCAAGACATGAGAAAAGCGTGACCCGACTATGCATGCGGAGTGGATAAGGTGCTAACTTGGTGATAGGTTGGCCTAGGAAGGAATATGCCCTATGATAGAAGGTTCTAGAAGACATCATGGAAAAAAGTGGAGAGCTCAGGCTTGGAGAAGCATGCTCCCATGGAGGACCACATTCAGACACTTGGCATTGGATCTGAGGCCACAGAAGGATGAGTTGGCACTTTGGAATGCCTATATATGCGAGTTTCTGTAGGAGAAAAAGATATAGATTGGATAGGATACGAGAGGAGAATAGAGAGAGCGGAGCTTTGTAGAAATACTACAAGAAATCTTTAGGATTGGGTAGAGGCTATCTAAGGGAGTAATGTATTAAGGGGCTAGGATATAAAATTTTCTTTGTATGGATGAAGGACATGATCCTTGCTGTGACGTATGACTTCAGTCTGATCAAGATGTGGTAGTCTAATGGATCCATTGAATGTAATGAGGTTACAAACATTAATGAGTATGAATGTAATTGATTTGGTTCATATCTATTTCTTTTCATTTCTTTTCATTTCTATCTGTTATCTGTAAGTACCCTCTATTTGGAATGAATACATTTTTCTAGAGGCCGTTCTGAGCCGTACGATGATTGTATGTTTCATTTCCACCTTTATTCATTAAGTTACTAACATAGATGATGGTTTCCCACTTAATTAATTCACATAAAAGAGAGACTCAGCACCCATGCTTTCCTTGGGTGAGTGCCCAACGCCGCTGGCTGATAGGCCGCCGTGCATGGGATTTCTTTCCTTTGTGGTGGGTGTAAAAATGACTACATCTCGACACCACTTCAAAGATAGTAGATAAGTAAAAACAAGTGAATTTTGAAGGGATCAAATAAAAATTAGTAGAGTGAAGGATTCCCCCTCGAGTGTCGATGGGGTTATGAAATAGGTTGATCGACGATCGAAAAGATGAAGGAAATGGATAGAAAAATAAGGGGCGGGAGGGGGGTTAGAAGGTGATCCCTATTGTCAAAAGTGAGTTGGAAGAATAATGTTGATAAAAGAGAATGATATGGAAGAAAAATAAAGATGAAGGGGATGGAAATAGCTTTCATCCAACTGATGTAAAAAAAACTTTATTTCATCAGCTCTTATTATATATATACACATAACAACAAAAGTGTACCATAACATGAAAATCTATAATAATAACATTTGTTCATTACCAAAAATGCTTAAATCCATGAAACATACAAAATTTAATGCAATATGAGAATGTAAACAAGCTAAACTAATAGGGAAATAAGTACAAACACACATACTCAAACAAACAACATTTAAGATGGTTACACAAATTTTTTTTATCAAGCTTTAGTTCCCAAATGTTTGATTTAACGACAAGGGTTAATGATGGTGCCCCATGAAGGATACATGTGAGGGGAATAAACAGAGGACATATGGGTCCTACAAAAAATAAATCATGAACTATGAAACAATACCAAACAACTCATTGTGTAATGCAGTATAGACATATTAATAAATCCAACTTTGTTAATGGAGGTAGATCTAGATGATCGGCGAGTCACGCATAAGAACAAGTGAGAATCAAAGAAATATATTTTGTAAGATAAATTTTTATGTTTGAGTATAATGCATTTGATACAGGTTACAGCCGTGTGCATGTCATTTACCAATATTTGAAAAATTATGAATTTTTTATAATTTTTTTGGTTTTTTTGAATTTTACCATTTTTTAGATAATTTAGATTTTACCATTTTTTTTGATTTTTACCATTTTTTTTGGATTTTTACCAATTTATTGGATTTTTGTAAGATTTTTACCAATGTTTTGGATTTTTAAATGATTTTGTGAATTTTTAGGGTTTTTTGAAAGTTTTCTGGAGCTATGTATAGGAAAATGAAGATGTAAAGATGCCCCCAGTGAGAGGTGAGAATATACAAGGGAAAATATCGCATGTATATACAAGAAGAAGATAAGTCGGATCAAGGACAAGATGGATATGTTCAACATGATGATGAACTCAAACCAATGAAGTGCTAGGATGAAGTGATCATTCCCCTAGTGCAAGCTAGGAAAGAAAAAGATGACATATATAAGTTGAAGATTGTTTTATTGAAAGGGGAAAAAGGTTCCCATAAACATGGTAAAAATGCAATCTTATACACATGGATGTTTTGAACGAATTAGAAGAAAAATGTGAATGCTATGGAAAATGTATTTACAAGATTGGCAATTTAAAGGTGGTTAGCCCAAGGCACAAATCATGAGACAAAATATAGACTATAATAAGAGTTTGAACAAGGTCCAAAAAAAGACACTTAGTAACATAATAATCATGTTAGCTCATTGAGATACAGTGTATGCATGTGGAAATTAATTACCTCTTGAAGTGAAGATTTGATAGGTAATAAGTGAAGAAAAACTAGCCAATGTGTAGGAATGATTTATTTTGATAGGTGATTTGTGAATGGAGGGTGGAAGGAGAGTCATACATTTCTCCATTGCCAGCCACTTGTCCATAGCCCCAACGGAGATGTATTTGATTCTAATTGTAAATTTTCTCTATTACTAGCCAGGCATCCATAGCCCCAATAGAGATACTGGAAATGCCCCAAAAGAGAGTTATATATTGCTTTTCTCTTTTGATTTTTGATGTTTTAATTGAACTTTTGATTTCTGAAGATTATTTCAGCTCTCTCGATTGTTTTGATGAGGGTTTAAGAACCACTGATGGATTGATGGAAGGATGTGGAAGTGATTGTGATGATGACATTGGCTAGTGTCAACAAATACACCCAAATTTTTTCGCAATAATTTTATTAGATGCAGATAGTGATAGGATCTCTAAGAGGTCAATCATTCTTTAATTTATCAAGGTGATGAAAGACCAAGGTCAAATGAATATTATAGAGATAAATTGCGCATAAAGAGTACAAATAGACTAACAAAAATATCATCGAAGGAATGAATATGGTGAGAGACTTGCAGATGAATGGAATGAAAGGGAAGGAAGAACAACCATGTGTATGCAATACATGATTGTAATGTTTTATATTTGTACCTTTGCTTTTTTTAATGTTTTCTCATTTTTTGTATTTTTGAATTATTTTTAATTTTTTAGAGATTTTGATTTTTGGGAAGTTAGGACCAAAAATTTCACTCTACATGAATATATTCAACAACAATGTTTGTTATTTATTTGATGTGTGATACTAGGAGTTTTTTCTTATCAAGAGTGATATTGTCTCTAATCTCGATGACCGTAGTGAGATCATATTTGATAAGTGACTGTGACTTATATTTAAACATGGATTTTTTATGTGGGATCTTGAGTTCCCTATTCATAAGTTTCTACACTCTGCGCCAAACTTAATGGTTACATTGGTGTGCATTCTTGTATCACATTTGATTTTTAATTTTATGGTTGTTTGACTTATTTGGAGATTTAAAGCTCTTTGGATTTTTGATCGTATATTGATAAAGAAACTGTTTGGGTTTCATATAAGATAATGTGTGATTTTGTTGATCCTAAGAAATGGGAGAAGAAAGTGAATGCTTAGGGTTGATGATAAGAACGTGGGGACTGATGGTGGGCTTGCCCCAGTCATTGATATTAGGATGATATGATGGAAAAAGAGGATATTGTCCAAGGATTGAAGAGGATGGGATACTAGGAGGTGTCCCATAGATGGAAGAAAAATGGCTAATAGGATGTGTTAGGAAATAAGAGATAAAATATGTGGAATAATCCCTTTCAGAATCGCAACAGTAGAAACTAATATGCAGAAAAATATTGCAGATCTGAAATAAAATTGCAGAATAAATAACACAACATAGAGAGACAATATTTAACGTGGTTCACCCAATTTGGGCTACGTCCACCAAGAATCACTTGCTCAGATTTTATTACAAGCCTTCACTCTCTCAATACAATACCCAGATCCGTTTGGAGCTATGCTCAACAAACTCTACAGAATTCAAACCCGAATTCAAAACACATCTGTAATACATTTTCTTGTACATCTATCATATGCATAAGACCATATAAATAGAAAACTGCTTAAGCAGTTTGATACAAAACCGTGGGTATCAAAACCAAGGGCAAAAAACCGTGGGTATCAAAACAATGGGCAAAAGACCGAAAAAAAACCATGGGCCCAAAAACAGCCCATAACGGCTACCCATTACCCATGGGTTAATGAACCACCCATGAAAAATACCCGAGTGTAACACATGGAAGGTGTACCATACTCTAACATGAAAATAGGCTCCACAAACATAACAATCTCCCACTTGGAGACTAGTTTCCACTGAGCAAGCTTCTCAACCCTTCACTGTCATCTGCGAAGGCCAACCAAAGCTGAACATAGCTTTAGTTTATCCCTTGTGACCACCTTGGTCATCATGTCTGCAGGATTCTGACTGGTATGAATCTTCTCCAACTTCAACTTGTCTTCCTCCAAAGCTGTCCTGATGAAGTGATATCTCAACTGTATATGCTTCATCCTGGAGTGGAAAGCAGAGTTCTTAGCTAGGTGTATAGCACTTTGACTATCACTATATAGCTTACATTCCTCCTGCTTATGCCCCAAATCCTCAAGCAATTGTTGTAGCCAAATCATCTCTTTGCTTGCCTTCGTGGCAGCAACATACTCAGCCTTCGTGGTTGACAAAGCCACCAGCTTTTGTAGTCGTGAAATCCAACTCACTGCTGTCCCACCTACAGTGTAAATATAACCTGTTGTGCTCCTCCTACTGTCTACATCTCCAGCCATGTCTGAATCTACATAACCACGTAAAGTGGTGTCTGATCCACTGTAGCACAAAACTGTACCCATGGTTCCTCTCAAATACCGAAGGATCCACTTTACTGCTTGCCAATGCTCTTTACCTGGATCACTCATAAATCTACTCACAGCTCCCACTGCATGGGCAATATCAGGCCTAGTGCACACCATAGCATACATCAAACTGCCAACTGCTGATGAGTAAGGTACCTTTGACATCTGCTTTCTTTCTTGCTCTATCTTGGGACACTACTCATTTGATAACTTGAAATGGCCTACCAAAGGAGTCCCAACCAGTTTAGCATCCTGCATGTTAAACCTGTCCAATACCTTCTTAATGTACTCTTCCTGAGATAAAGTCAACTTCCGTTCCTTCCTATCCCGAGTTATCCTCATACCGAGGATTTGTATGGCTGCCCCCAAATCCTTCATATCAAAGGATTCACTTAGTTGTTTCTTGAGTACTTTTATTTCCTGCATGTTTTTACCTACAACCAACATGTCATCAACATACAAACACAGGATAATATAACTTCCATCCTCAAATTTCTTTGTATACACGCAATGGTCAGAATGACATCTAATATAACCTTGCTCCATCATGAAGCTATCAAACTTCTTATACCATTGACATGGAGCTTGTTTCAAGCCTTACAAGCTCTTCTTCAGTTTACACACCATCTCCTCTTTACCTTTGACCTCATAGCCCTCTGGTTGCTGCATATATAGCTCCTCCTCCAAATCACCATGAAGAAATGTAGTCTTTACATCTAACTGTTCTAAGTGCAAGTCTTCTGCTGCCACTATTCCAAGAACAGTTCTAATAGAAGTCATTTTTACTACAGGAGAAAAAATCTCATCAAAATCTATACCTTGTTTGTGTGCAAACCCCTTGACCACCAACCGGGCCTTATATCTTTTCTTTCCTCCTTCTTCATCTTTAACTCTGTACACCCACTTGTTCTGCAATGCTCTTTTTCCTTCCGGTAGCTTCACCAAATCCCAAGTCTGGTTCTCCATAAGAGACTTCTGCTCCTCATCCATGGCTTGCTCCCACTTCTTACTGGCATCTACCTGCATTGCTTCATCAAAGCTCTCTGGCTCTCCACTATCAGTGAGTAATAAATAATAAAGAGAAGGAGAAAAATGTTCAGGTTCTTTTCTTACCCTAGAAGACCTCCTCACTGTAGGAGTTTGGGGTTCCTGTTGAATAGGTTCCTGAACTGATTCATGGGTCACTTTCCCATCCGGAAGATCCTCTACCACTGCATATTCTTTCTTGGATTCTTCCTTGTTTTCCTGCAACTATTGCTTATACATGACTTTCTCATTAAAGACCACATCCCTAGACAGAATGATTTTCTTGTCCTTAATACTCCAACATTTAAACCCAAAGTCATCACCACCATAACCAATGAAAGTACATTTTTCTGATTTAGCCTCTAGCTTGGTCCTATCATCCTTGTCTATATGAACAACACTTCACATCCAAAGACTTTAAGAAATGAATAATCAACTTTCTTACCGTACCATGCCTCCTCAGGTATGCCTCCATCCAAGGCACTTGAGGGTCCTCTGTTTATCAAGTACACAGCTGTGCTCACCGCTTCTGCCCAAAAAGAAAGAGGCAGTCCTGCATGTAATCTCATGCTCCTAGCACGTTCCATTATAGTTCTGTTCATCCTTTCTGATACCCCATTCTGCTGCGGAGTTCCTGGAACTGTCTTTTTCCTGCGGATTCCATTCTTAGAACAGTAATCATTAAATTCATTGCTGCAATACTCCCCTCCATTATCTGACCTGAGACATTTTAGCTTAAGACCTGTTTCATTTTCTACCAAGGCTTTCCATTTAACAAAAGTGTCAAATACATCAGATTTGTGTCTAATACAATAAACCCAAACTTTCCTTGTTGCATCATTAATAAAAGTAACATAATAACTTGAACCCCCAAGAGACGATACCTGAGCCGGCCCCCACACATCATAATGTACCAGCTCTAACTTACTTTCTTTCTTTGTAGGTCCAACCTTGAGAAACCTTACTCGCTTCTGTTTCCCATATATGCAGTTTTCACAGAAATCCAAACCTGTTTCTGTATATCCAGGAAAATTCTTCTTTATAATGTTCATGCCCTTATGGCTCATATGACCGAGCCTATAATGCCATAATGTTGTATCTACATCTGAAGCCACAAGATTACAATCATTAGTATTATCAGTGGTTAAATACAAGGTTCCAACCTTCTTACCTCTTGCCACCACAAGAGCACCCTTGGTGACCTTCCAAGAGTCTGCTGTAAATATCACAGTACAACCATCACTTCCCAACTACCCTGCCGATATCAAATTTCTCCTTAATGTAGGCACATGTCTGACATCCTTCAATAGCCATGTATTCCCATTCTGCATCTTAACCTAAATAGAACCTTTTCCAACTATGCTACAAGGCTCATCATCACCAAGAAAAACATGCCCAAAATCCCCTTGAACATAATCAACAAAATAATGCCTATGTGGAGTAGCATGAAAAGAAGCCCCTGAATCTAAAACCCAAGATTCAGTAATATTATGCAAAGAAAGAATCAAAGCATCCTGACATACATTACCCGATGCCACATTTGCCTCCTTGTTTTCTTCCTGTTGTTTCTTCTTATCCCAAAGCTCCCAACAGTCCTTCTTTGCATGCCCAGGCTTTCCACAATTCCAGCATACAATCTTGTTCTTGGATTTTGACCTTGCCCGATCTTTTGATTTTCCACAATTTCCTCTATTCTTCTGTCTCCCTCTAGTTTCCACTGTCAAAGCATTCCCTGAAGTAGAAGATTCCCCAGAGCTTCTTCTTCACATTTCCTCGCTTAGAATCACCCCTACAACATCTTCAAACTTCAACTTTGAGTTAGCTGGAACCGAGTTACTTACCGCCATTACCAGGCTGTTCCAAATCTCAGGTAAAGAGCACAAAATTAATAAAGCCCTAACTTCTTCATCAAATTCTATTGTAACCGAAGCTAGCATATTCACAACCATATTGAAATCATTTAAATGATCTGCTACTGAACTATTCTCAGACATCTTCATATTAAACAAATTTTTCATTAAAAATATATTATTAGAGGCAGATGGTTTTTCATACAACTTCCCTAATGCATCCATTAGATCTTTTGTAGTCTTTTCCTTTGAGACATTAAATAATACCGAAGATGCAAGACTCAGCCGGATCATTCCAAGTGCCTTCCGATCCAACAAATCACATTCCGCATCTGTCATACTCGAGGGTTTGTTCACCTTCTCAGACAACGGAGTATAAAGATCCTTCTGATAAAGGTAATCTTCCATCTGCATCTTCCAAAGACTGAAATTCTACCCGTTGAATTTATCAACCCTAGATCTTCCTTCATCTGCCATAGCTCCCACTCAAGCTAAAAAACTTTCCCTGCGATTCAACACTTCAGCAAACCAAACCAGGCTCTGATACCAATTGTTAGGAAATAAGAGATAAAATATGCTGAATAATCCCTTTCAGAATCACAACAGTAGAAACTAATATGCAGAAAAATATTGCAGATTTGAAATAAAATTGCAGAATAAATAACACAACATAGAGAGACAATATTTAACGTGGTTCACCCAATTTGGGCTACGTCCACCAAGAATCACTTGCTCAGATTTTATTACAAGCCTTCACTCTCTCAATACAATACCCAGATCCGTTTGGAGCTATGCTCAACAAACTCTACAGAATTCAAACCCGAATTTAAAACACATCTGTAATACATTTGCTTGTACATCTATCATATTGTCCAAGGATTGAAGAGGATGGGATACTAGGTGTCCCATAGATGGAAGAAAAATGACTAATAGGATGTGTCCCAAGTCCCAAGTATAGAAGATGATGGGCTACCAAGAGGTGTCCCATAGATGGAATATAAAGAACTAATAGGGTGTGTCCCAAGTATAGAAGATGATGAGATACCAAGAGCTATCCCATAGATATAAGATGAGGGGCTACTAGGACATGGCCCAATTATAGGTTATAATGGGCTACCCGGAGGTGACCCACAAGTAGAAGATGGATGGATACTAGGAGGCGGGCCACATATAGAAGAAGACGATGGACTATCAGGCGATGAACCAAGGTGAGATTGTGATTGAGGAATTTTGATATGTAAAGAATGATTTGGTGATGAGAAGATAGGCTAGAGATCAATGATAGACCCAAGAGTTTCTCCATGTAATGGGGATGGTGAAAATGGAAGAATAATAAGAGCATCTAGTTTGATGATCTTAGGATCTTCCTCTATTTTTTGAAAAAGGAATCAACTTCTTCCCCACAATATGTGAATGCATCGAGGTCAAAAGATAATCCTTTCTCTTGTTCCTCTAGAGGGATGCCATCATGTAGCCCCATGAATTATTTGATTTCTTCTTCATTCTAAAATAAATCGATCAGTATGGGTTATTTTTCTTCAATCATGGTAAATTGATTAGAAGAAACTAGTCCAACTAGTGTGGAATATGTTTGGTGATGATTGATAGAAGAAGATGAATCAAGAGACAAAGTAAACTTGTATGGACATGTATCACAAGTGGAAGTAGACAGGGATTTATAAGAAGTCGTTACAAGTTTTCCTAGAAGATGACATAGTTTAGGTAGACAAAGAGGGTCACATAGTCAGTCAGTATATTGCAATGTAGGATTCATATTGGATGATTTATTAGAGGAAATTTGAGTCACAAAAATATTCAATATAGGAATTTGTTGTTGAGCTGAATGATAAAATAGGTCTTGCAAAGAAAAGGAGGACTGCAACATAGGATTAACATTAGATGAAAGATAAATAGGGTCCTGCGAAGAAAGGGAGGATCACGACTCAAGATTCAAATTATAAGTATGATGGGGGTCCTGCGAAGAAATGGAGGACCGAAACTTAAGTTTTTAAATTAGATATATGATGGTGGTCCTGTGAATAAAGGGAGGACCACGACTCAAGAGTTAAAGTAGATGAATGATGGGTAGAATTTGTGGTGACAAAAACCCTTAGAGGAGGAAAATGTTGTTTAGGAGACTGGTTACTCTCTATAAGAAAGTTGATCAAATGAAACTCAAAGGACTGAGAGGAATCCAAAAGATAGTTTGGATTAGAATCCTCAGAAGATTGAGAGGAATCAAAAGAATAGTTTAGATTATAATCAGTAGAAGAGTGGGGGAACCCGAATAATAACTTGGATTAGAAGTGTCCAAACCATACCACTGACTATGAGATGAAGGTGGGGAATGGGGTACTTTATTGAGTTCTCTAGCACAAAGAACCAATCGAGGTGTAGTTGTGATAGGCATGTTTCAATGTGAATGCCTAAACCTAGGTTCCTTATTGTCATAAGTGTGAGGAAACATGTGATACTCAGTCACTGTTGGAATCGTTGGGTCCCAATACCCAGACCTAGATAGTGTGATTTAACTCCAACATATGGAAAGAACTTACATGTCAATTTGGGTAGTAGAATGGTAACCAACTAGACATTTTTCAAAGATGGATATGTTTGTGTGATTTTCCAAAGGGGATCTAAAGAAAACATACATCGTGATGACACAATCTTGACAAATCCAGCAAGTTTTGAATAATAAGTTGCAAGTGTAAATGATCGAAAGGATTTTCCTTAGAAAAACAATTCTACAAGATGAGTGATCAAAAGGAACAATCAAGCAAGCTCAAAACATGAAGCCAATCTATAAGGAAATAATCCCTATGCAAATGTGTCTTGATGATAGTTCGACGCAAGATGATCAAAACAATGTCAAAACTTATGTCAAGTTTAAAATAAACAAGGCGTAAGTAATAACAAAGGGTTGAAGTGATTTCCAATCAAGGTATACTATAACCTGTCTATATATAAATAAGCCATAAATCCCAAAAAGTGGATGTTACAATTACGAGAAACACAACACTTCCACTTACATACGTTATTCAATATTTTTGGAAAATAAATATATTAGTATCGAAATGATCTTGAAACAATGCAAATAATGTAACAACAACACTTTTCAAGGTTGAGGCATTATTTGGAATATGGGAAAGTCAAAGTATACCAAGGATTTGTTATTGTGCGAGTAATGTAATGCTACAATCTCGAAACTTAGATCGAGTTTATGAATATATATATATATATATATATATATATCTATATATATATATATATATATATATATATATATATATATATCAGTATTGAAATTGTATAAAGATGATGCGAGAGAAGTAACACCTCAAAGGAAGATCGATGATGAACAAGCCTAACTACAAATGAAAATATTGACGTGGGTATCAAGATCAAATGGATATCAATATGGGGAGATGTACCAACACATGTTCAACATTTACCATCAAGTCTCAAGCAAGGACGAATGTAAACGGGTGCAAAAGTGGTGGACACAATCAATCCATAACACATGTAATGTTGCTCCTCTTTTGATAAAAAAATATCAACAAGAAGGAAAAGGAGTAGATCAAATGGGGGTGAAAAATACTTAGCGTCACTTTGGTAGAGTTTCACCTCATCTTATGGTGAGTGAAAAACTAAGAAAAATTAACACTTCAAATTTTCATAATGAACGAAGCTTGGATCAAACTTTGATGGATTCTCCCCTTGTTCGAAAAATAAGGTTTTTACTTCGAAAAAGTTCTTACTTTGTGAAGGCTCTTTGAAACACAAATGGCTTTGATTCGGTCAAGTTGGCTCTAAGATGAAATGGTTTCCTAATTGGTTCTCTCAAATAGGTGTTACAAATTATCTCTATGAGCTTAGTTTCCCAAGGAATTCACACTGACTAAACATCAGAGTATCCCAACTTTACTTTACCTCCTTCGATACAATGAGCAAAAATTACATTTAGTTGTATCTCACTAGGGTCACATGAAGATAATATTGACTCTAATCTCACAAAGGCATACTAGTCAAGTGGTAAGTGGAGCACTTCCCATTTCATCCATAAGGTTCCATCTTACGTGGACTACTTTTGGGTTTATAGGAGCATCCCTCTTTTTATCTTAAGGCTTATGCCCAAGGGCACTTCTCCCAGTTCAAAGAAGAAGATCTGTAGTTATTAACCAAACCTGCAATTATAGTGTTTTGAATGTGGTGTTTTTTCTTATCTTTGAACTTAATGTGGTTTAGTTTTACACCATTGGTAACCTACAACAAACTGTATTAGTATTGGTTTAGATCTTGATTCTTTGACAAGTGAATTTTGGTCCTGCACGTGAAAGATTAGTAGTTCTCCAAAAAGATCAAATCATCACAAAATAGGATTTAAGTGTTGTTTTTTATTCCCAAGATCACCTAAAAGGTGTGAGGAAGATCACACACAACAAAAAAAACCCAACTATAACGAAAATGGAAAACACTTACATAATCAAAGTGCAAGGAAAATCATTATAACCAAACTGTTGTTCATTCCCTTAGGAAATTTTTTTATTGAAGTGTTTGAAAGTGTGAAAAAGGATTATAATTGTTTTTGATTCCCTAGATCACCTAGAATGTGCGAGGGAAGAGCATACATAATTCTATCCTAACAAATGAAAATAAGAAATTCATTAAACTCATTCAAACACGTTAGTAAAAACATGATTCAATAGACCCTGCAAACAAAAATTAGCATTGAACACCTACAAAAGATGTTAGAAATATCAAAGAACAAATTTTACAAAGCATTTAGACATGTTAGAAAATGAATAGTTTTCTAATAAAGGAAACCATAAATTTTCTATATGTCAAAATCCTAATCTTATGTTTCCATTGCGTAGTTCACTTTAATATCTTTCTAACGCAAAAAAATGGATTTGTTTTGAGTTCCGGAGAAAACGTTATGGCCTCTGGAAGATAGGTTATACAAAAGGTTCAATGGTAACATGCTCCTAATGACATATACATGCCCTTGATGACATATAAGTGCCCCTAATGATATATACACTGATCTGTGAGAAAAAAATAGACATTGCAATACCTATGGGAAAAAAGTAGACAATGCAACACCTATGGGAGCACAATGACATATACACGCCCCTAATGACATATACACACCCCTAATGACATATACTTGCCCCTAATGACGTATATGTGGATTTGAGGGCATGTTGGTGTGATTTTCCTATGTGACATCATAAACATGGAATGTGACATAGGAAAACTCAAAAAAGGTCAAATTTTTGGAATTCTAACCCAAAATTGGAAACAACCCATTGCTTTGAAACCTAAAAAATAGACTCAACACATACAAAGTTAAGAAAAAAAATCAAGGGATGCAAGTTATTTAGCATGTGTATAATAAGGGTTAGCCAAATTTGAGAAAAGAAAGAAAGCTTGAAATCAGGTGTAAGGGACTAGGGATCCGTCCCACTAGGCATGCCAAATGGGCTCATGTAATATTAACTAAGCTGATAAAAATTTAAACTAAAAATCTATATAGATTCAAAAGCAATATTAATCTAATAATGAACCATCATGATAAGATCTTATGGATATTGATTCATTCTAATGCATGCAACTTTCAACAACATCAAAGTAAAATACTAAGATAATATCTACTCTCTAGACTGCTAACATAAAAATAAACCTAAATAGACCATTTAGAAATAAAATTGGATTGTTTCTTGATATCAAGGATTGAGAATGGAATCTCACCAAGAATGGTTACAAGGCCATTATAGATCTTCCCATGTGTAATGAACCGTTACACCAAAACCTCAAGGCATTAGTGAAATCCACACATGAGGATCATAACATCCCACCATGCTTCCATAGCCTGGACCTCGGGCCAGATTTGCACCCGTATAGTGGGACCCCGCGCTGCCCTATACGAGCCCCGGGTGAACACTGCAATGCCAATGTAGCTACTCGTGCTGGGACTCGAACCTAGGTGGTCACTCTGATACCAAATGTAACAAACTGTTACACCAAAACCTTGAGGCATTAGTGAAATCCGCACATGAGGATCATAACACCCTGTTACTCAATTTTGAGTGTATGGATGCAAGATGAAGAAGTTGGCTCTAACTAATGGAGGAATGCTCAAGATCAAAATGCATATAGTTTATTATATATGCATGTAAGGTGTAAGAAGAAAGGTAAGAAGATGGGTTTCTTATATAAATTGTCAGTTGGATCAAGGCAATGGATTTGGTAAATGTGGGATAAGGTCAAAGTAACTTTAGTTTAGTTTACTAAATCTAGTTGAGTTTGTATGTGAGTTAGTACTTTATTTAGCACTTTATGGGAGTTGGGGTTCATATAATTAATCAAAGGTGATTAATTAATAGGCTAGGAGTAAGATTTGTAGGTTGTTTAGAGGAAAATGGGTCAATAAATGGTAATTTATTGATTTAGGCTAGTGGTCGTAATTAATTAAGAATAATTAATTGACCTAAGTAGAAGTGGACACTAACTAATGAAAGGTTGTTAATCTGTATCTTGAGCGATAAGAGGGTTAATTAATTATTGAAATGTAATTAATTAACACTGATAAAAGAGAAATGGCGCGTTATTGATGAAATATCGTGAATTTGTGGGAAAGGGGATAATTAGTGCAATTTAAGTTTTAAAATTGCTTGAATAAATTCTAGGTATCTACATTAACAACAAAATTCACAATTTAATTGTATTGTAAATGATTTTTTTTAGTTTTACAAAATACTATACTTGTTGTCAATAACTTCCCTATTTGAAAGAAACAAGAATTAAAAATACAATTAATTTTATAGATTCCCTCTTTAAAAAATTAATTTTCCTAAATAAGTTATTATAGAAAAAATTAATGAAAAAATTGGTTTGGAGACTAAGCTCCTTATGTGACTGAGATCACAACCAAGCTGGTTGATTTTAATTTTTTTTACAAGGATAGTTAGGATGGTGGCTGAGCCATATTGATATATCACTCACTGAGATATGGGCTGAGCCAGGCGGGCTCACCCATCTCTTAACTTATTTTCTAGTGGAAGTAGGTCAATCTCACTACTTTACACACCACCTTACATGCCAATCCGAGCCCACTTCATATGTGACCGTAGTCTCAACAACCTATTCCTAGAAAATATATATTTTTAAAATCCATAAAATTCACCCACCCAACGCATGTGGGATTAATTTATTTCAGTGGAAAAGTGGTTCAAATCACCGAGAAACATACGATCAAGGGGGTAAAAACATATTTTAATTCTAACCTGTACTAAGCCATATTTTTTTTTTTGGAATTGAGGGTAAATTGAGGGTTTTTTTTTAAAAGGACCCACATCCTTATACCATTTAGGATTTTTTGAGAGGATCCACAACCTGGTTATAATGAAGGGGACCACTATTAGGTACCCAATTGAAGCAACCATGAAACCATAGTGAAGATGCAGCGGCCATCGAAAATGACCGCAGCGAGTGGGACAACTATTAGGACAGCCACCGGCATTGGCAGCGAGAGGAGCAACCACCAGGGTCAGCAGCAAGCGGAGCAGCCACCGTGTCAACATCAAGAGGAGCAACCATGACAGTAGTGAGAGGAGCAGCCACTAGGGTCAGCAACAAGCAGAGCATCCACCAGTGTTAACAGCGAGAGGAGAAACCACGACAGTAGCGAGAGGAGGATCAACAGTGAGCGGAGTAGGCACTCGCATCAACAGTGAGAGGAGAAGGAACCACCAGCGTCAGTAGTGAGGAGTAACCACAAGTGTCAGCATGAGCAGAGATGCCGCCTCTAGCGGCGAAATGACCTCTGAGGAGGATCATGCCTCGGGGGGATTTGAACATCGGTGAGCAAGCACACAACCATGTGACTTGACCGCACCACTCCCACCCCATCGGCCATACTAAGCCATATTTATTCTTATTCCAAGTGCTAATTTACAAACCTGTGAACCCATATGGATGACCAATTCACTTGCAAGAAAGGAGCGGGGCATTAGTTAGTTTTTAATTTATGTTATATTAAAACTTCCACCAAACTATAAGTGTGGATAGTGCCACATGGAGCTCTTTTGGAGTGGGGGTGTTTGAAGGGGGGCCAAGATAATATTTAAATTAAGTGCTTTAGGTTAGGTTTGGAGTTTATAAAAATACCATGTATAGTTTGCTTATAACATATAATATTATGTTAAAAAAACATGCGGGTTAAGTTTCAAAAACATGTGAATATAATTACTTATATTAAAGCAATTAGTTTAAGATTTTAAAAAGAATTTAACCTATTATAAGTGGCCAATTATTCTTAACTTAGGTTTATATTATATTTTAGAATTAAAAAAATTATTTTACTGCAGAGAAGGTCCCCTTACAAGGGTCTTATCCTCTTCCAGTCACAAAAATTGATGCACATTTTTTGTGGAGGGTGGTCTTCATCTTGGGAGAGCTTTCATTTACCATTGGAAATAATATTTTTCCTTGTGTGCAGTCAAAGCATATAAGTGTGTCCCTCTTGGTGGCTAAAATATTTTAAAATATGACTAATAAATAAATATTTAAAAATACTATAATTTTTTTTTAAAATCAGGTAAATTATAGATGCCCTGTAGCTTGGTATTTATAATCTCATAAAAATACATTTTTTTCATATTATATGTGTTTGGTCATGTTTTGATTGTCGGAAATATTTTGTAGAAGGTACAAAAAATTAAAAAAAAGTGAGCACATTTGAACCATAAAAAAATCTTGCAGATTATTCAGTCAAATAAAACCTACCTATGTATGGAGAGTGGGCTCAAAATTTTTTCAAACCTATTCACATGAGGGTAAATATTCGAGAGTTTTGAGAGGGTGTCCTATAAAATGGAGGGGAGGTTATTTATTTTCAACCAACCATAACCACCAAAATGTTATAACCTTTTATTAATTTAATTAAACATTTGAAACAAGGGGTTATATATATTAAACAACTTAAATATTAATTAAATAAGTAAAAACCAACCATAACCACCAAACTGTTATAACATTTTTTTAATTTAATTAAACATTTGAAACAAGGGGTTAAATATATTAAATAACTTAAATAAGTAAAACATTATAAAAAATATTTTAAATACACACATTATAAATATATTACAATAAAATAAAATAACACGTGAGACCACAATTAACATGGAAAATCGTAAAGGGTGAAAAACCATGGTGAAAATATTTTCCATTTACTGGAGAAACAAATATTTACAGTCCAGTAAAACTCCTTTCTACCTCACTTCTCTCCACCTATGAATTCATCATGTGAATTCTACATTATGTGATATGATATATCACCTAACCCTATGGGTTAATATAAACAAATTAAATAGGTGTGAATTGTTGCAAAGCACCCCAATTAAATAATAATTGATTTATTAAAAACCAATTAACGTATATAGTGCATATTTAAAAAATTAAAATATATAATAGTCTAATTTATTTAATTATAGACTATAATTTATAAATAGAACACTTACTATTAAAATGTTCTAAGATGTAGCAGTATATGCATACATAATATAATAATATGATGAAAATTGTGGCTTAAATCTACCCCTTATGTCCATTATTGTCTTCTTTCCCTCCGCTCTTTCATTTGTGGTTTTGTATTCATTATTTTTTACAAATTTTCATGTCATTTGTGTCAAATTAAATAAGGTTGTGAGCTTATTTATTTGCACAGTTGAGTTGTGGAAAACATGTGGCCCTTCATCTTTGCATTTAGCCTCATTGCTTCCTTGATAATTTAAGAGAGATTGACCACCTTATTTTGATGCATCTTCTTTAACTCTCCTTTCAGTTTAATTTCCCTTCATCCATTCTCTTACCATTTTCATATGCAGTTTGGTTCTTAGTATTAGTTTAGGGGTGTGAGTAGTGTTTCTCAGATGAATAAGAGGAACTAATCGTACCTAGAGGTTGATCTCAATTTGTATGTCCCACATTGTTGAGATCATATAATGTTGTCTAGAATTGTTGATCTTCCATGATAAAATCCTAGGGTGTAATTCTAAGCTACAACAATTTTGGTACGACTCGTGGGACCATAATTATGACCTTTATATCATTTCACTATGATTGGTGTGTGTATTGGTGATAACCAACCTTTAGATCATTCACAATAGAATATATGGTGATTCCAAACAACATATCTATTGGTTTCAACAGTCAAATAACTGAGTTTTATGAGAAGGATACAAACAAGGGAAAGAAAAGAAAGAGGCGAGTCTTTTTAATACATGTAACTTTCACCAAGGGGAAGCATAAAACTAGTAAAGAAGTCTCAATTTCCATCACCTAGAGCCCATTTAACTCCTGATTCTATTAGGCCTTCCTCTCATACTCATAAGAATATAAAACCCACCTCTCCTATGGCCCTTCTAAGGAATCAAACCTTGGTTACTTTTAATTGTGGTATCTCCTAGTTTTAAATGCATATCTTGATATCCTAGTAGCTTCCCTTAAGAACATCCTATTATTTACATGAGATAATTTAACCACTGTCATTGAACACATTTTTGATGTTACAAATGTATGTTATTTCCACCTTATTAATGAGGATGATGTAGCATTTTGGTTATTAGATTCATATTTTAACAAGAGGGAATCACAATGGTATAGAATTATGTAGCCAGCTTTTATCCATACATAGGATGAGCTTGGGGATAGAATGTGTAAGAATTTTAAGGATAAAAGTGACCATATATCCCTTATTGAGTAGCTTACTACCATCAAGAGAGCCCCTCATGAAGTTATAACAAATTTTAATATCAATTTTCAAAAGACCTGGGATAAAATTCCTCCTCTATTTAAACCCTCTCTATGAACTACATTTGTATATTTCTTGAGATCCTTGAATAGTGATGTGGCTATTATGATTAAATCAATAGGAGGGAATATATTACCAATTTCTTATTACATAGATATCATAGCTGAAAATTGTTTATTCCAAACTGGGAAGATAACCCATAGGCCTCAATGCATCTATTTCTAGAGCCCCTCCCAATGTAACTTATTTTGGTACCCATTCTTAGAGAAATCATTCATCTAATCCATCCTTATTTCCCCCAAATGAGTTACATGGAGTTATAAATATGTTACATCATATTGGAAATGAAATGGTGACCATAAATAGGTAAGTAACACAACAAAGTAGACCTTACCAACCCCTCAATCAAGCATATCATCATGATAAATAGCCTTACCAAGGTAATTCCCAAGGAAAAGGCTAAATAGGTTACTCAAAACCCTCAAACACACACTAACCTACTGCTGCAAGCTCATTTAAGGCTATTGTCTCAATTCAGAACAACCTAGCACATGATTAGGAGTGGTGTTATCCATCTAGTCATCTAGTTTAATTCACAAACATCCATTTTTCTTCATTTCTTCTAATTTCATAGTAACCGACATTGTCCAGTGACTATCGTTGGTTTACATATGACCATCATCGGTTTACCTAACTGGTGTCGGCTTCTAGCTATTTTGGTTATTTTACTTGAAATAACCTTCATCACCTATTATTTTCTTTTTTTGGTCCTTAGGACACCATCATATCCCCCAACATTCTGATATCTCTGATAGATACAGTTTCCTCATTACACATTCATAAATTTTGTTTCATTTGCTAAAATTGGTATTTCCCATAGTGACCGGTATCAGTTATTGTAACCTTCATCAGTTCCCCTATA
Organism: Taxus chinensis; assembly: GCA_019776745.2. Classification (NCBI taxonomy): domain Eukaryota; kingdom Viridiplantae; phylum Streptophyta; class Pinopsida; order Cupressales; family Taxaceae; genus Taxus; species Taxus chinensis. Next base: position 325,711,741 of record CM034148.1, on the reverse strand, counting down.
ACCATCATTAGTCGTATTGATCGTCATTAGTTTCTATGTTTGATTTTTAATCAAAACACTAACCAGATTTACCCCCTAGACTTTATCCTTCTCTCCTTCTGTTGTTTTTTGTGTCATTTATAGAATACAGTCTTACCAGGTCAACACTAATTCACATGGTGTTGACTTGCAGCCAAAATAATGCCCTTGTATTTCACACCATCCATCAGCCACTCCCACCTAGTCCATCACCGCCAACCATCCTATCACTTATCGATCCAACTCATCTTATCCCTATTTCTACCGGTGATGAGGAGTTCATAAGACTCCTTGATCATAATCCCATAGCCCTACAATACTATCTTGCCCACTCATCTGCTCGAGGCTCCTTAGGACAATTAATATATGACATGCCTATATCTATCCCTCCTTCCCTTGCACCCACTTCCACGTCAGCTACCACTAGCTCGGCACTTCCCTCATCTACATTACCCCTTGTGGTCTCTCAGTTAGGTTCCACCTCTGCCATAATTGTTGCCCCAATTACATCTATTACACCCGTGGTGTTAACCACTCCTTCACCGACTAACTTGATCATAGCCCCATCTACACCCTTTTTCTCATATATACCAGTTGTATCACAACCACCTCTAATGTCGGCAACCCACACCCCTTTCAAAAATATAGTTCTTATATCCCTCAGTCTCTACCACCCATTACCATGAGAGTCGTCGTGACCACCCCACCTATTTACACAATCATCAATAACCCCTAATCTCGTCTATCATTTATTTTAGGTACATTCCACCTATATCTATTCCCCTTTCATAATTTTCATATTCGGCACATCCATGTACTGGGATTCCACCCACATCATACACCCATCATCAACCTCCCTTTACTGTAGGAGGCACCCATTATTCACAACACACCAATGACATGATTAGTATGATGATGGAAAATATGCAAACATTAGAAGCATCAGTTTCTAGCTCTCATAACTCCTTAACCTATGACGAAATATGTAATGAGCCTATTCATCCATCCATTCTTATTTTCCCATAATCTGTACATTAGGAAATTCCCAAGTTCAACCATTTCAATAGTAAAGAGGACCCACAATAGCACTTGCGGTCATTCAAGCATGAGTGATACCTAATTTCCCATGAATAAGATTTGCTCTTACGAACATTTCCCATGTCCCTAATAGGACCTGCCTTAGATTGGTACAACATTTTACCTAGACATTCCATCTCCTCCTTCAACCAAGTGGCTCAGGAATTCCTGGAACACTTCTCTATCAATGTAGTCAAAAGGTCACCATGACCAACCTATATTTGACATGACAGTATGAAGATGAATCTATCACAAATTTCACTGCTCACTAGTGGATTCTTATCAACCAATTAACATTCCAATTACCTAAAAGTGAACTTATTGAGTTGTTCACTAGAGCTTGAGCCAGACACATCTCACAAACTATACAGGTACAAAACTTTCAAACCTTTGACGAAGTGTTCACCATGGCATGAAAGATGGAAATTCACGCCATTGAAGAAAAGAAAATCTAATTACAAAACAAGAACTGTAACACCTATGATAAATTGTTAACTTCTCCTCTTTTCAATGCAAGTGTTGACATGTGATTTGTCTTAGGAAGGTGTATTCTTTTGACTTTTGAAATCATGCTTTCCATGGATAAATTGTTTCTCTTCTTAGATTCAATTGCTGAAATATTGTTGCTTGCAAGGAATCAATTTTGTTTGATGTTGTAAATTGGTAAAGTTGTTTGCAAATTTACCTCTATATAATAATGAGACTTTGGATCAATTCCATTGATCCAAGGTATGTTTTAATTCTCCTTACTTGATCTTTATGGAAAATTGACATTCAGAGGTTGAAGGAAATAAAAGATTGAACCTTTGTAGGATTACAATTTCATTGATCTTCTTGAAAGTCCATGCTATGCATTATGCTGGAAGTTGTGTGCTCAAAATGTTCTTCTCAAGTTCTCCAGAACGCTGAATGACGTAAGTTGGAAAGAGGCCTACTTCAAGACTATTAAGGGTAAAGCCTAAGTCCTAGATCTATAGGATCTATCCTAATGGGATTCTAACCTAAGGTAAACTAGACCTACCTTATGTCTATGTGTATGCTAATCTTGTTGCATCCTAACCTAAGTTGCATGTTTTCTAAGTTAGGGATTTGGAAAGAACCTAAGGTGATAATAGTTATATTTCTAACCTATTACCTAATACTACATTAGTAGAAAGAATGGCCTATCCTAAGGTTGCAAATTACCTAAAGTAAATATTTTCTAAACTAACCTAAGGTCATACCTTAAGCTAATGATACCTATCCTAAACTAATGTGAGGATAGAAGGGGACCTAAGGAGGGGGTCGTATGGCAAGTTGAAGGCATGGCGATGGTTCCTAAGTCTTTTATTTGATTTTATTTTCGAATTTAAATAATTATATACTGTCAGTTTGACAGGGGCATATAATTTGGAGGCGATCCTACCTGACACCATCTCTAAATTTATCAATGCATGTTATTTTTGAAATTGGACTCGCCAATTTTGGATTGCAGTGGCATGGAAATTTAGGTAGGAGATTGAGAATTAATGACATTAATTGTTGTCATTTTTGGCAAGCAAACCACCTTGGAAACCATGCGAGCGGATTTTTTGGGAGTTGTTTGGTCTTTCATGCATTCTGATTTTTTCTCTGCTTGGAGCTATCTGGTTCTTCGAACCAACAATTCTACTTTCAGTTTGTTTCTATTTTTAACTCTCTTGGACTATTTTTGATCCAATGGAATTATATGAGGCATTTGAGGAAGAATTTTCTGGTTGTTGATTTTGTTTGGAGAAGAGGGAGTTGTGAAGGCTTGGCTGGAAATCTTCTTCAAACAGACAGAAGCACTATCAGGCATGATAGGCTCTATCCATTAAGCTTATTTTCTTTTCTCTAAGTTTCTTCATTAAAACAACTTTTCTCTCTTGAGATAATTGGGTTTTTATTTCTGTGATGGTTATTTGGTTTCCTTTCTTGAATAATTCTATATTCTTTGATTGAGGAATTTCTACATGGAAAGGAATTCATTGTATTACTTTCTTGGTTATTTGTTGTTGAATTTCACCTTAAATCTTGTGGTGGTATGAGTAATGAATTACATGCGTGATTCTTTCTTATCTATTTGAAAATGGGTTATGGAAATGATATGTGTCTTTAAGTTTTTAACCAAGTTGTAGCTTGGGTTAAAGAATGTAAAAGTTTACCTTCGTTGTTTCTTCTTGGTTTTGTGGAAGTTATGATTCTCCTGTTGGAATTATAGGAATATGCATGCTTGCATTCTGAGTTGTATTAGCTCGAATTTGTTTATTGAAATAGTAATGCATTCCTTCTTCTTGAAATCTCTATATACTCTATCTGTTCTTCGGATTCAGTCTGCAATGGAAGCTGACAATTATGTAATGTTTGGAATCTTTGTTTTCTTTTTGGGTCCTTCTTTTATAGAAACAAGATTGAAGGTTTTATTACTTTTTAAACTTTTCAATTTAAATGGGGTACTCGAATTTTGTTCTTATAAGGAAACTATGGGTTATTTCTTTCCTGGGCACTTTGATTTTGAGGCATTCGAGCTTGGGATTTATGTGTTTCAAGTCTTCATTTTTATTTTTATGAGTACTGGGTTTCTTAAATTTCTCGAGTACTGAACTAAATGTTCAGAGGTTAGATTCTATTAGTTGGGAACGTGTTGAGGTTCAGCTTTGTTGGAGATGACGTTGGGTTTTCCTTGTAGCTATGTTTGAGATTTCTTTTCTTTGTTCTTGCTATCTTCTTCTCTATCGACGTAGATGTTATTGGTTTTTTTTTAACTATCCTTTAACTAGATTGACCTCTTGAGTATCTTACTGGTGTAAACTAGCTTAAAACCCTCTTGATTAGGATGTTCATGAACGTTGAAGGATGATCGTTCTAACATATGGTTTCATCATTTCTTGTGTTTGAACTATCTTGAAACTGGTTATGAATATGGGGTTTTTTGGATTCTTTCATTCTTTGATACTCTGTTAGCAAGATTTGCAGGGAAAAAATTTGTTGATAGTTGTATGCCTATAACTAAGCTATGACGATGTTGGGTTGTAATTTATTGGAATTAAATCATGTAGGAACCTTCTCGGTCCTTTCAAAAGATATTTTTCTCTCACCTCTATGAGGACTCATTTGAGAGTTTGACTCGCTGATTGTTTTATTTCCATCATTGGAGGAATTCGTCAGAATGTGGACCTTGACTGAAATTTTAACATCCAGGTTTTAGTGACTATTGAGAGATGTAATTTCCCACATGGCATTTTGTAAAATTTTTCATTGACCCCTTGTCTGCCTTTTGATCTGGTTTAATATCTCAGTCATTGGTTAGTCCATGATGGACAAACATGCATGTTAAATTATGTTCTAATCATGACAATCACACATTTTGTTGATCTCTTCTTCTGTAGATAGTTTTTCTTTTTAAGGATTTTGGGAAGTATTGAAGGCCTTGCATTATCCTTTGTGACCTTCTGTCCCATGTGTTAGAATGTTAGGAGTTCCCTTCTGATCATGGCCTTTGATTCCTTCAAGCAGGCTTTAAGGAAAAGCCTGGGCCACTGTGCCTTTGGATATAATAGGATGTTATGGGTTGTGTTCTCTTCTCGGAAGTTGTGTATGGGATTATGAGGCTAACTGATGATTTAGGAAGCTCTTTTATTTCATGTCAGTCATTCTTCTTTTGGGATAAATCTGGTCATTGATTTATTTGGATCAGTTGACACTACTATCCTTAATGCCTTGAGTAGTCGACATTGCTACTTGCTTGTTTTCTTGGAGATTGTGTTAAGGATTTTAATAATTGAGATAGAAGAATAATGTGAGATGTTGTACATTGAGTAAATTCTATCTTAATGTTAATATTTGGTCTAACTTGATAAATTAGGCTATGCCTTGCATTTGGGATTAGGATGGCACATCTGATGTGTGGGACTCTTATTTGCATTTTTATTTCTAAATTAAGATGATTTGTGAAGGAAATAATTAGAAATTAATTTTATTTAATATGGATAAGTTTATTGGATGGAACGGTATTTATCTAATAACATGTTTTAGATTGTAGATTACCTCATGACATTTCTTTGAATGTTATTCAAATGATTAATTGTTCTTCTTTTAAGGTTGTTATTGCTATGATTTATTTGTCTGCTTGACCACATATGTTTCATTAAATCGAAGAGTTGGTTTAATGAAATAGTTAGTTGAAATACATTTCATTTTAATGCTTAGTGCTTATCATGATGAGTTTAATGAACTGACCCGTGCTAGAAAAATTTAAAGATGGACTTCGTAAGTGATAAAGGATGGCAATAAATATTATGATGTATTGGTTGAATTAAAATTCTGGACCATTAATGAGAATTTTGAGTTATTATTGAATTGTATTGAAGGAAGAAAATTTGTAATCTAAAATATCTTGATGTTTTTGACATGAAATGTGTCAGTAATGTATAGTTTTGTAAGATGTGTATTTTATTTTCAATAAAGGGTTCAAAATATGTGACATTCCTCATAAGCATTGAAGAATTCTATTCTCAGGGATGAACACCTCATAGTGTAGAAAATCACCAAGATATTCTGTGAGTTTATTCATCCTTGATGATTTGAAGTGATTTATATATGATTACATACCTTATTCCTGATGTCAAAGCTAAAACCTACTGTCTATATTTCAATGGTATATGTGGGGATCATAATTTCCTTACTGCAATGCAACTTACTAAGTTTTATGTATTAATGTTCCACGTACTCAATTTTTAATGGCTTCCATTTTGTCATGTTATGAGTGTGCAGGAAATAATCCCAAGGGAGAGTGATAAAATGGATATGGCTCCAATATTTTCTATTTAGCTTAACACATGATTGAGGAAGGTATCTACCCTTCCACAAATTTTATCTTAAAGAGGCTAGTGATACAACATCTTGTCTTATTTGCATCTTAGACTTCAACAGTTCCTTCCCTATCTTTCCCGTCAGAAACCTGTTTTGTTTTCTTATCCTTTCCTCTAAATTGTTAAGATTATTTCGTTGAATTAAGAGAAATTTGATACCATTCTGATAATGTCTCCTCAATTAATGAGAATTGGTCTAAGTACCATGGTTGATTGAAAATAAAGAATTTCTCGACAACTAGTCTTCTGAAGTTCCATCTTCACTTAACCAACTCAAATGGGGATGGAAACCTTTAAGGTTGTTGGAATCTGGGTTATGTAAGGTTGTTATCATCTGAATGTTGATCGGGAAGCTAATTACATTGACGCATATTAATCTCCTTGATGGAGTGTGCCTTCAAGATGAATTGATTCTTTCTGGTTTTTGGCACACGCTATTTTTTTTTAATATATACCTTTTTTATGTATTTTTTGGGTCTTCACAAGGATACGTTTTTGGGTTGCACTTGACATGTTGAAACATCTCTCTCCAACAGAGGTTGCCAAAAACTAGTTGGTGACCCAAATTTGTCACTTGGTAAAATTAGGTTCTTTCTAGGACATGTTCATGGGGCTGTGTCCCTCTAGAAAAGGAATGGTGTAGCTTCATATTGATTGAATGATAACTAGGCATCATCCTACCTAAATTTTTTCAATATGGTATGTTTATATACCCTAGGTCATCGTGAGTGACTCCCTTTTCTAAATTATATCCACTAACATGTGTTAGGGTCAAACCTTGGACAAGTGGACTTGAATGAAGTCATATGAAGACCATTCTAGATAAGAGAGGAGTGGGTGTAAAGGATGTATTTTAGTTTAGATGAGTATGGTCATCTAGGAATAGTAACAATCCTGAATAGGCTATCTTGGAAATAGTTGGCCAAAGTATCGCAAGCTGCTGGTTGCATTTTCCTATGTCACCTAGTTTAAGGAATGTGATTTCAGATGAATATTGGTAATAAATATTCAGATAGGTTTCTTAAATAGAACACTTAGTACCCATAACAGGGTAAGATTGCCAAGTATACTATGTATACATAAAGTATTCAATGCTCAAGCTAACATGAGAGATCAGTTGTTTCAATGCACTACTTCACCTGTAATGAGAGATCGGTATATCAACCAAGTCATTTACAGCTGTATATGGTATTTTTATGAGATTAATTAGCATGGAATGTGTGTTCTAAATTATGATTATTTAGAATAGAGAATATTATGTATAATGTAATTTCCCCTTGTTTCTAAAGTCTTAAATTGTGACCACATCACCTAGAGAACTCCTTATTTCAAACCATATTCTTAGCATGTTCTCCTTCATCTTACTAGGAATCCCAAAATAATCTACTTACCATAGCTAACTAAGACTTATTCCTAACTAACCGGTAATTAATTAAAGAATGTCTAGTCTCAACCTTCTAAAATCACATGCCTATTACCTTCCTCAAACCACATTCCCTCTTATCTAAGCGCTTTTCAGTTCCATTTTGGGAGTAGCAGATGTACACTTCAATTGGATAGCCCTATTCTTCAGTCTTGGCAAAGATTCTTAAGATTGCCGAAGATCATGTACTAATCCTCCCATAGCAAACCTCATACTTTTTTTGATCCCACCTTTAATATGCCTGCATGGTCGGTCAACCCAAAATCAAAATGGTCACCCTAAACTGTCATCATGTTAAAGGCCATATATTCACTTTGGTAACCTGCATTAAGAGGTTAAGAATAATTATTCCAAGTTTTGATAGATAATGTAGACCTCATCGTGTACATGCCAAACGTGTGCGCCAGAGCAAAATCCTACACATCTTCAAGAATTCATTCCCTAAACTAGAAAACAAGCATTGAGTCTAATAAGAAATAGTGAACCTGTATGGTAAAGTGTCTAGGAATGCACATCCATGACATTGACCACATGGTTCTACGATATCGTACCATCACCTCCTATAAATAGCCACCTAGTTCTACAAGTACAAGTAAGTACATTCTGGCATTTGCACCTCTACCCCATATTTATTTAGATTAGACCTCTTCTAACTCCTCCACCCACAAAGGAGTCCCCTTCTAGTCTCCCTTGCATCCCATGGAGGGACTCTCACCCTCTCTCTCAATAGCCATTTCACCTATCCACCCTCACAACATCCTAGTCTTCCATACCCAGATCTAGACAATCTTTGAGTGTCTCCCAATACAAAGTCATCAATCGTCATCACCATTCTCTGTTCATTATTTGTGTAATCACAGAGATCTCACCAAAACTCAAATTCATCAAGTTTCTATCAGCCTTACCCTACATGATGATTAGTTTAGACTAGACACTACCTTGTTGGTCTAAAATTCTCAACCGGCATCAGTCATACCAGGACCCCATTGACATTGATCTCTGTGTCTAGTAAACCTTGCCAATAGAGTCTGAGGCAACCTCATACCTTCCACTTTGCATATACATACTTAAATCACCTAGGGCTTGATCCATAAAACCACCTCCATCTCTTACGACAACAATATAGATCTCATAGGTATCTGATCATAACCTAGCATGTAAGATGATACATTTTCATGCTATTGGGGACGTAAATCGAGACACCTAAACCATATCAACCCACAATAGGACATTATTAGTTGAGCATTATTTCTCATGAGCTACCCAACGTTATTATTCCAACAACCAGTGGATTGAATCTCCAGCCATGCCTAGGAAGTATCATCATCGTCTTCAGCATCCCTAGCATACATCTATGGTCAGTTACCCATAACTGACACCATATTCGTTAACTAATAGCCTTCCCACACCTGTGGTATTTTTTTGTATCTCGCAGGTAGTTCACTACCTAGAAAAAAAGAAGTGTCATGCACAACGTCAAGCATTAACCATCGAGAAATAAAAATAGCATTTAGCACTTGACCTTCCAAACCTTCACTCACAGGTTATTCCTCCTCCTAAATAGGAAGACCCAACCTTCTAGGCCTTATACACCAGTTTTTCTCTTATGTATGCACACTATTCGGCAAAAAAAATTGGCATCGCCTTTCCTGCTCGTCCTAAGGACCCCATTGATCAACCTTGACCAAAAATAATCTCCTACCCAAGGCTATTCAAATTGCTGAAGCAACCTATCTACTTACATCACGAGCCTTTGTTACACCTCATTCACCCAAATATACAAACACCCCTCACCCTCACCCGTACACTTCTTACCACCTATATCTTCACCAGTTACTATAACCCCAAATTTTCCTATACAACTTCAACCCATACCATCCACCCCAACCTCTACCAACCACTTCCACCACAACTCGGTTATCCCTGTGGGTGGACTCATCCTCTTCCACCATATGATTTTCCCTTCTACACCCCGTAATCTCATGTCACCTTTACCCAAGAAGGTACAAGCCAAAGATAAAAACCCACTACCCTACCAATAAGGTAGTTAAACTAACAAAAACTTTCCATCACTAGCTCTTCCATCACACCTTTACCCAAGACATATGCCATTGAAAAACTAAGACAATACCACTTACTAAACCAATGGGTCAACCCCATTCCCCCCCTCCTATAAAACCTTTTCCCTCATGGTCATCCACACCCTTCTTACCCAAACCCACACTCACTTCCCATTGTTATACATTAGCAGGGTCTTACACCAACATTTTAACCAATCTCTTAGAGACTTCCGTCATCACATTACCACCACTTTGACTTTACGATCCTATCAAACCCAAAATCTATGGGGGTTGGATGAAACTAAGATTTGTGCCTATCATCATGTTCTAGGACATGATGTACAAAATTCTAAGGCTCTAAAAACCATTCTTCTCCAACTTTGTCCTCCTAAAACAAAATTTTTGCAACGACGATGACCTTCTTAGATGAGGACCATGTTCCACCATCAACTGTCACCACATAACATTGTCCCTTGCTTCTTTAATGACCTGCATCTCCACCCCCATAACCCTTTTTTCCACTTGCAAAATTTGAGATCAACATGGTCCATTTCAAAGAGTTGGCCAAATCACCACCTAAATTCCAGTGTGCCATAGCTCACTTCAGAAGGATTTCCTCCCCCATTAGGTTTTCCCACATCATGTCATTAGACTACTCATCACTACACCTTCTCAATTTACCACCTCCCCTCATATTAACATGGTTCAAGTTTCCATCCATGCGCCAGGAAAGACAAAGGAAAAGAAAAAGTAACTAGCACATCAACCAACCCCATGCCCAATATTCCATCCACACCCACACCCAAAATCACCATTCAGGGACCTACATACCCTATCTCTGACGGAGGTCACCCACCGCACGATGATAAAACAATTACATTAATATCCTCTAAAGATATCTTTGTACGATCTCATCCAAACTTCTGAATCTCATAGATAAGACCTTGTGGATGTTTTGAAATCCATTGAAGTTTTACCAAATTACTCCACATAAGTGGCCTCCATTATCACCCCTCACCAAGTGGCCTCACTTACCAAATCATCTCCTTCATCTACCCCCATGCCTACTCACCAATTTTCTGCCCTCAGTTTCTTTGATGAGGAGATTATACCTCTCAAGTCAGATGATCATGATCCTACCCTTTTCATTTATATCTATATCTATAACATACATTTACGGCACATCATGATTGATGGTGATGCTAGTATTAACATCATCTCCTCCCACACATATAATCAAATACGCATCCCTTCCAATTATATGCATAATAAACCAGTTATGATGCAATCCTTTAACGATGCCATCACCTCCACCCTTGGCACTATTATTATTCATGTTCGTGTAGGGCCTCACACTATCCCAAAATTATTATATGTCTTAGAAGGAGAGTTCCAATATAACCTATTGCTCGGCAAACCTTGGATTCATGTCATGGGTTGTGTCCCTTCAACTTTACACTACTGTGTTAAATTCAAAGATGAAGGGAATAACTATACCATCCCCACTGACCCATCACCATTCAAAACTTGTAACATGTTGTACAACCTAATGATGTACTTGTACCAGTCAAGGCATCTGCCACTACCCCCACTTCTCCTTCACCCACAACCCCATCCACCAATGTCACCGCCACGTCTCCCACACCTAACTCTTCTATTCCTACTATTGCCTCAGCCTCTGCAGTTGACCCATCTACTTCCTAGCCAACTGATACCCCTCCTACCCAATCATCTAGTGATTCATCTATCCCTGATACCCACATATCTACTATTGATCCCTTAGAAGGTTTTTTTCAATGCCTCACTCTGCGGGAGTACCGCCTATACAATATTAACACATTTCTCACTCTGCAAGAGTATGGAAACCTACGCCAGCATCCTCATTATGACTATCACATAGGAGAGGTGTTACCTTATGGTATTCCCTCCTTTGCACTAATCTAATGTATGAGGGACTTGATACTGCCACTTATTTACCCGAACCTCCATCCCAAACATGACCCTTTTCATCTGACCTCCAATCCATTACCAATAGCCACTTTTCCCACACTTTCCTTCATCGCTACGCATGGGAAGGATTTTGCTTTATTTTTTACAAACAAGGCTATCATACCATCATTTCATGTACCACTCGTAAACACAATGATCACAGTGGCATTGGATTTGACACACCATCTTCTAAGAAGGCCCGAATTGACTTCATTGAGGAAGACAAACCTTCTCCACCCCATTCACCAATGTCACCACCTTCACCCATGGAGTCCATAAATCCCAAATATATGCCTCCTAACTTTTTTTCATGAACATAATTTCCCTAGGACCTCTGACTTATCAGCATGATGGTGAGGCTCCCTCTTCTCTTCCCTTCCTATATCCTGACATGATCGATGACAATACACCTTTTATTAAGATCATTCAATGTCAGGACGATGAGTTTGTACTCACCTACCTTGGTGCAGAAGATTCTTATATTCATCGGTCACTACCTTCTGAGATGAAAACCATGTTGAACAAATCAAACATTGAAATCAACATTAACACTCAAGATAACCCGTAAATTCTAAAGATAGACCAATCTTTAGATGCTGTTGAACATGAAGCTTTTACTTGTTTCCTCCGGAACCATAACAACTCTTTTGCTTGGTCCTATGCTGATATTCCTGGTATTAACCCAAAAATTATGGTCCACAATCTCATAACCATCCCTGATGCCAAACCCATAAAACAAAAGCTGTAGAAAATGTATCCTCACATTTCTCTTCTTGTGAAAGAAGAACTTGAACGCCTTCTCTCGGTTTCCTTCATCCTACCCATTAAATATCCACAATGCATTTCTAATATCGTTCCTGTCACAAAGGTGACATGGGGATTCCACATTTACACAGACTTCCGTCACCTCATCTTAGCTTTCCCCAAAGATGAATTTCCTCTACCAGGCATTGAATAACTGGTTGATCTCACCACCGGCTATGAAATGCTATCACTCATGGATGGTTTCTCAGGTTATGATAAAATATTACTCGATCTAGAAGATCAACACAAAACTACCTTCATCACTCCTTAGGGGACCTTCTGCTATCGATTCATACCTTTTTGCCTTAAAAAAATTGATGCTACATATCAACAAGCCATGACTTATATCTTCTATGACAACATGCATCGCATATTAGAAGATTACGTAGATGACCTTATTTCCAAATCCAAACATCAGGTTGAACACCTGACAGTCCTTAAGGTCATATTTGACTACCTCATCAAGTATTGTGTTCACCTTCAACCTAAAAAGTGTGTCTTTATGGTGCTTTCAGGAAAAATACTTGGGTTCATCGGTTCTTTATGTCACATAGAAGTTGATCCTACTAAAGTAAATGCTGTTTTCAAAATGCCTCCACCTACTAATCTCCATCAACTTTAGAGTTTGTAAGGTAGTTTACAATCTATTCATCGGTTCATTTCACAACTTTCCGACCACTGTCAACCATTTCATCATCTCCTCAAAAAGGACATCTTATTAAAATGGGATAATGAATGCCACAAAACCTTTGATGCCTTAAAAAACACCTTCTTCAAACACCAATGCTCATTCCTCCAAAGGATGACCACCTCTTTTACGTATAAATTTCTTCTACTGACCATTCCTTAGGTACCGTGCTTTCTCATTGTGATAAGAAGCACATGGAGCAAGCGGTTAATTACATAAGTCGTAACCTTTTAGACTAGGAAATTAGGTACACCCATGCTGAACAACTTTACTTAGCCTTATTTTTGTCACCACTAAACTTCTTTATTACCTACTCAACCACAATTTTTTTTTCATCACTAACATAGATCCCCTATATTACATGTATGCCAAACCCTACCATCATCAATGTGCTACACGTTGGCTCATGCTTCTTTCAGACCTTGACCTCAAATTCATCCACCAAAAATACATCAAGGGCCAAGCCATCGCTGACCAACTAACAAACACACCTCTTTCTGGAGATCAATCCTCTAACTTTGATTTCCCAGTCGAATCCATTGCTACCCTCTCTTTTGATGATCTCACTTAAAAGATGACCTTATTCTTTGATGGTTCGAAATGTTAGCATGGAGGCGGTGTAGGTGTTATATTCATTTCTTTTGATGGTGAACCTATGCCTTTATATTTCAAACTAGATTTTGATTGCACTAACAACATCATCAAATATGAAGAAATCGTATTAGGGCTTCAAACCACCATCTCCCTAGATGTTAAATAAATTAAAATATTTTGTGACTCTCAATTGGTTGTAAACCAATTCAATGGTATATAACAGTGTCGTAACTAAATACTGAAAAAGTACAAATGTCATGTCGACATACTTTTGACTACCTTTGACTGTTATGAACTTTAAACCACCCCACGTTATACTAATAAATTTATGGATACCATGGCCTGCATGGCTTCTAAGATACCTACTTTTCCTACTGACTCTGAAATATTTTTCACAATATAGAGGTTCCAATCACCCTCTTATTTATCGTGAGATGTCAACGCTATCAGAATAGTTGCACCTGACCCACATGACCTTTGTTATAAGTAATTTACAGACTACCTTTCCCTTTCCATTCTACCTCCCGATCTCACTCGTAATGGATAACATGCCTTTCTTAAAAGTGTATCTCACTATGTCATCATTGGTGTTCTTCTTTATAAACGTGGCTTTGACAGTATTCTCTTATGATGCCTTACAAGTTCTGAAATTCCTTAAACCATCAAGGAAGTTTCATGAAAGAATTTATGGAGGTCACTTTAGTGGTTTAGCTATCACTAAACACATTATTCATCTTGGATATTATTGGCCAACCCTAAACCGTGAGTATTGTGACTATGTCAAATGTTGTGTGAAATGCCAACAACATGTTAATCTTCATCAAACACCTAGTCATGCCTTACAGGTCACATGATACCTTTGGCCTTTCTCTCAATCGGGTTTGGATCTTTTCGGAGAGATCAATCCTCATTCCTCACAATTCCATCAATGGATTATAATTGATACTAAATACTACACTAGATGGGTAGAAGCCATTCCCCTCATTTCTATAAAAGATGAGAAAATATGTGAATTCATCAACCATCACATTAATTTTATCTTTGGTGTCCCTCATTGCCTCATCACTGATAACGGAAAGTAATTCAAAAACAAAACCCTATGAAAGATTTGTGATGCTTTTGGCATTCAACTTAGTTTCTCTTTACCTTATTACCCATAAACAAATGGCCAAGTAGAATCAACCAATAAAACCTTAAGCAAAAATTATTATGAAAGTAGTTAACGATACTGGGAAGGATTGACATACGTACATTCATTTTTTTCTATGGGCTTACCACACTAGCATTCACACTTTGAATACTACCACACCTTTCTCCCTGGTCTACGGTACCGAGGCTATCTTGTCTCTTGAATTCCAGATTCCATCTTTCCACATCTCACTCCAAAACATGATCAACGATGATGACTTTTTCCAGGATCGTTTGGCACAACTTGATTTATTAGATGAATGTCATCTCAATAATCTTGATCATCTCCAAATCTACCAAAAATGTATCAAGCATGCTTACAACAAACATTTTCATGAAACGAATCTTCTAGTTTGGGGACCTCGTCATGAAGGAAAATCTACATGTAACCAAATAAGACAAAAGTAAACAGGGAAAATTTTCTCCTAATTAGCTTGGACCCTATATCATTACTCATTTCTATGGATTAGGTGCTTATCATTTGTCTTCACTTGAAGGTAAACCTGAACCTGAGCCCCTCAATTCCTTTCATCTTAGACCATTTTATTGTTAAAATGAAGTCCTATATCACCTTCTGTCTATTGATCACTCATCGCTTGATTGTTGTTCACCTTCCATGTTACCCATTTTCAGGATCAATGACTAAATAAGAATCATGTGATTACCCATAACCTTTCAACCTTATCTTCAATATGAGTACCACTGCTCTACACATGACATGATTCTCATGGATACTTTTCATCTTTTTCAAAGATCGAATCCCATGGTCATTCATCACTTGAAACCATCTATTTCATAGTTAACCTCTGTGTCCTATGGTTTTGTCTTCTAAACAAGAACCTAATCTTCCTCTATAGTATTGTCCATGACTTAAAATGTCCAAAAGAAAAATGGGATTCAACTCCTTGAGTCAAACTTCCAGAAAAAATATGACTTCCTCAAAAGGGACATATCTTCTCTCTATCTTACCGCTATAAATAGACTGCTCCCTTGAAGGATAGCTATATCAAGTCATTACAAAAATACAATAAAATGTTCAAAAGATTCCTGCATCGATCATATTCACAAATATCTCAAGGAGATACTATAATCATTCGATATAGACTTCCTGCATCGACCAGTCTATAAAAAAAACAAAAGAAGAAAATTATAATTTTTTTCATGGACTTGCCTATTTTTGATCGTGGGTTTTTTGCTAGGTAAACATCCTATCATACACTAAGTTATGCTAAATCAAGTATTTTCACCTCATTTACTTTTCACCCTATTGTTCCTATCTGCTCAAGGGACTTGTTGTAACTGCAACATTTCATGATCATGTGACTTTCTTCACCCTTAGAGTAGTCCATTATGCAACGCCTTTAGGGTCTTACATTCATAAGCCCATATTTGGTATGGTGGATTCATTAGGGTTCTTATCAATTAAGTGTCTCTTTTACCACCTCTTTCCATTCACTTTCTTCCTTACTTATTGATTACCCTATACAAGACTAGACCATCGACACCAATATTTTAAAAGATTTCCACTATCACCTAAGACTTAGCCATGTCTATAACCTAGAATTAACCATGCCTATTACCTAGAATCAATCATGCATAAAACCTACCAACCCATTCCTCTAATTCATCATATTCTTCCCTAGCTTATGGGAGAACTACATCGGCTTGAGGTCCCTTTTTGCTAGGGCTATGTAGGTAACACTCCTAGGGCATGGGGCCCTTAGAGGTTAGCTCAGAAACTCTTTACCCTAAGCTATTTCCCCCCATTTTCCTATACATATTATATCTTAATTTCTATTTTTATAACACTTGAAAAATTACCACCATACATATTTACCATGTTATCACATTATAAAAATATCCAATCAATCAACTCACATTTCCATAATATCAAATATTTTAGAAATTTACACCATAACATATGTATAACTCATCATTTATTTCACATATTACCAATACCTTGCAAATTAAATCAAAATTAAAAACATGACTCAATCATGCCTAAACTAACCTGACTCCATCATGCCCAACCAACCTGACTCCATCATGCCTAAATTGACCTGACTCCCTCATGCCTAAACCAGCCTAACTCTACCATGCCTAATCCACCTAGTTTCTACCCATATTTTACAACACAACTACATCATCCATCCAATACACATCATCAACTATATAAATGAGAGAGTATGTGTATCAATACATATATACACAGATACAAATAAATACAAGTATCTCAAAAAATATCATATACGGCCCCACCATCTTTGGCACACAAGCTGGTATATGATCAAAAATCTCAAAAACTATCATGCACAACCTCACTATCATTGACACACAGACTGATATATATCAAAATGATAATCAAAATGATGACATCAATCGTCGGCCCATATAATGTCCATGTCAATCTCATATATCTCCTCTCCTCCATCTCAGCACCCTACTATCATCTCTCTGCCTTCTATGGGTCTATACCTCGCCTCCGCTTGGCCTACAATTGGGTCACGCCTCCATGTACTAGTGGCTTCCCCTTGACCCTGTCTATGGGCTCATCGACATACTGTACTCTTTGCACTATGCATGCGAGATCTCGTCCTCTCACTTGAGGCCTACTATACCCTATATTCTATAAAAGAAGGGACATCTATCCTGGTAGCAGTCAAATGATCCTAATAGTATCTGGCTTCATTTGGTGCATCCCTGAATCTAGCCATCGACACTATCTGTGGGGGTGTTATAGGTCTTAGAGTAACATGCAATCTCTCTCCGGCTACTGGTGTCCTAAATCCCTTTACTTATGACCCCTTCCCTCCTCCTTATATCATGGGCCCCTATCCCGCTACTTCCTGTAAAATGGCACCCTATCCGTGGGCCTGTGAGGGTGTATGTGTTGTGACGTGGGTTTGTAGGGCCACAATCTATGCCTTTATAGTGGCCAATTGGACTTAAAAACCTGCTACATATGCCTCTAAGGTGGATACCTTTCCCCCATATCTATCTCCACCATGTGTGGGTGCCTATCCCTATGTAACCTAGGCCTGAAGGGCTTTTACATGTGCCTGTAATGTGGAAACCTATGCCTTAGATCCTGTCAGCTACCTATGCACTACTCCCAACTTTGTCAAAAGGGTAGCCACCTGCCCTTGTAATGTATCCCTTTAAACCATAACCATGGCTAGGTTAGGTTGCTTTGACCTCGGTGGTGCTACCCATAGTTACACTGCCCACCACTACCTATATTTTTCTGTAACTTCAGCATTATCAATCCGTCAGTCCACCACCTACTCCTCCTGCCCTATCGGCACCATTGGATGTGGTAGAGGCATAGGCCTCTCCACATCGTCTCTCCTATACTGAGGGAATGGTGGAGGCACATCTTGAGGTAACCCAAACTATCGTCTAACCCTATCCATGGCTATCATCTCGTGCTCGCCGTTATGGTGTCCCTCTATCCATCTAAGTAGCTGTAGCTCATCTAACTCTACTTCCATCTGTATGTATAAAGAGAAGCCAACATATGGCCTCTCAATGATGTCTACTCTAGATAACCCCTCTAGTATGTGCCTGTAGTATGCTACATTGTGTGAAGCCATGACAGTGCTACAATCTCCAACAATGGGCACCCAAAACCTATAGCCAACTCAAACTAAGCCCGACTCAAATGCATCAGGGTGGGGTATACTAACTAGACGTAAACATATGATGTGCTCATATGCCCAACAGTGAAGAAGAAAGGTACAACACAAATTAAACTTCCATATCCTCGCATAAGCCCATAACTCCCTGTATAACTGCACCAAGAATACTGGTGGCCAATAAAAATGGGTCCTATCCTCCATCATGTCATAGAAAACCCCCATCAACGCCTATGTGAATCTCCCACCCTCCGCATCTGGAAGTGTAAAACAACACACTACCTCCATAATGAGGAAAACCAACCTCATATCCTGAGGATGGTCTGAGTAAATATCTCTATAGCTCAAGCTTGCGCTATGGAACCTCATCTCCTTCATCCCCTCTCTAAATACCGCCAACATCAGCTCCTCTGATACCTCTAAAGAAATTGAATACACCTACTCTCCCACTATAGGTAGCTGCAAGATCATGCATACATCCTCTAGGGTGACTGTGACCTCACCCATTGGTAAATGAAATGTGTTGGTCATTGAATCCAATCTATCGATGAGTTTTACCATCAAGCTTGGCACCTGAGCTATGTTTTTATAGTGCCAACCTCCAATCAAACTGAAATCCGTAACATGCCTCCACTCCTTGGTGGTCACACTCAACCATAATGTCAACAACAGAAGTGGTACTCTGTCTTGCATCCACAGCTGGTCCCTAGCTTGCATCCTGTTGGAACATAATGATTAAGTGGTCTGGCCAACCCTTAATGTATATGGGTCCATTAATAATATATAGGTTAATATTTAATAATATGAAATATTTATATTTCTATTATTAAATATGCTAACCTAGGTATATACTTTAGGTTAAATATTTAATATCATGAAATGATTATATTTCCAATATTAAATATTGTAAACCTAGGTGTATGTGTCAACCATTTTAGGTTGGAAAGGTGGGTCGGGAGACATACCAGATCACCTTATATAAAAAAGACTTTAGGTCCTTATTTGATATATTCAGGAAATATATCAAAGGTGTGCAAATCAAGTGATTTGGTTTTATCCTTGTAAATAGGGTTTCAAAGGAGGAGGTTATCTTACTGGATGTAAAATAAGTTCTCTAAAGTAAAATATTATTTTCAAAGTGGTTTTTGCCCTATTGGGGTTTTCCACTATAAATTCTGTGTCACATATGTTATTTATTTCATGTAAGTATTTATTTATTTACTTATGTTATGATGTAATATTTATTTAAATATTTATTGTAACATTATGTAATATGTAAGTTGATTAAATCCGTATTTATTAGAATCCTCAAATTCTAACATAGTAACAGAGCGAGGTAAATTAAATAAATTAAGATCAAATGTTGTGTATTTTATTTATTTAATTTTCACATTTTTTTTTCAACCAACCTAGAAGGATATTTAAAATAACCGGCCCCTTCTTTCTATTTTGTAACCTAAAAGTTTTACTTTGTGAAGAATCAATTTTTTTCTATAGTTTTAATATGTATAGGTTAAAAATATATTCAAAATAAAAACACAAATTTAAATACAAGAAAAAGGAGACAAACTCCATAGAAATAAGATTTTCAATTTATTTTATTGGTAGGGTGAAAGTAACTTTCCCCTCTATAAATATCCAAAGTTAACTTGTATTTTTTTTCATGTGGAATCATGCCCCTTGGTAAAATTCATTTACTA
This sequence comes from Taxus chinensis, assembly GCA_019776745.2. NCBI lineage: Eukaryota > Viridiplantae > Streptophyta > Pinopsida > Cupressales > Taxaceae > Taxus > Taxus chinensis. The sequence continues at coordinate 325,691,694 of CM034148.1, read as the reverse complement.
TTTTAACCTTATTATGTTTTCAAAAGTAATCTATGTGTGTCCTTTGGACTCCTTTAATAAGATTCGATTTGAAAAACTATAGTTTATAGTTAATCTTTAACTATATCCTATATAATTTGAAAACTATATTATTATTTTTAAATAAAAATATATATAATATAGAATAAGGTTTATATAATAATTTATATAAACACCATATTAAAATTGATATAGTTTTGAAAAAAAACTATATATTAAAATCCTTAAACCATATTAAAATTACATGGGATTGGGGGAAGAGTCAACAAACCATATTCTAAGCCTAAGTTTAAATCATATTTAAACTTAACTTATAAATCTAGGCATATATAGTTTAAAAAAGAAGAAACAAACCTAAGTTTGAATCATATTATATATACAATTAGTTTAAACTGTTTAAAATATAAATTTTATTAGATTTGGTCTATATATGTTTTAAAAAAAAACCTAATTGCTTATTTTGTTTGGGAAGGGGGCTTGTGTTTATTGCTTGGCCATAAAGGGATTATTTTTAAAATCTTGATACTTATTAAATAAAACCTAACATGTGTCCCTAACCATTTATATTATCCATGTAAGGGGGCGGCCCCATTCATTTATATCTTATAGTTTATAAAAACTATATAAATAAACCTATTTAATGGTTTTCTTTTATATAAGAGTGGCAGTAAAGATTAAAATGAGATAATATCTCAGATATAAATGTGGAATTCTCAGGTATAAATGGAGATTTTTTATTATAAAAAGCTAGTTTATTGGTGGTAGTGTGGTAAATATTTATTAAAATATTGGTGGTTATAGCCACATAAAAGTTTTAAAGTTTTTAGCTTACAGGAATTATATGAAATATTTTGTAATCTTTCCATAGTTTTAAATGTGTGAAGGGTAAAATTAAGAGTAAATGAAGGGAGGAGATAAGGTTCATGATAATAGGAATTTCAATTTATTTTATTAGTCGGGTGAAATTAGTTTTCCCCTCTATAAAATATGCAGGTTAATCTATACTCTCATAAATATACTTGAACGTGGTAAAATTCTTTTAACCTAGTCTATGTCCTTTAAACCTCTTTAATAAGGGTTATGTGTTTTTAATATAAAAACAATATACTATAGTTTATAAGTTTTATGAACTATATGTTGTTTTTAATTTTCATTCTATAAATTATATACATTTTTAAAAATAAAAAAGTGTATATATTTTTACATTATAAATTATAATAGGTTATTATAACGTGTTAAAATATAACCTCCCTAATATTATACAGAACAAGAAATTCTAGAATTTCACATTCTGGAAATACATAAGTTTTTACTTCATTAAATTTGACGGTCAAATGACCGTCATGGTAGACCAAACATAAGATAATATGACAGTCATTTAGACGTCAAATTTAAGCTTGTAGGTTCCAAGAAAATTTAACTGTATTAAAATTGACGGTCAAATGACCATCACGATAGACCAAAAAATAAGCCATTATGACGATTATTTAGACATCAAATTTAAGTTGGACAAATTTTTATCTACATTAATTTTTTTCTTCAGAAATTTGAAATTGTTATGCATTCTTAGGGGTCTTTTCTTCACTTCTATATGGTCAGAAATATTTTTTATATAAATCTGGGGTATAATGCAAAGTCCTTTATAATGCAGGTTATTATTTCGATCATGGGAGGTTAATTAGTATGCATTGTAATTAAGAAATTAATTATGATCAAATAATTTCTTTAGATTTATAAAATTTAGATCTGATTCTATTAAAAGTGTTGTTTTATCGATAAATATGTATCTAAATCTTTGGTACATTGTATATTATAATGAGGTGTATTTTACAAGTTTAGGAAAACAATGGCGTCCAGGTATTTTTGTCTTGACAAAACTTATATCCTAAATAAAACCAACTACAACATTTGGGTCAAAATAAAATTTATGGTGAGGAAAATCTAGATGATTGTTTCTGGATCTGAGGTTTCTCCCACTGGTTGTCAAACAACTATAGATAACATGAATATATTCTTGAAACGAATGTATGAGACTCTTTCGATGATTCTACGCAATGTGAACGATGAGTACTTTCTACACATTGGTAATATCAAACATCCAAAAGAGGTATGGACACAACTAGAATCCATGCATGAAGGATACTTGGTATATCAAGGATAGTAATGAGAGTACAATAGCTGAAGGAATTCAAATAAACTTTCTGTATATTTTTTATGATTACTCTTCTGCATCTAGTTTTATATCTCAAAGTTTGAATAATTCAAAACTATGGCATGAAAATGTTAGGACATGTTAATTATCGAAGCTGATATGAAATGTCTAGATATAATCTAGTGAAAGGTTTATATGTGTTGTTTTCTTCTCTTGAAGTTACTTCATTAAATACTTTTAAATGATGGTTTTGATTCTGATTTAGTAAATGGTCATGATGATGTTTTGATGTTTCTGAAACTCTTATCTTCCTAAAGAAGAATTTAAATTAAGCTTAATCTATGTTAGAAAGCTCAAATCCTATTAACCTTACGAAAATGAATAGAAGCCATCATATGTATCATGCATTAATTATCTTGTATGAACTTGAGGAGCAAAGTATTATAGGGTCTAGGTGGATATATAAAGTAAAATATAATGTTGATGGTAGTATTAACAAACATAAAGATAGACTTGTTGCTAGAGGTTTCACTCAGAAACCTGGTATTGATTATATTGAGACATTTCCTATAGCTAAAATGAGTACTGTTAGGGCCTTCTTTGCAATCACCGTTCAATTTGGGTTGGAAATCCACCAAATGGATAAAAAAAATAATTTTTTGAATTACGATTTAAAAGAAGAATTTTACATGTTTCAACCTAAAATATTTGAATAAATTGGTAAAGAAAACTATGTTTGTAAGTTGAGAAATCCTTGTATGGTTTAAAACAAGCTCTTAGAGCTTGGCGTATAAAAATTGTTTCCTTCTTTAAACTGTTAGGTTTTGTTAATTGTTCTTCTAACAATGATATATGCATTAAGTAATAAGGCTCGAATATTGTCATTATATGTATATATGTTGATGAGTTGCTTATGTCTGGTGACAACTCTGATTTAATTCATAGGATTAAAAAGAAATTGAAGCAGTACTTTGAAATGAATGAGTTAGGTCTCTCACATCATGTTATTTGTATGATTGTATTTCATTCTATTGTTATTTTTCAAAACACAATATGTAACCATTGTATTGAAAGAGTTTCTTATGATTGATTGTAAACTATTTTCTACTTCAATGGAAGTTGGAATAAATATTAATCCTAAATCTGTATATGAAAAAGATTGATCCTATTTTATATACACTGTTAGTTGATAGTTTTATTTATCTAACTATAACTAGATCATATATTTCCTATACAGTAGGAATTACTTCAAGGTTTATGTAGGAACCTTTTTTTAGAAATCATTAAAATCTTTCAAATTTTTTTTTTAAATATTTGAAAGGAACAATCAATTATGGGTTGTATTATATTAAGAATGAAAATGCTATCTTATATAGATTTCGTGATTCTAACCATACTGATGTTGTATTATAAAATATACTAGATATGTATTCAAGTTTTTTTGTGAAGGAACCATTACTTGGAACAAAAAATGAAATAAAAAGTCTCCATTTCATCTACTGAGACATAGAAGTACAATGGAAGAAGTAAATAAGTCATGTGGCTGTAGTGGATGTTGGTAGAGATACACATGGAAGTTAAAGGAAGTATTCCTCTTTTCTATGGTGGACAAAGTTGTATTACTCTTGATTAAGAATCTGGTTCAACATCAGAGGATGAAGTACATTGAGATACATATACACTTCACTCGTGAGAAGGTGTTAAGTGATGACATAAATTTCAAGTTCGTATTGACTAAAGATCAGGCTGTTGACATCTTCACAAAGTTCTTGAGTGCTACAAAGTTTGGACACTTTCATGAAAAACTTGGATTGTCAGAGTTGCCATTGAGGGGGAGTGTGCATGAAAATTTCACCTCCTAATGGAACTTGGTTTTTGTAAAAATACATTTGGGCATTTGTAAAAGACCTTCGGGAAAGTGTAAAAAAAATACCTTCAGACAAGTGTAAAAAGAGCTTCGGGCATGTATACCTCCTCGGATTTTTTTATAGAAAAAAGTGTAGAAAGATATCGAAGGTGGTCTTCAATAAACTCTTTAGTGCTATTGAGTTTAATGGTAAACATCTAGTACAAACATATTGTTAAGGAGGTCCTTGGTTGTAAAAGATTTTATATGCTTGGGTTTAATAACCTTTTATGAGAACTTGTGAGATAATGTAAAACTCATAAATCATACTTATCCACTGATCATGGGATGATCTTTGGGATTCCAAATCCTTTTCTACCAAAATGTAAATTGATTATGATGAAGGTGTTATAATTCCTTCAACCGATATGCTAGCCTAAAAACCTTTATGGTTTAAGGATTGTAAATCCTGTAGTGTACCACGGATAGGTAATATATTGGCATATGTTATGTTATCCCACTTAACATTAAGGGGGAGTGTTGTAACATACTGATTAAGTGGTCTGACCAACCTTTAATGTATATGGGTCCATCACTAATATATAGGTTAATATTTAATAATATGAAATATTTATATTTCTATTATTAAATATGCTAACCTAGGTATATACTTTAGCTTAAATATTTAATATCATGAAATGATTATATTTCTAATATTAAATATTATAAACCTAGGTGTATGTGTCAACCATTTTAGGTTGAAAAGGTGGGTTGGGAGACATACCTGATCACCTTAGATAAAAAAACTTTAGGTCCTCATTTGATATATTCGAGAAATATATCGAAGGCGTGAAAATCAAGTGATTTAGTTTTTCCCTCGGTAAATAGGGTTTCAAAGGAGGAGGTGATCTTACTGGATGTAAAATAAGTTATTTAATGTAAAAGGTTATTTTCAAAGTGGTTTTTACCTTATTGAGGTTTTCCACTATAAATACGTTGTCACCTATGTTATTTATTTCCTGTAAGTATTTCTTTATTTACTTATGTTATGATGTAATCTTTATTTAAATATTTATTATAACATTATGTAATATGTAAGTTGATTAAATCCATATTTATTAGAATCCTCAAATTCTAACACATCCAACAAACCACAACATTGTTAAACCTTGACCATACCCAACATAATTCTTAAACCACCAACCTATTCCCAAGACTCTCAGTAAAGACTACCAATTCTCTCCCCATCCCAATTTCTCATCCCACAACAAGTACCTATTTGAACATATTACCCTACCCATTCTCACTAAACCCGTCGTTATACCTCATTACCTACCTTTTGCTCCCACCATGTCTTATTTATTGACCTATTTTCCCCTAGATCCGACTGGCATCAGTCACTCTTTATTGGCATCGATCCATCATCAACATCAATCACCTAATACTTGACCGATGGCAACGAAGGCCAATTGACATTGGCCAACCCTTGACCGTCATCGGTCACTGTCTCGGAATTAAAATTCACAAAACCCTATCCTATTTCTCAAATATGACCTAAATAACTACTGTAACCTACCCAATCCTATCCTATCTCCATTCCAAACCCTATTTAACCTACATTGGACCTTCCTACCCCTCATTTCCTTCATTTTTACCCACAATTTCAAAATTTAACTTTACACCCAAATTTTCAACCAAACCAATTTCAACAGCCTATTTAAACAACAATTGAAGGATCATGATAGAATCTTACCTCATCTTAGTACCGTCAATGTGGTGGTTTGTCTTGATGCTGCACCGGTGGCCCACTTGATCCCTCTCTCGCCTCTACCATCACCAAATTAACTCCCCATCCCAAAAAGAGTGAAATCATTCGAACCGATCTCATGGACCCGCCAATCGAATGAAAATCACCCACTATGAGCCTTGCCAACTCCGCTATCTATCTCAATCTATCACTTTCCAACTTTCCACCTCTCCTCTATCATTTTCTACAATTGGAAAATGACAAATGATTTCGTAAAAAGTGGAATTTTCATTTTTTAACCCCAATTCAACATGGCTAACGTCGGTCATATTTGTGTCCTAGCCAACCGACGTCGGTCACCATATAACTGGCATCAGTCAACCCTTATAGATGTTTGTTAATGTTATGCTTCTTTTTCGTGCAACCATTATTAATCAAACACCTTTTGTCATTCTGGACTCCTATTGAACCATACCTACAAACCCAAACTACCCCTACCTTTCCCTAGTTGCATCTTGGGAGTTGTTATTTTACCTATTCCTTGGCCTTACCCATGTGTTGGCTAGATTTCCTGCACAACTGAAAACCTAGGAAGTCATGAGATAAATCCCCCTCATTTACTAGTGATGCTTCCATGTAAGATTTTGTTAATTATATTCCCTAGTATCCATTTGTTTGTTTTACTTTAATTGCAAAGATCATGGACCATAACTAGGCAATTTTACAGTAAGTAAGAAAATGTAAGCAATATGTGTAAAGAAGGGAAATAATTAAATATGAGAAGAAAGGAAAGGAGATGTGAAACCTAACCAATAGTTGACAGAGTTGATCTTATGCACATAGATGAAACAAATAGATCTTAAAATGTAGAATTTGAAGAAAAGGAAAGTTTAAGATATAGATCTAAGACAACACAAAGTTTATGTAGAGATATAAAAAGAAATAAGAAATGAATGCACCATTGACATAAAGTTCTCTGGAAATATGCCTCTTCTATATTCCACTTCTTGCAAAAAGATATCAAGGGTTTCAGCACAAAGTTTGAAACACAAAAATGCTGATTACAAATTCTGATCCTTTAACTTGTAGGTTCTTCCTCTACTTATAGTGTGTAGAGGGGAAATTATAAATGGGAAACTGTAACTAAAATAGAACATGAAGAAGTAGTAAAGGAAACATATGGCAATCATCTTCCTAGAATTCCTCTCTTAGTAATGGATTTTTAAACCAATAAATTTAATTTTACATTTTTATCTGGGAACAGAAGAAAGAAGAGAATAAAGAAGATCTGCTAGATGTAACACCTACACTTTCTTTTTGTTTTGAGATTGAATATACTTGTCAAACATGTAATTCAATATCTTCCCATCCATTTTAACAATATCCTCTCTCTCGGTTCTAAACTGCAGCAATCCTCTAGATAAAGAAACATTGTTATCTTTTACCTTCTCCAAATTAGTCCCATATCCCTCAGCATCTATCTGAAGCTTTATGATTCTACCAATTGAATCTATCGTGAAAGGTATGGTAGCTTCATAAATTTCTTTCCACACAACCGGAATAAATTCCTCATGGGAAGCATGTAATTCATCTGGAATACTCTCTAGCACTTCTCCCATCTTATTTTCCAACAAATGCATCCTTTTTAGCATAAGCTTGAGGATCTCTACGCGAAAGGAAACTGAAATTTCTAACTACTTTCCCCTTTCCATCAATCCACCAAGTACAATTTGCTTTGTAATTAGCTCACATCCTTTGGCAATGAGTGTATCTTAGATAAAGTATCTAGATCACTTTCAACAACTATGTTCTCATATTCTATCTATGTCATTAGTTCCTTTAGCTATGATACTACCCTGTGTATATTCTCCAATTCAGCTAGTATTCTTTCTAACTACTCTGAAGCTTGGTAAATGATTTGACCTTTCCATTGAGCAATAGCCTTGACCCGATCCCTTGCATCTTCCACTTATTTAATTAGATGATTAATCACTTGCTCATGTGCTAGAATGGGCTGAGAGGAAGGTTTGGAAACCTTAGAAATGATCTCACATAGCTAGGAAACCTACTTTTGAAGCTTGGCTTTCTCATCCTTCTCTTTGTCAAGCTTGAGGAATAAAGCGTTCATTAGTGTTTGTGTATCTCTCTTTAACCCTTATGTGGTAGTTTGACCTATTGAAACTTTGGTCACTACTATGTTAGTTGCTTTGAGCTATCCCTTGTGCTTTCCTTCTACTGGAAATAATAACTCAATGAACTTCTGTGATGATTCTTCAATAATCAACCCAGAAATTATTTTGGCATCTTTAGGTCTTCTATCTCTTCTGCTCAAACTCAGGAGAAGCTGCAAGTCATGTTCCTCTAGGTTGATCTCTTTTCTGGATTCTAGGGTTGTTTGTAAAGTCATCCGTAATGAAAATTTTCTTCTCAGGGAATGAGAAGTCACTGAGTTCACCACCATCTAATGCTCTGATTATGCTATATCTAAATTTTCCACTGTGTTATGACTGTCACCCTCTAAATTGTCCAAAGACAATGCTTTTTCAAAATCTGCCATATGTGCTTTCAACTTCTCCATAGGGAGAGGTGAAGATATAAGTGGTTGAGAAGAAAATACAAATGATGTTAGATTCAATGGAGGAATGGAAAGATCTCGCCGGGGTTTTAGAGATGCTGAACTGCTATGAGTTAATGCTGGAGAAGATGGAACTAGCACGATAGCTGTAGATTTGGTCTTCTCCTATGTATGAGACTTATTGTGAACTTTAAGTTTCTCTGGCCTTCTAATAATTTTACCTTCATGATTTCTTTTGTTGGAGTCTCCTGAGGTAAAATTACCTGTGATTTGATTCATTATAGATTCATCCAGGAAATACCCCTTTGTTAACAACTAGTTTGAGGTGTTAACTAGAACCATGGAAGATCTTTCCTCAATCGTCTAGAAGCCACCAATTTTTTCCTGAAGAGAATCTCTATCCCCTCCCATTTGATGATATGAGTCAAGTGTCACATGCCAATCATCTACAAGATCTATAGGTATCCGTGCTAAACCATAATCAGACACTAATTGCACTGATAACCTGCTGAAGTCTTTCTTCCTAACTTCATACCCATTTATATACTTCATAAAGAAGTATTCCAATGAAGGCACATGTGATTAATCCTAGAATATTATCTTCTTCACTACCCCATATGGGTAAAATATCATCTGTGCTGGGAAGAACTCATGCTCATACTTAGAAAACATTTCAGCTTCGATTCCTCTAGCTTTGTGGATGCTCTGGTAGCTGTAATAACCCATTGTGACTAGAAAAAAACTCGTAGAATTGTGTTACTTTGATTGTAAGTCATGCATCTCCATGAGCTATTTTCAAAACTCCATGATGACCCACTTATCACTTGGATACCTTGGCAACTTAACTAGTTCTCCCAAAATGACGGTCACCTTGAGATATGTGAAGTCTATAAACTGGATGAAAATATAACCATGCTAGGATACAACTTCCTAAGATTCTTTACTTACCCTTCTGGTCTTCAAATAATTATTTAAATTACAGATGAATCCATAGAAGAACCCATCATTGACCAACTTGTAATATTTTTTACATTCAAGAACTGTCAACTATGAGAAGCACTCAAAAATAGGATCTTTCACTAATATGCCTCATCTATCCAGTGTGGAAAATATACCCTATGAGGTTGCTGCATAAACCAGGTATGAAGTCATTTTGAATTTTTACGTCCACCTCACACTTTGGAGTTGCTCACCAATGTTGTCACTGATGATCTTTGCCTAATTGGTTATCGAATCAGCTCTATTGATCCCAATGGTTCTCATGAAAGCATACATCCATGAGAGGAAGTTGTGAGTATTGGATTCTCCACTTAACATGTAAAGAAATTTAGTAATCTCATCCACCTCCTACACCAAATTTAATCACCGAATATTCCTCGGTAACTTTGATGGAGACCTGGGATTCTTCATATATCTTCTATTCATTATACCCCCACAATATGCTTTGTATTTCTCCCATCTATTTCCAGCATCCATCATGCTATTTATAATCACCACCAGTCATGTCAGAATATTCAGAAAATAAATAATAAATTATGCATCTAGCCTTATTATTATATTTCCCACAGCATCTTGAATTTTTTAGAAAGAGGATGATATGACCTTGCACACTCTATACAAAATTCAGACAACTAAGCTATGACTAGAAACATTGATGCTTGAACAATTCCACTACTTTTTATTGCCCGCATAAGAGACGTCCTTCTAGAATTGGATCCGTCAATTAATTTAGAGATGGGTTCAGGACCTATGTCCATGTTGTTGATATCAGAAAATCTAGATGTTTCACCGATTTCTTTAAGGATGTAGACAAACAGATAAGGGTGTGGGCTAAGGAGGAATACCTGTTGCGATGGTCAATTTGAAGGTCATTACGCATGTTCTAAATTATTAATCTAATGGTGATTGTGAGAGCTTCCTTTTGGCTAGGAGGAACTACTTGAAATACACAAAAAGACCACAAAAGAGGACTAAATAGCATATGATAGTGGGATTCCTAGTGTATGATAGATCTGAGAAGTATGATACTTCTTAGAAGGCCGTCAATCCACTATTTATAAATCAATATAAAATAACTTGAACATGTAAATAAAATAATATAGTGCTAGTGTTATGATTTGGGTGCCTCAGATTATTATCACCATTGATATGATTAAATACTAAAGTGTTATATAGGTAAAAGTTTTGGATTGGGTTGTGGGTAGTGCAGGTAATCTACAGGTCATAGACGGAGTCTTGGTAAGGTTGGGTAGACGTTTGGGTTGTTTTGGGTGAGGTAATTAGGTTACTGGTCTGGAACATTTTTATCAGACACAAAGACCAATGCTGATCAGGTTGAATGATGTCGGTTTAGGTACGGGTGATACTGGTTTAGGGTGATCGATATCGGTTATCAGAAAGTGGAAGGGAGTTAGGTGGAGGGTGTTTGGGCTCTCTTCTGTCTTGGAATAGATAGTTGGAAAGGTATTTTTGGGGGAGGGTGAGGTGATAGGTCCAAAATAGGTGGGGTAATATTATGAGTGAGGTTTGGGGTAGGCTCTGGGTTGAGTTGTTAGGTTGGGTTAACAGTCGCAGCGACTGATATTAATTAAGTAGACCGATATCGGTGTAGGACAGAATGACCATGATTAGGGTTAACTAATGTTAGTGACTATGGGGAACTAGAAGATGTTGTAGAATGCGTTTTGGGTCCTTTATGTGATTGTACAGAGAGTTTGGAGGATTTTTGTAAGGTCTATGGGAGGGAGGAGGTTTTGGGATAGGATTTTTTGAAGTTTAGGTGGGGTGTGATGGGGTGGTTGATAGATAAAAATATGAGGGATAGATCTCAGTAAAAACAATAAATAGATAATGCAAAATAGAGAATACAACTACAAGTGAAAGAGGAGAAACCAACTTACTTGGAGTTCAAAAGGGTTCTAAATGCATGTAGCGGTGGAGAGGTGGTTGAAGTTGCTGGTGATGGTGATGGTTGATCTATGGAATGACACTCAGTACTATGGTAGTGCTTCCCAGAATGTTGTTGTGAATGCAAAATACCTTTGGATCAGTCTTGGTGTTGGCTATGGCTGATCGGACATGTGAAAGGGCTCTAGTTCTTGCTTGTATGTAGATATCCTTTGTTCCAAAACTCAAGAATGTGGCTAACCTCTCAAACAAGGTTACTAAAAGGAATATAATGGAACCAATAATGGTTTAGGGTGATTGATGTCGGTTTGGGGTTGACCGAAATCAGCTACGATGGGAAATCTTAGGTTTACTAAAAATTCCTGATCTTGGCAATCCTTTTAGGCCAACTCAATCTATTCTTGCATATCCAAATGGAATGTTACATTTTAATGAGTGGGAATGTGGTTGGAGGGAGGATATGCATGTGTTTTTAGGGTTATACTAAGTCTTAGCTCATTAAGGTAGGTAGGGCAAAGTCTTAGTTAGTTATGGAAACATGCTATAAATAGATCCATGGTGAGGTGTCTGGGTGAGGTGTCTAAGTGAGGCATGCATCCATTTTATTAAAGTAATTAAATTAATAAATTGGGTTAGGATGGGTATTAATTTAATTATAGATAATTAAATTAATATTAAGGTGGGTTAAAATGGGCCATGGTTAAGTGGATATATGTAAGTTAGTTATTCAAAAAGGGACTAAGGGGAGTGTGATCCAATTTTGGTGTCTATATTTTTCCCTTTTTTTGTCATGTGTCTTGTACAAGTGAGTGACGATGAAAAAAATAGGAAATGGTTATGTCGAGTATAAGTGAGGGTGGTGTTTCCCCAAGCATGGGTGAAGGCAATCCCCATCAAACTAGGAATCGATGAGGTGAAAGATGAAAGCAGCGAGTGGTTTGGTAAAATGAGGAGGTGGGAAGATGAAGATTAGTGGGTGCATTGGGTAAAGGTTAAAGGTCAAATCGGTAAACAAGTAAAATGGTCAAAGGTTAAAGGTAGTGGCAGTTGAACACACACACATGTTGGAAATTATGGCACGGTACCAGGTTGAAAAGATTTAAAACTCTACATCGTATAAGGTCAATAGGTCTATCTAAACAAGGTTGAAGTGATTCTAGTATCCAAGGTATAGGATATGGTAAGGAAACATAACAGAGGTCAGGTGAAGGAACGTTTAGGTATGTTCTGGTACACTAGAGGTCAGGTCAGGATAAACAACATGACAATAGGAAAGGTAAATTTGGTAGGTATAACCACATAGGTAACATCATCGTAAGGTACAATGAGCACATAGGGTCAAAGGTCACAAAAAGTGGTTCAGGTCAAGGTGTGGGTAAAATAACAAGTCCCTAAACATAATTAAGGATAAGTATAGGGTATGTGGGCTTATAGGTAGGTGTTCATAAGTGTAGGTAAGGAAAAAAGGTTCCCGACAATGGGGAGTGAGGGTTACAAATGGGTAAAATGAAGTAAAGATGATAATGGTAGGTAACTGATGCCGATTGAAGAAGTATTTCCATTGATATAGTAGGGCATGACTTGGCCGATGTCGATCAAGTCAATTTGGGGCTAAAAAAGTAAATTTCCACTTTTTACGGAATCATTTGTCATTTTCCATTTGTAGAAAAAGTCTAAAGAGCAAGTGAGAGCCACAAAAATGACAAGGTGAGACTGAGAGCTGAGCGAGTAGATCTCTTAGAAGGGGATTGGCATGTGGTTGGCGGGTCCATGAGATCAGGTCAGTGGATTTGATTGGTTGGAGGTGAGGAGGTGATTTGGGTCATGGCGGAGGTAAGAGAAGGTTCGGGTGGGCCACAAGTATAGCAACCAGACATACCACTATGTCATCAGCAGTGAGATGAGGTAGGATTTGATTTGAGTTTAATTTTTTGGATTGAAAGAAATTATAGAAATTGAGGTAGGTAAAAATGGTTTTGGGTAGCAATTAAATTATCATGTGGAAATAAAATGAATGAAATGGGTAGGGGGAAGGTCCTGGGTAAGTGAAATGAGAGTGGGGATGAGGGTAGGGGAGGGTTGGATAGGGTAAGGTAGGTTATTAGGTTAGGTTTTGGTCAAACTCAACTAAGGTTTTGGGTTTGGGCGGCACAACAAAGACCGACGTCGGTCAAGGGCTGGCCGGTGTTAGTCAGTCATGTCTAGCATTGGTCGAGCAATATATGACTAATGCCAGTCAAGGGTAACCAATACTGTCAATAATGACCGATACCAATCAACTGTGACTGATGTCAGTTAGGTGGAAGAGGAAATGGGTCCATAAGAGAGATAGGGTGGTAAGAAAAGGTAGGCCATGAAGGGTAAGGATAGGTATATGGATAATAGGTAGGATAAAAAGGTATATAGGTGAGAGGTTTGATAGGTGCAAGACTAGTATAGGAAAAAAAATGGGTAATCTTTTGATTTTGGGTTATGGATAAGATATTGGGTAAAGGATTTTGTGAGATGTGTGGTCGAGGTTTTAATAAGTTTGTAGTTTGTTGGATTGAGACTGCTGACCAATTGTGTATGTGCGATAGGGTGACACCGCTACTACTAGAGGTACAAGAGAGTGTGACTGTGGCAGAGTGGTGTCATGTGACTGAGGTGGGGTTGATTAGGATTTGGTTATATAGGCTTATAGCTCGAGATTGTAGTCTAATGGTCATACTCATCAATATATGGGATTATATGACCAACAACTTCCATTTGTCGACGGGTGAGATCATGGTTACCATGGAGGATGTTTACAGGATCTTGCATTTACCGATAGTGGGGACGAAGGTGTATTCAATCACCTTGGATGCATCAAAGGAGACCATAGTGGCATTATTTAGGGAGGTGATGAGGGAGCTGAGGTACCATAACGCTAACTTGACCTATGGAGAGATGTATGCAGCCCATCGAGAGGAGATGAGGTTAGTGGTGCTGATTATGGAGGCAGTGTGTTTTTTTACACTTCCTGATTCAGAGGGTGGGATATTCCCACGGGAAGTGATGGGGATCCTCCAGGACATGATAGAGGAGAGGATGTGTTTTGCATGGGCATCAACCTTTCTGGTGTAGTTATACAAAGAGTTTTGGGCCTATGGGTGATTACAGAGGTTCAACTTATGTTGTACCTTCCTTCTTTATTACTGGGAGTATGAGCACATCATATGCGTGTGCTCAGTGGGCCTACCCACACCAGATGCATTTGAGGTGGGGTTGATTAGAGTAGGCTATTGGCAATGGGTACCCGCTGAGGGAGAGAACACAATAGCCAGGGCTACACATGATGTAGCATACTACATGAGCGTACTGGAGGGTTTATCTAGTATAAACATTATCTCGAGGCTGTATATAGGCTATCCATCATACATGTGGATGGAAGATAAGATGGAGGGGATGTAATTTTTTAGATGAATAGAGGGACATAGTTCTAGTGAGCAAAAGATGATCCCCATTAACAGGGTCAGATGGAAGTTGGGGTTACCCCAGGATGTGCCACCTCCATTTCCATAGTATAGGAGGGCCGATGTGGAGAGACCTATGTCTCCACCACAAACTATAGTGCCGACCAGGTAGGAGGAATAACCCATCGACCAGTTGATTGATGATGTGAGATGTAAAGATACATACAGAAAGTGATGGGTAGCCCATCTACGAGTAGCACCACTCAGGCTAGGTCAGCTAGATGTGGCTACACTCATAGTTCAGAGGGATACACTGCAGGGATAGGTGGTCGCCTTATAGGGCTAGATTATAGGTTTACATGGGTAGTTGGGAGGGTCACAAGTAGAGGTGGTAGGGTTACAAGGCCAGTTGGCCACTGCACAGGTGTAGATTATGGCCTTATAGGCTCCAATTACGGCACATGCACTGGCACAGGCCCTGGAATAGGATCAAGGATAGAGTCCCATGATACAGGTAGTAGTGGAATAGGGTGAAAAGACATAGGGGTTGATATCTTCAGTAGCAAGGTAGGGATTACAAGGTGTCGTGAGACCCATGGAATAGCCACAGAAAGTGCTGATGGATAGATTCAAGGATGCCCTGAGTGAGGCCAAATACTATCAGGATCATTTAACTACTACCAAGATAGATGCCCTGTCCTATGAGAAGTACAGGGTAAAGCAGGTCTCAAGTGAGAGGACCAGATCTCGCACACACAATACAGAGAGTACAGGGGAATGGAAAGCCTAGAGATAGGGTTAGGAAGAGGCAAGGTCTAGACCCATGTTAGGTGAGATCACAGTTACCCTAGAGAATGTTTACAGGATCCTGCATTTACCGATAGTAGGATGAGGCCAAAGAGGGGGATGAGGGTGTATTCAATCACCTTGGAGGCATCAAATGAGACCATAGTGGAATTATTTAGGGAGGCGATGATTGGTAGGAACAGTGGTAGATCCTGTTCCAATAATTCAACAATTTTTGTAGTAGTTCCTAATGATACTGTTTCTACAATGTTTGCCTCATCCTTGAGGGCTGGGATCATCTTGACTAGGATCATAGTTTCAAGATCTGTCGTAGGTACCAAATTTTCTTCTGGTTTCACGTTGGTAGGTTTATCAAGTTGGTTTTTTGGGAGTTCAAATTCCGAGTGCACGCTTGGTATTTTCTTTAAGTCAGCTAAGTGTTCATCGAATGGTTTTGGATCACCTTTGGCTACGAATATCTTTCCTAAATGTAAAAACCTTACTTCTTGAAATAACGTAGAAGGGATTTCCTTCATGCGGTGTATCCATGGCCGGCTGAGGATCATATTATAGTTAGTTTTCAGATCTATAATATAAAACTCAGTCAGGATGGTTTTGGGTCCTAAGGAGACTGGTAATATTATAGTTCTAATCAAGGTGGCTTTAAGGCTATCATAGCCTCTTAGTGTGTTTCGAGTTGTGGAACAATTTGTTTCTCCATACCCTAATTTTTGAAGGAAAGAGAAGGGGACTATGTTGATCACTGCCCCATCGTCTACCATTGCACGCTTTACATAGTTGTTATAAACCCATACTTGCAAATGTAAGGTTGGATCACCTCAGTGTGTAATCTCAGCATCTGTTGGCATTTTGTTTATTTCAAATATGAATTCGACATCTTTATCCGCCTGCCCCAGAGGATGAACATCAAAGGCTATGTGATTTACCTATGTTTCAGGAGGTGGGGTGATGTTAATTAAATGACCTAAACCTAATGCCTCAAAAAGAGCATCCCTGTGGGTAGGAGAGTTCTTTAGTAAGTCTAAAAATGAAATGTGGCGAGAAGGTTTTTGTTAGGTCATTAATTAAATCATAGGCACCCACAGGTTTTGATACTATTTGTTGGATGTTATCTGTCCCTGACAGGTGGCTTGGACTTGGCTGAGAGAAATACTCTTGTGTCCTTGTTACAGATTCGATGGGTAGTTTGGCATCTAACTCTACTAAACCGACTATCTTAGGTCATGGCTGACTTCCTAATTGTGGCGCAACTAATGGATTTAGCGAAGTTGAAGCTTCATGATCATTATTTCCTGTAATTACACCCTTGTTTGTCCCACTTGGATTTAACTTTTTATTGTTGTGATTTGGGAGCAGATCATTGAAGATATTTAGGGGTGAATTTTGAGGGGAAACCACCACTGCAAAAGTATTTGATGCTGGTGACATAGGATCTGTCAAAAACATATCTATGAAAAGTTGTATTTTTCTTCTGGAAAGCGTTGCATGAATTTATTGTAGTCACGACACGTTCTAGTGTCATGGCCCTGAATTTTGTGGAAACCACAATACGAATTAGGATTGTAATTCCTAGTTTGTTGGGTTTGGTGCGTATTGTGGCCCCAAAACTTTGACCAAACTGTTTCCTATCAAATTTTTGCATTTGCTGTTTTTGATTTTGATTTTGATTTTGATAACTAGTTGAGCTTTGGCTTGAACCCTGTGTAAGGATTTTCCATCGTTGTTGTTTTTGTTGCTGTGGATGATTAAAATCCACTGCATTGATTGTTGGAGTAAAATTGTTGTTTCGCTGGTTGTTTATTTGTGATGGAGTATTGACAACATTTACCTTCTTAGGGCTGGTCAGTTACTCCATTTGTTGTTATGCCACGATTTTTATCAAGCATTTTAGGTCCTTGATTGACATTCATAGTAGTAGGATAAGTTGTAGTGTTCTGGTTGGAGGTGATTAACCTCCCATTTGGTCTATGTTTTGCGACCACTATCAATTTCCGCTTGATCTATTTGGAGAGCGCTCTCAAGTACTTCATCGTAAGTTCTTAGTGGGAACTTCTCGACTTCATCCTTCACTTCTTTCCTAAGAGAATGAATGAATAAAATCACATAGTTCCATCTGATCCATTTTTGGAGCACTTGCTAAAGAATAAAGAACTATACGCCACCTTTGGATGAAATGGATGACAGATTCATTGTGTTCTTGCTTAATGTGTAAGAATTCCCTGATTCCTGTCCTTAATAATTTTTTCATGTCAAAGGCCTTGATGAACTCTGACACGAGTTGCTTGAACAAATGGATGGAAGCCTCAGGTATTCTATAATACCAATCGAGAGTGATACCTTCCAAGGTTTTGGGAAATATTTTGGCAACAACCCCATCCCATGGGAGGTAGTTCTCGAATGGCTTATAGCGTAAGCCTTGATATGTGTGTTTCAGATCTCCCTCACCTTTGTATTTGGGAAAATCAGGAAGAGGCCTTGGAAGCATGACACTTCATATGGTGAAATCTAAGGGCTCTTTTAAATATTCTGAGTAAGTCCCTATCGCATAGGTTTCGACCATTGATGGTGCTTGTTGAGGGAGTGGAGGGGGAATGGGTTGTTGATATGGTGTAGCGTACGTGTTAGAGGGGGCATAAGGAAACCTCTGTGTTTGAGGAACCATGCTGGGAGAGGAGAACATATCCCCTTGCGGTGATTTGGAGCACATGTTTAAGTATGAAGGGGTATTGTCTAAAAATGGATTGTTTTGTACTAGACCGGGAGGTGTCAGAACGGTGTTAGAAATGGCAGCTTTTGTTGGGGTTTGTTGTGAATACTGAGGAGTCATGCCTAAGGTGCCTACTCCTGTGAGGAGGTCTACTTGGCTAGGATGGTGTGGAGGATTGGAACCTCCTGCCTGCATGAATTGAGAATTTTGATTTGCTTGGGCAAGTTCTAACCCCCTAACCTCTTCTACTAGAGTTGAGATGACTTCATTTGGTGAAGTCAAGATATTTTGCCTTGGTGGCCTTTGTTGTATATCATGGTGTTGTATAGGCATGTGATATCCTGTTATGAACTAATTGTTGCCCTTCCAAGTTTCCCCGAGGGCATTTCCTATATGACGTGGTATGGAGGTATTTTCTTGAAAAGAGACCTTCAGGTTGTGTTTGTAAACCTCCTATAGGTGGGTACATACTTTGAGAACGTTGTTCATTCCTGGCATAACAAACCAAATGTTCATCATCTAAACCTTGGTATGAGTCTAATTGTGTACTAATTTGTGATCTAAGTAATATCTGAGGAGATGAAACTTGATTCTCCTGGTGAGCGTCATATTGTTCAAGCCTAAAGGCTCTATTTGCTGTGTTTGAGTGAATTGATCCAACTCCTCTGTTCAAAGGGATGAGGTATATCTAATCCTTGGAGTTTGTATTGACAACTGGTTAGTTGAGTAGTTATCACCCCATACTAAGAGCGAGGGTTATGATTGTCTATTCTGTTGGGCGTAGTATGCCTCAAGACCCAAGAGGGGTCTGCCATATGCATCAAATCCTGACATATTCGAGGGGTATATGAATACCCATAGAATAATGGGAAGGAGCGAAGGTGATGGTGAAAGCTAATGAGGTAGTAAAGACGAAAGAGTCATTTTAATTTGAAAGAACCAGTAGAGATTTGAATCCAAAGCAGAAAGTAGAAAGGTTCACGTTGGGTTCACCAATTTTGTATGAATGGAAAAGTGACAAGTGAGCTTGGAAATCTACAAGTAACTCTTCCTTGCACCTCGACCTCCTGAGGTCATGCCGAGACAGCCAGTGAGGATTGAAATATGTGTGGGATACAGACAAACTAGTTAGGCCAATATAATGTCTTCGAAACACACTAGTGGAAATTGTGAGTCTAAGGCAAAGAAGGCCCTCCTAACCTGAACTAGTGTGATAGATCAATCAAGCAAGGATGACTGCTCGAAGGCTCCAATCAATATTGAGCTCTAGTGTGATTCAGTCTATAGGTTGTGGAATACGTGGAAAATGTCCTGGGATAG
Source organism: Taxus chinensis (assembly GCA_019776745.2). Classification (NCBI taxonomy): domain Eukaryota; kingdom Viridiplantae; phylum Streptophyta; class Pinopsida; order Cupressales; family Taxaceae; genus Taxus; species Taxus chinensis. Next base: position 325,672,181 of record CM034148.1, on the reverse strand, counting down.
TTTCGTGTATATCTCCAGATAAGGTCATAGGGCAGGATGGTAAATATAATTGACTTTATCGGTGATTCTCTAGCCTAGCCCAGAAATTCCCTAGCTTCGTTAACTACTACGTCTAATAAGGATAACTATCTGATGATGATAGGTGGAAGTGGAGTAGATATAAATACTAGTGTACGTAGACCAATATCTATGTCTGATTCACCTATGGATTTGTTGGGCTGTGGGATTTGTGGGTCACAACCATAGGATTTGTGGTTGTTATGGACCTACTATGGTCATGTATGGAATCAGTCCCTAATCCCTAGTACCCAGTAATCATATGCTTTCTCAGCTTCTATATTCAGAATCAATAACTATGTGAACTTCTCATAATATCTTGCAGGAGTTCGTGCAACCTGAATTCTTAAGCTGGTATCTATATCTGCGAGAGTGTCTCCTGCATCTGGTTGTGGGACCAAAGGATCACAACCATGAATGTCCACTCTCTCTTGAAACCCTTCTACAGTCATGCGGATATGAATCTAAGGTAATATGTAGTTTGGTTGATTCAACCAAAATGTTGTGCGCTTTGTCGTCTTCTATGTTTAACCCACTTAACTGGGAACCTAATTTGTTGTAAGTTTACCATTGTTCGGAAGACTTGGATCTTAATATTTTGATCTATATTAGTTATTGCTGTGATGAGATTGGGTTGGGGCACAATTGGCTCGAATATGTATTCTCTGGGCTCCCTAGGTCCCGTGATTGTCATACAAAAGCAATAATGTAAATTAACTACAACAAAGTGAAATTTAACTACGTTGAAGTATGTCTATAACATATATGAATTCTATATTTTTGTTATTTTCTGATGAACTATTAAAACGAATTTGAGAGAGTAACTTATTTAATACTATCTAGAAATTGACAGCTTAGAATAAAAAATTAAAACAAACAAGATAACCGAGTATAGTTATTTGTCTGTGCAACTGTGAATCTATTCTAAATAATGAAGTACTTGATCTAGTCTATTTGCAAGACTCTCAACCCTACCTCAGAAGTGAGGAATGAATCATAGTCTCTTAGAAACTATCAATCGCCACAGCTTCCCTGGCCAATATCGAAAGTAAAATTGATTAAAATAAAGTAATTGACTACTCTATTTGATATGTTTCTAATTTAGAAATTTGAAAGCTAGAACCTGGATTTTGCAGAATAGTGGTGAATCTGATGGTGTGTGTGGCTATGTCCCCTCAGTTTGATCTCCTTGTTGCTTTGTGTTCACGTGGATCTAGAAAAGCGTGTAATGTTAGCATCAACAAAACTAGATATTAGGACAAAGGCAGCTCAAGATATAGACTGAATACAATGCGAGTAGGAGAGAGATAGTGCAAGAGTACAGAGCTTGGCTTATGCAATTCCTAGTGGGATTTATTACGATTCATGCAACATAAAATGCATCCAGAACCTGAAACTATCCTATTTGAAGAGACAAAACTTGCAACTTTAATGGTTTCCTATTGAAAACAAACTATTTTACTCCAATGGATTGGATAAAATGTCAACAACGCACTTGCACAAGATGGATATGTGGCTTCCTAATAGCAAAATAATACTAACTAAGCATGCAATGAATGAAACTAAGAACTCTAGGAAAAATGAAAGACTAATCTATTGTAAAGAGAAATTCAGAGGCAAATTTGAGGGGCCATTTTCTTAAGCACAAACCATCTATTTATAGCATTTGTATTTATCCAAGGTAAAAACCAAATTGATCTCTTAAACTATAAACAATGGCAAAACACAATTCTAGGGAACTATAATCATTAATGCAAGATTATGGTGGTTAAAAAAGCTGGTGAATCATTGATATTTATGTGAGTCATGTTTAAAAGAGAATTTCTGGAAAATGCATAAAGGACTGCCGCCCTGAGCAGGGTGGCGGTTACAGGACTGTTGCCCTGTTCAGGGCGGTGATCACGAGACCACCGCCCAGGCAAGATGGCAGGAGGTTTCATAACTGAAGAGCACAAGGCCAAGAAAATAGGGGAAAATGGAAAAACAAAGTATGTGGGGGCTAAGTGGGGCTATGCGGAATGATAACGCACACTTGGAGAGATTTTCCGGATCCCGAACACCTTACAAGGATACCTGTATCATAATATATTAGCCTGTGTGCTGAATATTTTGAGACATTTGTATATGAGGGACATGTATTTTCATTGTAATTGTTCCCATATATATGGACACACAGGTTTTGAGGATTTATATATTTATGGATGATGGTTATATTTATGATATGATGTGTTACTGATGGTTGTGATTTCTATTGTTATTGTGTATGTGATAGAAACTAGGTGGATTAGGCATGATGGAGTCAGGTCATAGGCATGGTTGAGTCAGGTATGTTTCGGCATGGTGGAGTCAGGTTGGTTTAGGTGCGATGGAGTCAGGTCATAGGCATGGTTAAGTTAGGTCATTTTAGGCATGATGGAGTTAGGTCAGTTTAGGCATGGCTAAGATATGGTTATAGGCATGATGAAGTCAGATCATAGGCATGATGGAGTCTTATTTTTAATTTTGATTCAATATCCAAGTTTTTGGTAACATGGGATACAAATGGTGATGTATATGCATTTTATGGTTTAAATTTCCAAATATTTGCCATAGTGGAAATGTGAAAATGATAAATGAAAGATTTGGTGATGTGGTAAAAATGTTTATTAAGTGGTGCTTATTTGGTTTAAGTTCCAATTGTTGATACAAAATGGAAACTAAGGTAGGATGTAAATAGGAAGATGGAGGGAAATAGGTTAGGGTAAATAGTTGTTGAGCTAACCTCCAAGGGCCTCATGCCCTCAGAGTGCTTCCTAAATAGCCCCGGTGAAAAGGTACCTCAGGCCGATATAGTTCTCCCATAAGCGAGGGAATAAGAAGATGAGGTTGAGGAATGGGTTGGTAGGTTTTAGGAATGATTGAATGTAGGTCATAGGCATGATTGAGTGTAGGCCATAGGCATGATTGAGTGTAGGTCATAGGCATGGTTGAGTTAGGTCATAGGTAGGGTTAAGTCTTAGGTCATAGACATGGTTGAGTCTTAGGTTAAAATGTAGGTGTCAATGGTTTGGTACTGTATAGGATAATCAATAAGTAATGAGAAAGGTGAATGGTAAGAGGTGGTAAAAGATCCATGTAATTGATAAGAACCCTAATGAGTCTACCACATCCCATATGGGCTTATGAACGTAAGACCCTAAAGGCATTACATAATGGAATATTCTAAGGGTGAAGAAACTCACATGATCACAAAATTTCACAGTTGTGGCAAGTCCCTTGAACAGAGAGAAAATTAGGGTGAAAAGGAAATGAGGTGAAAGTGGGTGGTTTAGCATAATTTAGTGTACAACAATATGTTTACCTAGCAAGAAACTAAGGATCAAAAATAGGAAAGTCCATGACAATTTTTTTTTTATCATTTTCTTCATTTGTTTGTTTTTAATAGACTGATTGATGTGGGAAGTCTATATAGGATGAGTATACTATCTCCTTGAGGCCTTTGTGAAGTTTATCGATGCACGAAGCTTCTAAACATTTTATTGTATTTTTTCAATGACTTTATATAGCCATCCTTCAAGGGAGCATTCTATTTATAGCGACGAGGTAGAGAGAAGAGATGTCCCTTTTGAGGGAGTCATCTTTTTTTGCTAGAAGTTTGAATCGAGGAGTTGCATCCCATTTTTTTTGACATTTTAAGTCATGGAAAAGATTAAAGAGGAAGATTATGTTCTTGTTTAGAAGATAAAACCATAACACACAGGGGTTAACTATGAAAGAGGTGGTTTCAAGTGATTTACGTCCATGGGATTCCATCTTTTTTAAAAATATGAAAAGTATCCATGAGAATCATGTTGTGAGTAGATCCGTGATACTCATATTGAAGATAAGGTTAAAAGGTGATGGGTAATCACATGATCCTTGTTTAGTCATTGATCCTAAAAAACGGGTAATATAGGAGGTGAACAATGCTTAAGGGACAAGTGGTCAATTGACAGAAATTGATATAGGACTTGATGTCAACAATAAAATGGTCAAAGGTGTAAGGCATTGAGGGTCTCAGGTTTAGGTTTACCTTTGAGTGAAGACAAACGATAAGAACCTGATCTATAGGCATGGGTAACGATATAAGTTTCAAGCCAATTAGGAGAAAATTTTCCCCATTTACTTTTCTCTTCTTTGGTTATGTGTTGATTTTCCTTCAGGATGAGGTCACCGAACTGAAAGGTTCATTTGTGGACATGTTATTCATAGGCACATTTGATACGTTTTTGGTAGATTTGGAGATGGTCAAGAGCATTGAGACGACATTCATCTAATAACTCAAGTTACACCAAACGATCCTAGCAAAAGTCATCATCATTGAGCATGTCTTGTAGTGATATGCAGAGAGATGGCATCTATATTTCAAGAGGAAAGACAGCCTCAGTACCGTAGACCAGAGAAAAAGGTGTGGTGAATATTAATGCAGTAGACCCACAAGGCGAAGGGGATGTGCATATGCAAATCCTTCCTAAAATCATCAACTATTTGCATAAGAATTTTGTTCAAGGTTTTATTGGTTGATTCTTCTTGACCATTGGTTTTTGGGTAATAAGGTGACGAGAAACTTAATTGAATGCCAAAAGTGTCACATAATTTACGTAGGGTTTTGTTTTTTTAATTTCTTTTCATTATCAGTGATGAGACAGTGAGGGACGCCAAAGCGACAAATGATGTGATGGTTGATGAATTCACATATTTTCTCAGCTATTTTATAGAAATGAGGGGGGATGGATTCTACCCATTTAGTGTAATTATTCAGTAGTAATTTATAATCCATTGATGGCGTTGAGAAGAATGGGGATTCATCTCTTCGACAAGATCCAAGCCCCATTGAGAGAAAGGCCAAAGGTCTTGTGTTACCTATAAGGCATGACAAGGTGTTGTGATGAAGATTAGCATGTTGTTGGCATTTCACACAACGTTTGACACATAGTCACAAAAGTCACAGTTTATGGTTGGCCAATAATAACCAAGGTGAATAATGTGTTTTGCGACAGCTAAACCACTAAAGTGGCCTCCACAAATTCCATCGTGAACTTCCTTGATGGTGTAGGGAATTTCAGAACTTGTAAGGCATCATAAGAGAATACCATCGAAGCCACACTTATAAAGGAGACCACCCATGATGACATAGCGAGAGACACTTTTAAGAAAGGCACATTGTCCATTACGAGTGAGATCAGAAGGTAGAATGAAAGGGAAAGGTAGTATGCAAATTGCTTATACCAAAGGTCATATGGGTCAGGTGGAATGGTTCTGACGAAGTGGACCTCATGGGGTAAATAAGAGGGTTATTGCAACCTTTGTATTGTGACAAATATTTTAGAATTGAAAAATGAAGCGGGTATCTGAGAAGCCAAGTAGGCCATGGTATCCGCAAACTTATTAGTAGAATAGGGGGTGGTTTGAAGTTTGTAATGGTCAAAGGTGGTCAAAAGTATGTCTACGTGATGTTTATACTTTTGAATTATTTCATTACGACACTGGTATATACCATTTACTTAGTTTATGACCATCTTAGGAAATCACCAAAGATATTTATCGACTTATTATCTAAGGCATAGGCAACCTAGAGACCCAATACTAGTGCTTTGTATTCGGTGATATTATTTATACAATCAACATCTAGTTTTAAATATAAAGGCATAGGTTCACCATCAAGCAAAATGAGGATGACTCTAGCCCTGCCCCCACACTGTTACACTTGGAGCCATCAAAGAATAGGGTCATTTTGTAAGTGGTATCGTCTAAGGAGAGGGTAGCTATGGATTCATCTGGGAAATCAAAGTTAGAGGGTTGATTCTTGGAAAGAGGTGCGTCTGCTAGTTGGTTTGCGATGGTTTTTACTTTTATGGATTTTTGATGAATGAATTCAAGGTCGAGGTCAGCAAGAAGCATGAGCCAACATGCAACACATTGATGTTGATAGGGTTTGGCTTACATGTAGTGTAGGGGGTCAATATTGGTGACAATGAAGGTTTTTTGGTTGAGTAGGTAATGGCAGAGTTTGGTGGTGACAAAACTAAGGCTAAGACAGAGTTTTTTCAACATGGGTGTATCTAGTTTCGTAGTCTAAAAGGGTACAGCTTATGTAATAAATTGATTGCTCTTTGTGTTTCTCATCATGATGAACGAGCATGGAACCTAAAGAATGGTCAGTGGCGGAAATGTATAGGTAAAAGGGTTGGTCATCCTTAGGGGGAATGAGCACTGGTGGTTGAAGAAGGTATTGTTTTAAGGTGTCAAAGGCTTTGTGACATTCATCATCCCATTTGAATGAGACATCCTTCTTGAGGAGATGATGAAATGGTTAAAATCGGTTGGAAAGCTGCAAGATAAAACGATGAATTGATTACAAATTACCTTACAAGCTTCAAAGTTGTCAGAGATTAGTAGGCAGAGGAATTTCTAGAATAGAACCTTTACTTTAGTAGGATCTACTTCTATGCTACATGCAAAGAAATGATGAAACCAAGGAGTTTTCCTAAAAGTACTAGCAAAGACACACTTCTTTGGTTGAAGATGAACATAATACTTGATGAGGTGGTCAAAGATGACCTTAAGGATGGTCAGGTGTTCAGCCTAATGTTTGGATTTGGCAAGAATATCATCTACATAATCTTCCAATATGTGATGCATGATGTCATGGAAGATGTAAGTCATGGCTCACTAATATGTAGCACCAGCATTTTTAAGGCCAAAAGGCATGACTCGATAGCAAAAGGTCCCCCAAGGGGTGATGAAGGTAGTTTTGTGTTGATCTTCTGGAGCAAGTAATATTTGATTATAACCCGAGAAACCATCCATGAGTGACAGAATTTCATGGCCGATGTGAGTGAGATCAACTAGTTATTCAATGCCTGGTAGAGGGAAATCATCTTTGGGACAAGCTAGGTTGAGATCCCAGAAGTCTGTGCAAATGCGGAGTCCCCCTATCACTTTTGTGATAGGAATAATGTTAGAAATCCATTGGGATAGTCAATGGGTAGGATAAAGGAAACTGAGAGAAGACGTTGAAGTTCTTCTTTGACAAGAAGAGCAATGCAAGGATGTATTTTCCGTAGCTTTTTTTTATGGGTTTGGCATCAGGAATGGTTATGATATTGTGGACCACCATTTTTGGGTCAATACCAGGCATATCGGCATAAGACCAAGAAAAAGCGTTGCTATGGTCCCAAAGGAAAGAGGTAAAAGCTTCCTGTTTAGCAACATCTAAAGACTGGCCTATCTTTAAAATGTGTGGGTCGTACTGAGTATTAATGTTGATTTCGATAGTCGATTCATTTAACATGGTTTGCATCTCAGAGGGTAACGACCAGTGAATATAAGAATCTTCCACACTAAGGTAGGTGAGGATGGACTCATCATCCTGACATTGAATGACGTTAATAGAAGGCGTATCATCATCGATCATGTCAGGATACAGGAAGGGGAGAGAAGAGGGAGCCTTGCCATCACGTTGATAGGTCAGAGGTCCCAGGGAAATTGTGTTTACGAAAAAAAAAGTTAGGAGGAATAGATTTGGGATCTATGGACTCCGTGGGTGAAGATGGTGACATGTGGGTGGATGGGGTGATAAGGTTTTTCTTCCTCAATGAGGTCGACGTGCAGGGATCTTCTTGGGAGGTGGTGTGGAAAATCCAATGCCACTATGGTCATTGTGTTTACGGGTGGTACAAGAAATGACAGTATGGTGGCCTTGTTCATAAAAAATGAAGCCAAATCCTTTTCATGCACAATGGTGGAGGAAAGTGTGGGCGAAGCGACGGTTAGTAAGGGACTGGAGGTTAGATGAAAATGATCATGTTTGGGAAGGAGGCTCAGGTGAATAGGTGGTAGTGTCAAGTCCCCCATATGTTAGGTTAGTGCGAAGGTGGGGAGGACCATAAGGGAAAACCTCACCTATGCAGTAGTCATAACGAGGGTGCTGTACGCAGGTTTCCATACTCTTGCCAAAGTAAGGAATGTGTCAATATTGTATAGGCGATACTCCCTCAGAGTGAGGCATTGAAAAATGTCTTCTAAGGGATCGGTAGTAGGTATGTGGGGTAGTTGAGATAGATGATTCACTAGATGATTGGATGGGAGGTGGTATCGGTTGGTTGGGAAGCAGAAGTGGTCAGTTGTGGAAGGTACAAAGGTAGTAGGAATAGAATAATTCGATGCAGGAGAGGTGGCAGTGGCATTGGTGGATGGGCTTATGGGTGAAGGAGAAGTAGGAGTGGTGGAAGATGCTTTGACATGTACAAGTACATCGTTGGGTCAGTAAAACATGTTACAAGTCTTGAATGGAAATGGGTCGGTGGGGATGGTGTAGTTATGTCTTTCATGCTCGAATTTTACACAGCGGTGTAACATTGAAGGAACACAACCCATGACACGAATCCAGGGTCTGCTCGAGCAATAGGTTATACTGGAACTCTCCTTCTAAGATGTAGAATAGTTCTGGGATAGTGTGAGGGCCTACGCAAACATGAAGGATAATGGTGCCAAGGGTGGAGGTGATGGCATCATTGAAGGAGCACAACATAACTGAGGTTATTATGCATACAATTAGAAGGGATACACATTTGATTGTATGTGTGGGAGGAGATGATGTTAATGTTAGCACCACCATCAATCATGATGCATCGTACACGTATGTTATCGATATAGACAGAAATGAATAGGGTGGGATCAAGGTCATCTGACTAGAGAGGTACAATCTCCTCATCAGAGAAGTTGAGGGCAGCGATCTGAGGAGTGGGAATGGGGGTAGAAGAAGAAGATGATTTGGTTAAGTGAGGACACATAGTGAGGGGTAATAATGGAGGCCACTGGTGTGGGGTCATTGGGTAAAAATTTAATGGATTGTAGAACCTCAATAAGGGCTTGTCTATGAGATTCATAAGTTTGAACAAGATCATACAATGACATCTTTAGAGGAGATTGATGTAATTTTTTTATCATTGCATGATGGGTAACTCTGTCAGAAATAGGGTATATAGGTCTGTACGATGGTGATTTTGGGTGTGGGTGTAGATGATATATTGGGCACAGGATTGGTTGATGGGTTGGTTAATTTTTCTTTGCCCTTGTCTTTCTGAGTGTGGGTGGTAACATGAACTATGTTAATATGAGGGGAGGGGGAAATGGAGAAGGTGTAGGATGAGTGGTGTAACGACATGATGGGTAGAAACCTACCGGGGGAGAAAATCCTTGTGAATTGAGCTAGGTGAAATGGAATTTGGGTGGTGATTTGGCTAATTCTCTAATATGGACCATGTTGATCTCAAATTTTGGAGGTGGGTAAAATGGTTGTGGGGGTGGAGATATTGGTCACTGAATCATTAAAGGATGATGATGTGTGGTGACAGGTGAAGGTGGAGCATGGTCCTCATCAAGAAGGTCGTCATCGTTGAAATTTTGTTTCAGGAGGAAAAAGTTGGATAAGAATGGTCTTCAGGGCCTTACAATTTTCAACATCATGTCCTGGCACACGATGATAGGCACAAATCTTGGTTTCATCAAACTCTTTTGGTTTGGGTTTGAGAGGATCATAAGGTCGAAGTGGTGGTAATGTGATGACAGAAAGTTCTAACATATTAGTTAAAATGTTGGCGTAGGACCCCGCTAATGGATCATAATGGGAGGTGAGTGTGGGTTTGGGTATAAGTGTACAGGATGATCGTGAGGGAAGAGGATTTATAGGAGGGGAAATGGGTCAGTCTTACTGGTTTGGGATGTGGAGTGGTCTTAGGTTTTTGCTGGCCTCTGCTTGGGTAAAGGTGGGGTAGAAGAGCTGGCGATGGAAGGTTTGGTTGGTTTAACTACCCTATTGGAGGGTAGTGGATTCTTATCTTTGGGTTGCACCTTCTTGGGTAAAGGTGACACTAGGGGTACAAGATGCAGAAGGGAAAGAAGATGGTGGAAGGGGATGGGTTACCCACAGGGGGAAACCAAGTTATGGTGGAAGTGGTTGGTAGAGGTAGGGTAGACGGCATGGGTTAAATTCGTATAGGCAAGGTTGGGGTTATAGTAGCTAGTGGAGGTATGGGTGGTAAGAAGTTTACAGGTGAAGGTGAGGGTGCTTGGTTTTTGGGTGAATGAGGTGTAACGAAGGCTCATGATGAAGCAATAGGATGCTTAGCCTTTGACTGGCCTTGGGTAAGAGATTGTTTGGTCAAGGTTGATGGATGGGGCCCCACGATGGATGGAAGGGAGGAAGGTGACAAAGGTGTGGTAGGCGAGACCGGTGTATGCGGCCTAGAAGGTTGGGTTTTCCTTTTAGGTGGGAGGATAATGTTGGTGTGGGCTTGGGAAGATGTGGCTAAGTCTAATCTGATAGGTGGGTGAGTAAGGATTGATGTTGGCATGACACCTAGAGTAGTGAGGGGATAGGTGTGGGTAGGTTTTTAGGTTTGGGAATAGTTGTAGTTATGGGTAGAGGTTTGGATGGAGGTAGGGATGATGAAGAGGAAGAAGAAGCTGCTCCAATTGGCATGGTTAGTGTTGATTTGGTTGCTGAAAATACCTTTGGGTAGATCGTGGAAGTATCCTCAGGAAACATTTGCATTTGGGTCAAAATGGGGAGCCAAAGACATCCCCATAGCATGGAATGATCAACGTAATCCAACCGATCGACCAACCATGAAAATGGGACTACTGAAGAAGAGGATGGAATGGGTTGGGTTGTAATCCCTATGAAATATGTCTGTGAGACAGGGAAATGGATAGCTTCGGATTCTGTAGGTAATAGAGCTGAGATCACGTTAATGGGGTCCTGGGATGTTGGGGGAGAACTGCCCCCAATAGGTAGTGGTATGTCTGATAAGTCTCCCATGGGTAGGAGAGATAATAGGTTGGGTGAGGTAGACTTCTCCTGTAGTGGAGGAGAAGGTGATGATTCTTCTCATGTGGATGGGAGAATAAAAAGTGTTGACAGTTCAGTAGGGTGTGAGGTAGACAATGAAATGGCATAGGTAGAAGGTTTGGGTTCCTTTGTGAAAGTAGGGGGAGATGAGGGGGACTCATTTATGGGTGAAGGAGTAGAATATGTATGCTCCTCTAGGGGTAGAGGTGCTCATGTCAAAATTTCCTCAATAGATGAAGTAGGTGAGATTTGAGGAACTACATGTATGATATCAAAAACCATGTGGACTTCACTGACATTGTTGTTGTTGGATGAAGGTTCACTATTTTGATTAGATGATGGTTTATGATTAGGGAACAAATTTTTAAAGATGTGTAAATTTTGATTTGGTGGCATGTTCAGGTTGTCCACGACAAGGTCTCCATTATCTATAATGTCTTGGACATTATTCTTAAAAGTTAAGTAGTTACCGTCACTATGTCCTTTAACATGATGGTAATTATAGTAATCGTGTTCTTTTTACCATGTAGGCATAGGACGAGTTAGATCGAAACCTGTATGAGGTTTTATGGGAGGAAGTGTAATGGCTCCAACTTTAAGAAGCTTTTCCAAGACTGAAGAATAGGGCTCTCCAATCCAAGTATACTTCCATTGTTCCCACGAGTTGAAAGGCTTGGACAGGAGAAAAATTGGAAGAAGGTTGGGCCTGATTAGAAGGATGAGGTGGACCCGCTTTGAGGACTACCACGTTGGAAGATCCTTTGGGCTTTGAATAGTTATTTTGAGGTTTTGAAGATGAAGAAGAATCATTTGATTTGAATGGGGTGTTCTTGTTTCGTAATTGGACCTTCTTTTCTTAAATGGCATGAATTTCTAGTTTTTATGCCATGGTGAATGCTTCATCAAAGGTTCAGAATGTTTTGACTTATAGAGTTGGTGAGATGTTTTTGAAACAAGCTCTAGTGAACAACTCAATAAGTTCAGTCTGAGGTAGCTGGAATGTCAATTGGTTAATAAGACTCCGCCAGTGGGAAACAAAATTTGTGATAGATTCATCTTCATATTGTCGGGTTGAATAGAGATCGGTCATGGTGAATTTCTTGGTAACATTGATTGAAAAATGATCTAAGAAAGCTTGGGCTACTTGATTAAAGGAATAAATGGAATGTCAAGGTAGTCTGCTATACCAATCCAATGTCAATCCCATCAAGGACATTGGGAAGGTTCGTAGGAGTAAAGCATCATCATGGGTGATTAGGTAGCACCCTTGTTTAAACGACCGCAAGTGTTGCTGCGTGTCTTCTTTATTGTTGAACCGATTGAATTTAGGCATCTCCAAATGCAGAGGGTAGGGATGAATGGGAATAGATGGATGGATAGGATCATTATAGATTTTTTCATACGTTAAAGAATTATGGGAGCCATAAATAGATGCTTCTAAGGTTTGAATCTTTTCCATCATCATTTTAATGAGGTCGGTAGTAGGTTGGGATGAATGGGAGCCCCCTGTAGCAGAAAAAGGAGGTTGATGTTGAATGTATGAGGTGGGTGGTATGTTAGTGTATGGTGGCGCTAAGTATGAGAACTGTGACATAGGAGGAATAGATGTAGGAAAAACATAGCCAGAATAAGTAATAGATGAGGTCAAGGGTTATTGGTAAAATGTGTAAGCGGGTGGGGTAGTGGTAATAACTCTAGTGGTGATTACATGTAAGGACTCCCCGATAGAAAGAACAAGGTTTTGAAAAGGTGTGTAATATTTTGACACTGGGGGTGTTTGCAATACAATGGGTATATGTGAAGTGGCAAGTGTACATAGGGCTATATTTAAAGTGACTGTTGGAGGGACCATTGATGTTGCGAGTGCGATAGATGACGTAGATGCTATAGTTATAGTGGTTGTGGGGTACAGATGAGACACCATAGGTGGTAAAGTGTATGATGGTAGTGCCGAGCTGGTGCTAGCCAACACAAAAGTGGGGGCGAGAGAAAGAGGGATAGATACTGGCATGTCATATATTAACTTTCCTGAGGAATCTCAAGTGGAAGAATGAGCAAGGTAGTACTAGAGGGCAACGGGATTTTGGTCGAGGAGTCTCGTGAACTCCTCGTCTCTAGTAGTGATGGGGATGAGATGAGTTTGATCCATAGGTGACGGGATGGATGGCGGTGATGGACTGGGTGGGAGTGACTGATGGGTGGCATGAAATACGAGGGTGTTAGTTTGGCTGTGAGTCAGCACCATGTGAATCAACATATATCAGGTGAATTTTACTCTGTAAATGACACAGGGAACAATAAAGATGGGACAAAATAGATCTGAGAGGGAAAGTTGGTAAATGTTTTGATTAAAATCAAAACAGAGTGACCGACATCGGTCACACTAACCAATGGTCAGTTAAGGGGTGACCGATGTCAGTCAAGGGTGACCGATAATGGTTGCAGGAACCGTTACCGGTTACTATGAGAAAACAACAGTTTCAGCAAATGAGGCAGAAACTGATGACTGTCAGACAGGAAAGTTGTATTTGATGACTGTTATCAGAGTACAGAGAGTACAATGATACACAGAGACTCTAAACAAAAGAGAAGATGAGATAAGTGTCTTTTGGGTAAATTAACCAAAAGAACAAGGAACCAACACCAGTTAGGTAAACTGATGGCGGTCAGATGTAAACCAACGGCGGTCGCTAGACTGATGCCGGTTACTGTGAAATCTGAAGAATGAAGAAAAATGTATTTTTGTGAATTTAGATTGGATGAATAATCAACCCAGAAGTTTGGGGATGATAAGATGAGGTCCTTACACACTCAAAGAGAGTCAGAATACTCCAACTGTGATGGTGGAGTGTGAAAGGAAAAAGAGAAAAATGAAGAATCGTATCCTCACACCTCAAAACATAAGTCAAGCACAAAACTAAGAAAGATACGTAATCCAACAAGTGAATTTAGTGTGTTTATCTTATGCTATTTAAGATACTGACTCATGAATTTACAGTAGAGTTTTTGGTTGGGAAGGATTCCTACGAAGAAGGAAATTCTAAAGGTGAGGTTTCAGGTTATGTTATGGTAGGGGTGGGCTGTCCTCTGATGGGGTACTTGGACAGAGATAACCAGCTGGGTGCCCACTGTCAATCCTCTAATCATGTGATCATTGACAACTTCTTCTGGGTGAGATGTTGTTTTAAAAAGATGTATATATTTCAAATTGTGTAGTTTGGCAAAGAGAGAGGAGAAAGAATGTGCTTTCTACGATTCAGTTATGTCAACCATCAGTTGGGCATGACTTCCAGCATATAGGTTTCCCTCATTTTAATGTGAGCTAAAATGCAACAAGTCAGAATGTTATACAACTTTTTTAAGCCCAAATCAAAGTGTGATATTCGATGTAGCATGTAGCGAATAAGAAGAGGGATGCTCTTTCACTAATGCAATACTAATGAAAGAAAAGAAGTATTCTTTTTATAGCCCCAAAAAAATGATTTCTTTTAGAAAATAGAAAGAGAGGAAGATTCCAGAGAAGAAAATTAATGTGGGAGATTTTCAAAAGGGAAACAAACACACAACTTTCACCTAGGAATGAATAAAATGCAAGGAACCTCGAATGGGTCCCACCAGGCGTGCCAAAATGTTTCACCATTTTCTTTAAGGATTTATATGAAACATATAAGGGTATGGGTCAAGGATTAATACCTATTGTGATGGTTGGTTTGAAGGTCGTTGCGCGTGTTCTGACTTCTTGATCCAATGCTGACTGTGAGAGCTTCCTTTTGGTAGGAGGAACTACCTAAAATACACAACAAGACCACAAAAAGAGAGTTAAATAGCATATGAAAGTGGACTTCCTAGCGTATGCTAGATCCAGGAAGTATGATACTTCCTTGGAAGGCCATCAATCCACTGTTTATAAATCAATATAAAATAACTTGAACATGTAAATACAAGAATGTAGTGGTAGTGTTTTGATTTGGCTGCCTCAAATTACTATTAGTGTTGATCCAATTAAATACTAAAATGTTATCTAGGTAAAGTTTTTAGATTGGGTTGTGGGTAGTGCAGGTGGTCTAGAAGGTCACAGACAGAGTCTTGGTCAAGGTTGGGTGAGATTTTGGTAGTTGTTTTGGGGTGAGGTAATTAGGTTGTTGGTCTGGAACAGTTTTATCAGAGACACAGGACCAACACTGGTTAAGGTGACCGATGTCGGTTTAGGTATGGACGATTGCCAATTTTAGGGTGACCGATATCGGTTACTGGAAAGTGGAAGGGAGTTAGGTGGAGGGGTGTTTGGGACTCTCTTCTGTCTTTGGAACAGAGAGTTGGAAAGGTCTCTGTTGGGGGAGGGTGAGGTGATAGGTCCAAAACATGTGGGGTAATATTCTGAGTGAGGTTTGGAGTAGGCTATGGGTTGAGTTGTTAGGCTGGGTTAACAGTCGCAGCAATTGATATCGGTTAAGTAGGACTGATATCAGGTGTAGGATAGACTGACCCAACATGGTTAGGGTTAACCAAATTTTGGTGACTGTGGGGAATTGGAAGATGTTGTATAATGAGTTTTGGGTCCTCTCTATGATTACACAGAGCATAGAGATTTTGGAGAATGTTTGTAAGGTCTACAAGAGGGAGGTGGTTTTGGGATAGGATTTTGTGAAGTTTAGGTGGGGTGTGATGGGGTGGTTGATAGATAGAAAGATGAGGGATAGATATCAATAAAAATAGTCAATAGATGAAGGCAAATAGAGAATACAACTACAAGTGACAGAGGAGAAACCAACTTACTTGGAGTTCAGAAGGGTTCTAAATGCTGTAGTGGTGGAGAGGTGGTTGGAGATGCTGGTGATGGTTGATCTATGGAATGGTGCTTAGTGCTCACAGGCAGTGCTTCCTGGAATGTTGTTGTGAATGCAAAATACCTTTGGATTAGTCTTGGTGCTGGCTATGGCTGTCTGGACGTGCGAAAGGGCTCTAGTTCTTGCTTGCATGTAGATCTCCTTCATTCCAAAACTCGAGAATGTGGCCAACCTCTCAAATAAGGTTACCAAAAGGAATATAAGGTAACCGACGGTGGTTTAGGGTGACCGGCATCGGTTTAGGGTTGACCGGTGTCAGTTGGGTTACGCATCGGTGGGAAATCCTAGGTTTACTAAAAATGCCAGATCTTGGCAATCCTTTTGGGCCAGCTCAGTCTATTCTTGCGGATCCAAATGGAACGTTACATTTTAATGAGCGGGAATGTGGTTAGAGGGAGGATATGCATGTGTTTTTAGGGTTATACTAAGTCTTAACTCATTAAGGTAGGTAGGGCTAAGTCTTAGTTAGTTATGGAAACATGTTATAAATAGATCCATGGTGAGGTGTCTGGGTGAGGTGTCTAGGTGAGGTGTGCATCCATTTAATTAAAGTATTTAAATTAATAAATGGGGTGAGGATGGGTATTAATTTAATTATAGATAATTAAATTAATATTAAGTGGGTTAAAATGGGCCATGGTTAGGTGAATATATGTAAGTTAGTTATTCAAAAAGGGACCAAGAGGAGTGTGACCAAAATTTTGTGTCTACACTGAAAGCTATGCATGATTATGTTGATCCTTATATTTCATCACGCTTCATCATGGATGGAGCAATATTTTTCTGAGAAATCTTTGTCTAAATTCATTTTCTTTTAATCCTACCGAAGTTATTTGCAACTACGTCAATTTGTGTAGATCTAGAGATTCCTTTAGATTTGGAACATATATTCATAGTACCTGACATTGATTTGAAATCCCTTTCACCTATATGAACACTTGTAATGAATACATGTAATTATTTCAGACAAAGATGGAGTCTAGGGAATGAATACTTGATTTTTGTCACCAAAATCTACATATAAATTCTTTTGCCCTAAAATTTGAGGTTTTACTTGCATTCAAAGCAAGCATAAATATTTTTAAATTCACCTACGCAATTATAACAACATGCATATAATTATCATTGAAAAATTCAAGCTATTCCAACCATAAGCATCAAACTTTGAAGCTTCCTGGCAATGAAAAATACCTGTTGATGCGCAAAACCTCATTTCTTTGGTGTCAAAACTATCTGGGCTGCAATCCTTAGCAAAAATTATTAATTGCTTCTTTATTATGACAACCCATGCTTATATAACCCTCAACATACTATTTTTAATAATTTCCCTTTCTATTCTTGGCAATTTAATTAATAAATAATCATGTCTATTCACCCAAATTGGGCGCCCAATTATGCATGTTGCTGGTTGTTTTTAAATAAATTTATTTTATCTATTTATAACATGCATCATTAATTTCTCTTTGGCTTGTCTTCTTGCTTTAACTTCTCTTCCATACATGGTGCCAAAGTTAGGTGAAAAGCCATAAATAAATATCATTGAATTCATTGTTTAATGCCAAGGTGGGTTGCACTTTTTGGCAAGGGTGATTTCTAAAAATAAGAAGTCAACTTTGATGGAAATTTCTACCATGCAATGCAGTTCCAAAAATACCCTCTTCAACTTAAGTTATTTGACTTCCATAATGGAAATTTTTACCGTGTAAGGCAGGTGAGAAATTCCCATCTGTCTACCACTACCAAAATTCCCACTGGCAAATTAAAAAATCACCCAAAAAGTATGACTTGTATTAAAAATAGCTTCCTTTGATAAAGTGTGACTTGCATGGGTGAATAAATCTCTTTGTGGGAAAATTTATCTTGCTAGGTAGGCAGAAAATTCCCATCAGTGCTTTGAGTGTTTTTTCTTTATTTTATAATGAGAATTTTTACCCTGAAAGGTAGGTAAGGAATTCCCATCTGCCTACCACCTCTAATATTCCCATTGCAGCTTTAGTGAATTTTTCTTCAGGGGAAAAAGTACCCTGTAAGGTAGGTAAGAAATTATCGCCTACCTGCCACTACCAAAAATCCCATTATAGCTTAGACCCATATATTCCAAAAAATGTGACTTTCCTAGGAGAGGATTTTTTTGCACAACTTCATCTTTTTTGGTAAGAAGTTTTCTTTGTGAGGCTGATTCCTTCCGGTGTTGAGTCTGTAAATGATCTCCAGGTGCTTTAGGCAATTAAACAGACTATATAGAACAAAGAACGAACCCAGGGGAATTTCATAGACAAACTGCGGAAAAAATGTAAAAGAAATAAATAAACATGAAAAACATTGCCAAAAGTTTGCAGATAATCCTCTAAAATCATTCCAGGTGAAAATCCTATCGATATGTGTGAATACTGGCATGCAAAACTTCAACAGGGTTCAACTAGAGCACAATTTACTTCAAACACGACTTTATTTATTTAATAAATAATTAAATAAAAATTTCCCGTAGACAAAACTTGGCGAAGGGATAAAATGATTTTCAGCATCTAGGTATTTTTCAAAATTGGCTTATATGATTCACTGGCAATATATTAATGTAATACAAACATCTTCTGGCAATAAAAACGTGAAAAAACCCGTTATTTTTAAAAGAACGAATTCTTTTTTAAATGGGTAGTCCTAGATTTCAGGGTGAAATCTGGGGACACTAGTTAGCTCTGTTTGTGGACATCTTTTCCTCTATCAAAATGATAATAGTAAAGATGAAATCCCATCATCTCTAATTTTTTTATCTTGTCCATTAGGCTCGAGGTTAGGCAAACAAAAACAACACAACACTGAAAAACAAAGAAAAATAGATAAATTTTTATTTATATACATACAAGTTTTACCCTACTCTTTTATGTCCAGAAAACCTTTAAGTGTTGCCCATTGAAAGGCAATAAAAGTTCAATTCCATCCCGATGAGAAAGAATGAAACTATATATTCTGACAATCCTCTTGATCACAAAATACCCTTTTTAAAGTGAATCAAATTTCCCATTCATGCCTTTTATTTCTTGTCTTTTGTCCCATAAAAGGACCCAGTCACCGATCTCAAAATTTATTTCCCTGGCCTTTTTATCAAAGATCACCTTCACCTTCCTCTGATGTTTTAAAAATCTGTCAGCTACTTGAACCGACATTTATCATAATTCTGTCAGATACATTATTCATTTTTTAGTGGCATCGGTGAATGTGGCATGCTCCAGAGCTTTAGAAATTTGCAAAGCAAACAATTCCAAGGTAAGAGGCAGCTCTATGTCTCTCCCATATAAAAACTAGAAAGGGGATATACCTATAGCTTTCTTTGGTGTGATCCTATCTTCCCATAGTGCATCAAACAAATTTTTGTGCCAAGTCGTTTGATTTTTAGTCACTAATTTCCGCATGATAGTTACACGGTTATTATTGCTTGATTTAACTTGGCCATTCCCTTGTGAGTAATAATTGGAGGAATGCACTAGTTGGATTCCATGTGTGTAGAAAAACTTGACCAGATCCTTAGAAGATAAATTAGGAGTGTTATCCACTACTATTTTACTGGGCACACCAAATCTAATGACAATATTTTCCTTTATAAAACTACACACTTCCACGGAAGTGGAATTCTTAACAGGAATGGCTTCTACCCATTTACTGAAATAATCAGTACCTGTCAGGATGTAATAATGACTAGCACTAGAATTTGGGTTGAGAAAACCAATAAAATCCATGCCCAACTATTGGAAGGGATCCTCAATTACAGTTGGTTTTAAAGGTAATGTGGGTAATTTTATGCATCTGACAAAGTGTTAGCAAGATTGACATCTAGATACCCACTTTTTGGTATCCTAGAAAATTGTGGGTGAGTAATACCTTGCTTGAAGGATCTTGTGAGTAGTGATTTGGGCTGAGAAATGACCACTGCAAGCCAAATTATGAAACTATTTTAAAATTTGATCCTGTTGAGCTTTATCCACACATCTGAGAATACCCCGTCAATTCCTCTTTTATATAAACCATTATCCCAAAGAATAAATTCCTTGGATTTTAGTTTAATAGTTCATTTCTCCTTGTGGGAAAGGTGGTCTAGGAATTCCCCATGATTTAAGGAAAAGGAAATGCTACTATACCATTCATTCACCAGATCTATAAAAAGAACCATAGACAAACTTTTTCCTACTTTTGGATTTGTTGTCTTCATATCAGTCATTAATTTACACAAACCTCTTCCTCAAACTAACTTTATGGGCTTTATATCTAAGTCATATTCATGCACCTTCGCCACCCACATGCCTCTTAGTAGCTCTAGCTCTTGTTGGGTGAGGATAGATTTTACTGCAGTATCTGGAACCATGACCACAGTGTGTGAGGCAAGAATATAGTACATGAATCCCTTACATGATTTTACCACTGAATATACATGTTTTTCCATGGGAGTTTACTTCAAATCATAAGCTTTTAAAGGCATGCTCATGAAAGCAATCAGAGCTTCTACATCCTCTTGGTCTCTCTGCTTCAAGATTGCTGACATGGTGTGTTCAGAGGAATAACACTAAAGAATGAATTCTTTACTAAAGTCTGGTGAAACCAAGACTGGAGATTTTAACAAGGCCACTTTAATTTTCTCAAATGATTCCTTCCCTTCACTGTTCCATTTTAAATCATGCATATTTTTCATCATATTTGAGATATGGTGGGTTAATTCAACATAGTCAGGGATGAATCTTCTAAGAAAATTTACTTTACCGAAGAAAGAGTGAACCCCCTTTTTGGATGTTGTAAATGGTAAAGTCTAAATAGATTTGATATGTTTGGGATATATTTTGGTTCCTTCCTTTGAGAAGATATTCCCTAGTAGCTTCCCTTCTGTTATAACAAAGATAGATTTCATAGGATTTAGAGAAATACCATGTTTGTGACATTGTATGAAGACCTCCTACAGATCTGATATGCGCTTGCTTCTTTCCTTAGAAAAGACCATTAGATCACTGAGGTATACTACTATACTTTTATCCTTGAGATGAGAAAATGAAAAATCCATACCTCTTTGAAACGTATCTCTAATATTGATCAAACTAAAAGGCATTTTCTGATAAGAAAAATTTCCCTAAGGTGTAATGAATGCCATCTTATGTTGATCCTCCTCAGCCACCTTGACCTAATTGTATCCTAAGAAACCATCAAACATGGATAATATTTCAAATCCAGTGATAACCTGTAGAGTGTGGTTCATGATAGGGATGGGGTAGTTGTTTTTTAATTTAGGCTTGATTGAGATTATGAAAATCAACGCATAACCTAATCTCACCACTTTTCTTTCTCACGGGAACTATATTGGCTAACCATTCAGAGTGATGTATAGGATAAATTATCTTTGCATCCAACATCTTCTAGATCTCTGTAAATATATTACCTAAAATAGTAGGTTTGTGCCACCAAAACTTTTGTTTGAAAGGTTTGTGTTCTTTCTTTAATGGGATATAGTGTTGTACTTCTGTAGGCTGATAGGTATTTAGATCCTTATAAGACCAAGAAAAAACATTCATATATTTCTTAAGAAGCTTTGAAAATATTCTCTTTCTACCTCTGAACAACACTTACCCATATTTAGTAATTTGGGATCATTATTAGTTCCCAAATTCAATAATTGTTTATTAGACGAAGACCCTTCTTCACTTTCTTCATTCTTTTAAAGCATCTGATCATGCTTGTAAAACATTTCCTCAAGAGATACTAAGCCTTTGGGAATTTATTTCCTTTAAGCTAGATAATCTCTTCAGTTCCTTCAACCTTTATATCTATTTCTTCCATAGTGGTCTGTTTTAGAGGTGAGTTACTTCCCTTGTAGTATATCTCTTCAAATGTTTCCTTTTGTTGGAGAAACACAATGATCTGTGTGTCATCATTAAAAAACTGTTATTGTTGGATGTTATTAGGAACCTTCGAGAGGAAGACCATCTCAACTTTGTAATCCCCTTTTCTAAAGAATGTGGGTGGCTGATCTGGATTTAATAACACTATAGTAACTTGTTATCTTGTAAAATAGACAAGGAAAATTTTGTAGATAACCATACCAAAGTTTTTTTTTGGTTCCCCACTAAGGTCCCTCAGTGTTCAGAATGGCGTAATATCCCCTTTCCGGAAAATCTGGTTTTTCAAACTTAGTTGTTTGGTCCCTTTTTGGCTGGGCGCAGATTTTGTTCATGTAACATCAAATATATCTGCACCCCCTTCTTTTCCTTCGGCGCATCCTCCATCATGTCAACATTAAAATTTTTGCACCTCCCCATGTTGCGCCCTTCTAACCTGTGCCGAGGTGCATGCGCCAACCTGTCGACACTAAAAATGTTGTGCCCTTAAGCGGTGCGCCAAGGCACTAAAAACCCCATCTTGACAGTCTTGAATTCGCGCGAAGGGTTGCAAATACTTTCATGCTGAAAGAACGCATAACAGTGCCAAAGGTGCAAATAATCTCATGTTGGCATTCATTTTTGTGTGCCCTTTAAAAATTTGGTGGCGCATTTATTACACCTTTTGCTATATATAGGCGCATCTGACCTGTCATTTTCACAATTGAAAAACACGTGAAAATTTTATTCCTCTACACCTGTCAGTGCCCCTGTCATCCCCATGTCACTTTACGTCACATTCGTGGACCCCACATTATTTTTTCCAGTCTATATATTCTGGGTAAGTGGTCCTTGCATTCCTTACAGTTTTTGTTTGTTGGTTTTTTGTGTTATTCTATGAGGTTGTGGTTGTTTCAAAATAATAATAAAATAAACCTAGGAGGCTCCCCCCCCAAACCAGTATTACCCTCCTTCCAGATCTGCTGGCTTGAAGGGATTTTTGTCTCAAAGTGATATGAGATCCTCTTTGCTCTATCCCCCTTCTTTGTCTAGATCTATGCTAAAGTGCCCTAAAAGACTTGATGAACCAACCAAAAGGAAGGAAATCTTGATTTGTTATGATCCAAACCCACGGCTTTCTCCATTGGCATGAACAAACACTCTGTTGCATAAAACATAGTCATGCCAAAGGGCACACTATTCTTCCCTGAGAGCACGCGTCTTCCCTTGTGCCCTATCAAACTCCAAAAATCCTACATTGGCGCAAGCGCAATCTCGCCTACACCGACACATGAATGTTATGCAATTTTTTTCTATGCCATTGCCAAAGGCTAAGAACTGGCGTGTAGCTTAGGTCAGTGTTACACCATTTAAACATGCACCCCACTGGTACACCAAAACTATTTGCAACATGTTCCATATCTGCGCCATTGGCGCATCCTACTGCCATGCAACACCAAAATTATTTGCGCCCACTATACACCTTACGCAATGGCGTAGATGCATATCTTTTAACATCAACACTACATGTTATGTGTAATATTCTTGCACCCTACGCCCTTTGGCGATATTTTCTTCCTTGCAACACTCTGCATCAGTGCGCCTTGCTTTTTCTGACCCTGCAGCTTGCAGTATACATGCGCCCTGTGCCCAGAGGCTTCTAAATTGCTAACTCTTCTTTTTGTAAAGCTTTGATGGATGATCTAACAACTAAAATGGATCTTCTATGATGGACTTCACTCCTCCTTTCTGTGCAGATCAACAACTAAATTTAGATTCACACATGTCTTCATCAAGTAAGAGGCCAACCAAGTCAAAGGGTAAGGCCAAACTCACAGAAGAAGAAATGAAGTATAAGTATCAAAGGGTCAGGATGCCCGAGACCCATGCAGAATGTGACTTAGACATCAGGGATGCTGAACTTGGCCACATTGACATGGAAGATTTTTGGGCCAGAACTAGGAGGGTCACAGACAGTCCTTGGATTGACAAATTGGTTGGCAGTGGTCTACACTTCGCTGGGGGAATTCCTGTAAGTGCAATAAATAATGAATTCATGATGGTGGTGGCCCGCCGCTATAATAAAGACATGAGGTGCATCGAGAATGAGAAGGGAGAGGTTATAATCAACCTCACTGCCTGACATTTTGAAATCATACTGGGTATCACCCACCACCAGCACTTTGTGGCCATGAGTCAGGAAAACTGAATAAAGGCATGGGACGAAAATGAGGACAAATGCATGCAATTGATGAATGAAGTATACCTGAAAAATAAGAAGGTAATAACCTGGTGGCCATAGGTTATTCACCGCAGTGATTTTTCAGAGGAGCTGAGCGACACCATTACCTTCATGAGCAGGGTGTTTGGGCTTCCTGATGCCCATTACTTCCACTAATGGATGTTCAAATATCTTGAGATAATGAACAAAAACGTGCTTGATCAGTGATTTTGAGTGGGCAGAGATCATTAGCAGCACCATCTCTGAACAACTCCAACAACTCTCAACAACGAGGAGGTTCTACATGAACTCCTATGTGGTCTACTGCTACCTCTGAGAGAGATTACCCGAGACTGAGCCGATGCGGGGTATGGCCCCAAGTTAAAATATACGAATATTATCCAAAGTTGAGATTGGAAAATAGCATCCCACAGATCACCAAGATCAACGATGCCTTCTTCTACGGCATCATCTTCCTTTTTAGGCCTGATATGACTCACGGTCAAAAATCTAAGAGCATTGTGACTGCAACAGAGAAGTGGGGGGAAATTATTTATGCAATTCCCCACTTTTACTTATCTGAGAGCCGCCAACTTCTTAGGGGAGCCCACCAAGTTACCAAGATATGTGGGGCCAAAGTTGATCCTATTAGAGCTGTCCAGACAACTCATCACATATCATGAGAAGTGCCTGAAAAGAAAGAAGGGTGGAACTCCTTTCCCCCTCACAGTGGGCAGGTACACATGCACTTCTCACACCAAAGCCCGGGAAATGTTTGCAGAACTGGAGCTGCTTAACTTAAAGCATAATTTCCCAGCAAGGCCAACCTTTGATCCACAAAATTACCTCCCAAAGGAAAAGCTTGATCTGATCCATGTCCCACAGATCAAGGATATCTATATCGATCTCTATCACAAGGTCAAGCTTAGAAGAAAGGATCACTCTCACCTAGCATTTAGCAAAGATCATACAGTATGGTTGCGGCCATTGTTCCGAAAGGTTTTCAAATGATTGAACAAGAAGTTGATCAGGTCTATCTAGATACGGATGGGGACAACTAGTCATTTGCCGAAATAGACAGAACAAGGGTACCTTAGAGTATTGAGGGGAGGGTAAAAGGCACTTTACAGTCACACAAAACATTGGTACAGATTTAATGGTCTCATCTACCTCGGGGTAGACTTCACTACGTCTCCCTTAGGTAATGCACCTGCCAGGCCGAAGCATTTACCAAAGGGTAAAGGAAAAGACAAGGAAGGGGAATCAAGTGCTACTCATGAGCAAGCTCCTGAGAGTCCCCCTTCCACCGCCCACGAACAAGTTGTAACCCTGGTATCTCTAGAGAAAGAGTAGGTGGTAAGTGTTCCAACGGGCACATCCACTTAGGATGTTGCCACTACTAAAGCCACCTAAGTTCCCATCATCCCTTCTCCCACTCCTTCCCCCTCCTCATGTCACTCAAGAAACCATTCCTTTGGTTGGTATCTTCTCCCCCATCTTCTACTGTTCCCCCTTCCTCTTCTTCCATCTTCTCTTCCCTCACGAAGCTGTCCCCCAGTATTTCTTCCCTCATCTCTCAGCTCCCTTCCATCCCCATAGTTTCATCTCCTACGATAACTCCTACCCCTGTGAGCATTGGAGGTTCGGCTTCTTTATCAATGCTGCCACCAAGCGTCTCAACCCATTTCCCTGAGTACACTGTAGTTGCTCCTTCTTCTTCCGTCGTTCCCTCTTCTCCCGCTGGTCCCACTCCCTTAAGTCCAGCATGGATCTCCCAACACCTGAGCCAGCACAAGAGGAAAATCCCCATTTCACCTATGGACTTCTCTGTCATTCCAATGAAAGGAGATAAGAAGAAAAAGCCAATAACCATGCTTCTCTTAGAGCGCCTCAGGTGAAAGAGTAATGGAGATCGTGTATCCCGATCCCACAAAGGATAAAAAGGATCTGTCTCCTATAGATTACATAGTGACATAGGTCACAATGGGAACATCCTCTGAGAGCCTTCAAGGAGAGGCCCTATCTGCAGTGGATGCCCTTTGCAAGAAGATTCAGGAAGCAAAGGAAGAGAAGAGGATACTGAAAGAACAAAACAAACATCTTCTCCAAGCCCTGTAGAAAATGGGCAGTGCACCTCCCACAACTGCCACTGAAACTCCTGAGGCCCTTAGTCAGGAGAAGATAAATGAATACGCCAAGATTGGCGAACAAGGCATGGTAGTATCCACCTGGAGAGACCAAATCCTCAAAGATAGTGAGGAAGTAATCGTGAAGTTCACTGAGCTATATCAGAATATTGGTCAGGCGAACAAGGAACTCCAGGTGATTACGTGACCTATCTTCCAAGAGTTGGACCATGCTAGGTTACAACATGAGACGTTCTAGAAAATGCTCGATTTCTTAGTTAATGACTTAGTGAAATTCGACATCTTCAATCACCCCAGAGCACCTAACAAAGTTCTTACTGCTTTAGACTACCGGGTCGATCAGATAGAATTTTTCTTAGAGAAGATAGACAAAGTCAAGGAGGAAGCCTTGGATGCAATGCATCAAATGGAGAAAATTGTCCTGAAAATGTCTCCAGGATTTCTCACTCCTTCATATGCCTTGAGGAAGGAAGATGAAACCATCCGGACTCTTCAAAGAGATCGTCTTGCAAGGGTTAGGCTCAGAAGCTACTTTTGACGCTGGAATCCATCAACAACCTTCTGGCTTGCCTGTGACTTCATGGGTTACCTGATGGAGGTAGGAAATGAGTACTTCAAACTCCCAGAAAAACTCAGAGATGAATGGGAGACTTGTGAAGTCATCGGTGATCACACCAAGGGTCCTGCTCAGGATCAACTCCAGCCGATGATCAGCAAATTCATGGAGTACCGGGCCCAATTCCACATTGCCTCTCTCGAGAAGAAGTAGGATACCCCTTTCCAGCCACGAGATGACGACGAATAGCCTTCCTCTTCTTGGCTATCTTCTCATTTTTATAAAATATTTAAAAGTATGTTGACACAAATGATGACATCATCCATGTTGCACCCATGGGATGTTGTTATCCACCAAGTTGCCCCAAAGTCAACTTTTGACTTTTAGATATTTTGTAATTAAGTTAAATTGTTTTCTTTTTTTCCTTCTCTCCCCTTCTCCTTCTATATATACTTGAATGGTTTTTTATTCAAGTGGTGGACACTTTTTAGATGAAAAATAGAAGTGAGAAGAAAAGGCTTTGTACTTTTGTAACAGAAGAAAATATTAAGACTTTGTGCTGAATACATGTGTTATGTGCATCCGATATTTCTTATGTCAGATCTGTGTGTTAATTCTGTTAGATCTATCTCTAATTTTTTGTCATTTTTTCATCAGTATTGCTTTGTTCGTCTATGCAAGTAGGTTCGGCTCTGTTTACTACCAGCCCAAAACATAGACCCTATGACCTTTCTGCTTTGGAATTCATTTCTTTTCTCCCTTCAGATCTATCCTATCTCCTCTCCTCACTTCTTTCCCTTCTTTTTCACAGTCAGAAATACCCCAACTGGGATGAGATCCCAAACCCCTGAAGGTAGAAAATACTATAGGACTTGCATCAGATTCCTACCGGTAGAATAACAATAAACCAGTTTCACTTTGCTGTCTCAAAGAGGGGCCATGCCTTGCACACTGTTGGCCTGTTTATCCATAGATCTACCCACTTAAAAAATTTTCAGACCAACATAACTGCAAGTGAGTCAACCCTATAATTTTTCTCTCTAGGAATATAGGAAACTGTGAAATCCACAAAATTTATAATAACAAAATAGACCCGGTCTCTATAATGCTGCAGTTTGTCTTTTTCCACTTGGTAGAGACCACATATCTTCTTGAAAATTAACTCAACATCCCCCCTTGTATGTAAGAGATTTATTCCCATTGTTCTTACCTGCTCCATTGCTAATAACAATGCTTCACATTCTATCATGTTGTTAGTATTTTCAAACATTAATTTGAAGGAATATGCATGTACCTTTCCCTCAGGAGAAATAAGAAGAATGCCTACACCGAACCCAAACAAACAACAACTTCTATAAAACTCAAGAGACTAAATCTTATTATTTAGTTAATGTGGCTCTTGGATCACAGGTTTGGCTTCTTCTTTATCTAGTTCTAGATAATATACTCCCTGATCAGATTCCTGGAATAGGATCTAAAATCTAGGATATTCAAATTTTGATACTGTGTACTTGGATTTCTTCTCTGGTTCTAACTTATGATTAATTCCCTTGATTGGTATGTGTGCACAAGACCAATCCATCTTGAATTCTATGGCCAAATATTTACAGAAGTTCCTACTCAACATCATGCCATAAGATAATGGGATATCCGCTACAAGGATAGTCAAATTTAGTATTTTTTATGGGAATGTAGTAATTAATTCTTGTGCTTCTTTGATCTTCCTGACAAGAGGTACTTGTCTTTCCATTGAATGACATCTTCCAATGGTTTTTGTCAATGTGAGACCTAGAGTGTCAATAACTTTGACAGGAATCACATTGTCGGATGCTCTAGAATCTAAAATGAAATTACTTAATTTATAACCGTTAATAAGTAATGAAACATAAAATGGCTCGATGCTTTCATATATAATGGGAGAAGAAGTAGAAGGAGAAGAACTTGCAGCGATATTATTTGAATGGGGAGTAAATTTAGGACTAGACAAGATACCTTGTGAAACACTATTTGTTGGAGTATTGGTACCATTACTTTGTAAATATTTTACCAACCTATTTAAATAATTAGGAAATTCCCTCAAATATTCAGCTTCTGACATATGAATTTTGGTATTTTTTATGTGATCAATAATGTTGAAAGCTTGATTTACTTCAGCCGGTTATTCACTGGTCTTTTGTTGTTGATTGAAATAACCTGCACGCTTTTCTCTAGGAGCTAATGAATAAGGTAGTGTACTACCTCTTTTTAGGATGGTAACATCTAGCCAAGGATCTTCTCTTTCTCTTCTTTGGCCACTCAAGGAAGCTTCACCAATTTGGAGTGTTTGGAACCTTGTAAACACTGTGAATATGTGACCATCAGAATATTCAAAAGATTCATAATATCCCTTTTCAGATTCATAGTCCAGGTAACCAATATTTGAGTCGCTAGTGGGATCTACAAATTCTTCTTCATCAAATGATTCACCAATGCCAATATCTTCTTCATTAGTTTCCAAGTTGTTCCTTGGAGAAAATTCAATTTCCAACCATTTTGGTGTAGTGGTAAGTCTGTTTTGATTTGGATTTTGACCATTAAAGGTTCAAGAAGGAACTGTTCTTAAAGGAGTTGCATTTCCTTCTTGAGATATCTTCTTCTTGATTTGTAGCATGTCATTAGCTAACTTCTGTAGTAAGGGATTAGAAGTACTTGAAGAAGCTGCATCACCTTTATGGGGTGATCTTTTGATTTTTCAAGCCATGATCAAGTCATCTTCAACCTCTACAACAAAATTTTGTGCCTCTAATAGATTCAAAGGTCTTACCCTCCACAGTTGATATTCAACTTCGAGCAACAAAGAATTTATAAAAAATGTCTTTTGATTTTCATCGCTAAGCATAACAGAAGTGGGGATTTTATATAAAATTATTTAGAACCTTGCAATAAAGTCTCACATGTTTTTAATTGGTTCCTTCTTTAACTGCTTCAGTTGAGTGATCAACGTACTAGCGTCTTCTACAAGTTTGAATCTCTTTATAAATTGTTCTTGCATGAACACCAATTTCGTTATAGTCCCAAGGGCTAACCGATAGAACCATTCTCCGGCCAAGTCATGTAAATTCTCAATGAAAATTCTGAGTGAAACATCCTCATCATCCACCAAAAGCACACCACAAGATATAAAGAATGCCGCCAAGTGATCATCCAGATTTTTTCTTACCATCTCCAAAGAATTTTAGGAAATTCATTCTTGACCCCTTAGGCAATTAGTGTATAGGTGGAGTTAGGTTTAGTGGCCCAAAAGCTACATGCCATGGGACAGGTGGTGGTTAGTTCTGGTTCAGCATGATGAATGGAACAAATCTTCTCTAGGAGTAGACTTGATAGTTAATTCTAGCTACTAGATTATGTTGAAGATGATCCGAATCTACAGGAGTTTACACTCTTCTTCCTAGTGAAAGACTAGATCTGCGGCTTCTAACTTAAGGAGGATGATTGAAGTTGAATTTCTCTTGCAATCTATAGAAATTATTATTCCTTCCTTGAGCCTTGACAAATCAGGTGAATAGGCATTCAAATAGGTTGAGAGTTTAGTGGGGACTGACATGATAAGATTTAATAATTCAAAATATTGTTTTGTTCCCCAGCAGAGTCACCAAAAATTGTTAGCTAGATTTTTTGCACAGTTGAAAACCTAGGCAGTCATGAGATAGATCTCCCTCATTTACTGGCGAGGCTCCCGTGGAATATTTTTTCAATTATATTCATTAGTATTTAGTTGTTGGTTTTACGTTAAATGCAAATCTCATGGACCATAACTAGACAATATTGTAGCAAGGAAGCAGCTGTAAGCAATATGTGTAGAGAAGGGAAATAATTAAATAAGAGAAGAAAGGAAAGAAGATGTGTAACCTAACCAATAGTTGACAGAGTTGATCACATGCACATAGAAGAAACAAATAGATCTTAAAATGTAGAATTTGAAGTAAAGGAAAGTTTCAGATATAGATATAAGACAACACAAATTTTATTGAGAGATATAAAAATAAATAAGAAACGAATGCACCCTTGACTAAAATTTCTCCAAAAATCTACCTCTTCTCTATTCCTCTGCTTATAGAAATCTATCAAGGGTTTTAGTTCAAAGTCTGGAACACAAGAATGCTGATTACAAATTCTGATCCTTTAACCCGCAGGTTCTTCCTATACTTATAGTTTGTAGAGGGGAAATTACAAATGGGAAACTACAACTAAACTAGAACTAGCACATGAAGAAGTAGTAAAGCGAACATCATGAAATCACCTTCCTAGAAATCCTCTATTAGTAACATGCATCAGTGAGTTTAAGCCAAAATTGTGTACATCTGTCACCTATCTTAAAGAATCTTAAAGTAATGGTTTTTAAACCAATAACTTTAATTTTATGATCTTCATCTAGGAACATAAGAAATAAGAGAAGAAAGAAGATCTTCTCACTGTAACACCTATAGTTTCTTTTTGTTCTGATATTGAATACACTTGTCAAACATGTAATTCAACATCTTCCCATCCGTTCTAAAAAAAGCCTCTCTCTCAATTATGAACTATAGAAATCCTCTAGATAAAGCAACAATATTATCTTTTACCTACTCTAAACTAGGCCCATATCCCTCAACGTCTTCTTGAATATTTATGAGTCTACCAATTGAGTCTATCGTGAAAGGTATGACAGCTTCATCAATTTCTTTCCGCACAACCAGAATAAATTCCTCATGGGAAGCAGGTAATTCATCTAGAATACTCTTAGGAACTTCTCCCATCTTATTTTCAAGTAACTACATCCTTTTCAGCATAAGCATAATGATCTCTATGTGAAAGGAAACTGAAATTTCTAACCACTTTCCCCTTTCCATCAATTCACCAGGTACAATTTTCTTTGCAATTAGCACATCCTCTAGAAATGAGTGTATCTTAGATAAAGTATCCAGATGACTTTCAATAACTATGTTATCATCTTCTACATGTGTCATTAGTTCATTTAGTTAAGATATTTCCATGTGTATATTCTCCAATTCATCTGGTATTCTTTCTAACTACTCTGAAGCTTGGTGAATGATTCACTCTTTCCATTGAGCAATACCCTTGACCTTATCCCCTGTATCTTCCACTTCTTTAATCAAATGATTACTCACCTAATCATGTGCTAGAATGGGATACGAGGAAGGTTTTAAAACTTTAGAAATGATCTCACATAGTTGGGAAACCTTCTTTTGAAGCTTGGGTTTCTTAGCCTTCTCTTTTTCAAGCTTGAGGAATAAAGAATTCATTAGTGTCTTTGTATCTTGATTTAATCCTTCTGTTTTAGTTTAACCTATTGGAACTTTGGTCACTGCTATGTCAGCTTCTGTGAGCTGTCCCTTACTATTTCCTTCTGCAGGAACTGATAACTCAACAAACTTTTATCTTGGTTCTTCAATAATCAACCTAGAAGTTATTTTGGTAACTTAAGGTCTTCTATCTCTTCCGCCCAAACTCAAGAGCAGCTGCAAGTCGTGTTCCTCTAGGTTGATCTCCTCTCTAGCTTATGGGATTATATTCAAAGCCAACCATGATGAAAATTTACTTCTCGAGGAATGAGAAGTCACTGGGTACACCACCATCTCATGCTATGATTATGCTCTATCCAAATTTTCCACCATGTTATGAATTCCACATTCTGAATTGTCCAAAGACAATGCCTTTTCAAAATCTTCCATCCGTGCTTTCAACTTCTCCATAGGGAGAGGTTAAGATATGAGTGATTGAGGGGAAAATAAAAATGACGTTGTATTCAATGGAGGAATGACAAGATCTCTCTTGAGTTCTAGAGATGTTGAAGTGCTGTGAGTTGATGCTAGAGAAGCTTGAACTAGCACGATAGTTGTAGATTTGGCCTTCTCCTGTGCGTGAGACTTCTTGTGAACTTTAAGTTTCTCTAGCCTTCTACTACTTTCACCTTCATGAATTATTTTTCTATAGTCTCTAGGGGTAAAGTTTCTTGTGATATGATTCATCAAATATTGATCTAGAAATAACCCTTTGTCAACAACCGGTTCTAGGTGTTAATCAGAACCGCGGAAGATCTTTCCTCAATCATCTGACAACCACCAATGTTTTATTGAAGATAAGTTATATCCCCTACCATATGATGATATGATTCAAGTATCACATTCCCATCATCTATGAGATCTACAGGCATATGTGCTAAACCATAATCAGACACTTGTTGTACCGATAACCTGTTGAAGTACTTCTTCTCGACTTCATACTCATTTCTACACTTCATCTAGAAGTCTTCCAATGAAAGTACATGTGAGTATTCCTAGGATATTTTATTATTTGCTACCCCATATGGGTAAAATTTCAGCTGTACTGGGAAAAACTCATGCTCATACTCATAAAACATTTCAGCTTTGATTCCTCTAGCTTTATGGATGGTCTAACCGTTGTAATAACCCACTGTGACTAGAAAGAAACTCATAGAATTGTGCCAATTTGATTATAAGTCATGCATCTCCATGATCACAACTCCATGATGACCCACTTTTCACTTGGATACCTTGGAAACTTAACTAGTTCTCCTAAAAATCTAGTTACCTTGAGATATGTGTAGTCTACACACTAGATGAAAATATAGCCATGCTGGGATACAACTACCCAAGATTATTTTATTACCATGCTGGTATTGAAATCACTATTTAAATTGTAGATGAATCAATAAAATAACTCATCACTGAACAACTTGTAATATTTGAGGCATTTAGGAACTGTCAACTATGAGAAGCACTTAAAAATAGGATCTTTTGCCATTATGCCTCGTCTATCCAGCTTGGAAAATATAACCTATGAGGTTGCTGCATAAACCAGCTATGAAGTCATTTTGAAATTGTACGTCTACCTCACACTTCATATTTTCTCACTGATGTTGTCACTGCTGATCTCCGACTAATTGATCATCAAATTATCTCTACTGATCTCAATGGTTCTCATGAAATCATACATCCATGAGTGGAAGTTGTGAGTATTGGCTTCTCCACTTAACTTGAAAAATAATTTAGCAATAACATCCACCTCTTACACTAAATTGGATTATAGAAGATTCCTTGGGAAATTTGATGGAGACATGGGATTCCTCATATATATGTTATTCATTATGCCCACACAATCTACTTTGTTTTTCTCCCATCTATTACCAACATCCAACATGCTAATTGTAATCACCATCAGTCATGTCGGAATCTTCAAACAATAATTAATAAACTGTGCATCTAGACTTATTGTTGGCTTTCCTACAACATATCGAATTGTTTTGGAAAGAGGATGATATGACCTTGAACAATCGATAACAAATTTGGGTAATTGAGATGTGACTGGAAATACAGATGCTTGAATAATTCTACTATTTTTTATTGCCCACATGAGAGATGTCCTTCCAGCCCTATATCTATCAATTAATTCAGAGATGGGTTCAAGGCCTATGTCCGTGTCATTGATATCATAAAATCTATAAGCTATGCACAATTATGTTGATCCTTCTCTTTCATCACGCTTCATAATGGCTAGAGAAATATTTATCTGAGAAATCTTTTTCTGAGTTATTTTTCTTCTAATCTTGTTGGAATTATTTGCAACTAGGACAATTTGTGTAGATCAAGCAATTCCTTTAGATTCAGAAGATATATTCAATATACCTAACATTGATTTGAACTCCCTTTCACCCATACGAATACCTATAATGAATACATACAATTAATTCAGACAAAGATGGAGTCCAGTGCATGAATGCTTGATTTTTGTCACCAAAATCTGCATATAAAGCCTGCTGCACTAAAATTTGAGGCTTTTCTTGCATGCAAAGTAACCATAAATATTTTTAAACTCACCCGGGCACTTATACCAACATGTAGATAATTATCATTGCAAAAATAAAGCTATTCCAACCCTAGGCACCAAAATTTGAAGCTTCCTAGAAATGAAAAATACCTTTTGATGCACAAAACCTCCTTTCCTTGGCACTAAAACTATATGGGCTGCAATCCTTAGCAAAAAGAATTAATTGCTTCTTTATTATGGCAGCCCATGCTTATATAAACCTTAGTATACTATTTTTAATAATTTCCCTTCCCATTCCTGACATTTTAATTAATAAATAATCATGTCTATTCACCCAAATTAGGTGCCTAATTATGGATGTTGCTAGTTGCTTTTAAATAAATTTATTTTATTTATTTATAGCATGCATCCTTCAGTTCTGTTTGGCTTGTCTTCTTGCTATGACTTTTCTTCTATACATGGTGCCAAAATTAGGTGAAAAATCCATAAATAAATATCATTAAATTCATTGTTTAATGTGAAGGTGGGTCACACTTTTTGGCAAGGATGATTTATAAAAATAAGAAGTCAAATTTGATGGGAATTTCTACCCTGCACTGCAGCTCCAAAAACCCCTCTTCATATTTAGTTATTTGACTTCCATAATGAGAATTTTTACCCTGCAAGGCAGCAAAGAAATTCTTATCTATCAGCCATTGCCAAAATTCCCACTAGAAAATTAAAACATCTCCCAAAAAGTTCAACTTTAATTAAAAATAGCTTCCTTTGATAAAGTGTGACTTGCACTGGTGAATAAATCTCTTTAGTGGAAAAAGTTAGCCTGCTAGGCAAGCAGAAAATTTGTATCATTACTTTAAGTGATTTTTCTTTATTTTATAATGGGAATTTTTACCCTGTAAGGTAGGTAAGGAATTCATGCCTCCCTACCACCTCCAATATTCCCATTGTAGATTAAGTGATTTTTTTAATGGGAAAAATTACCGTATAAGGAAGGTAAGAAATTTCCCTATGTCTGCCACTACCAAAAGTCCCATTGCAGCTTAGACCTATTCATTCCAAAAGTGCAAAATGCCTAGCAGAGGCTTTTTATGCATGACTTCATCTTTTTTGGTCAGAAGGTTTCTTTATGAGGATGATTCCTTCTGGTGTTGAGGCCATAAATGATCTCCAGGTGCTTCAGAAAATTAAACAGAATATAAAGAACAAAGAACAGACCCAGGGGAATTTCACAGAAAAACTGCAGAGAAAAATGCAAAAGAAATAAAAAGTGAAAACTTTGCCAAAAGTTTGCAAATAATGCTCTAAATTCATTCCTGGTGAAAATCCTATTGAGAAGTGTGAATAATGGCTTGTGAAACTTCAACAGGGTTCAACCAAATTCCAATTTACTTCAAACGAGGATTTATTTATTTAATAAATAATTAAATAAAAATTTCCCACAGACAAAACTTGACGAAGGGATAAAATGAGTTTCAGCATCTGTGTATTTTTCAAAATTATCTCATATGATTCACTGGGAATATATTAATGTAATCTAGACATCTTCTGGAAATAATAACATGAAAAGACCCGTTGTTTTAAAAATAACAATTTTTTAAAAATGGGTAGTCCTAAATTTGAGGATGAAATTTACAGACACCACCACGCCATGACCTATTTTCCTGAACCTGACCTATATGGTGTGACCATTGACCTTATTTACTCGTTATACCTTGCAATGTTTTTACCTATGTTATTTTAGCCTAACAACCATACCTTGCTTATTGTTGTGCCATTTATCTCGACCAAACCTTTAGTGTACCAGAACATACCTAAACATTCCTGCATTTGAACTAAGTTGTGTTTTCTAGATGATATCCTATACCTTCGATACCTTAATCACTTCACCCTTGTTTGGATAAACCTATCGACCTTGGATAATGTACATTTTTCAAGCTATTCAACCTGGTACCATGTTGCAATCTATATGTGTGCGTGCATTTGATTTTTATTACCTGTTACCTGATTTTGACCCTGGCATATTACCTATTACCGGAATGGACCACCCCCCTTTTCCAAAGTACTCATACCCATCCTCACCTACCATCACTTCCACCAACTACACATTTGTCAAACCACTCACCGATTTTGTATTACACCACATTAGTGCCTAGTTTGAGGGGGATCACCTTCACCCACACATGGGCAATCAATTCTTGTTTCTGTCAGCATTTCTTACCAATACAAGCTAAGCGAAAAAAAAGGGAAAAATGTAGACACCAAATTTGGGTCACACTCCACCTTTACCCCACATGTATATTAATTTAATTACCTACAATTAAATTAATGCCCACTCTCACAATATTTAGTAATAAATACCTTAATTAAATTAATTTCCACCTCACCTCACCACATCACTTAGACACCTCATCACAGACCTATTCTTAGCATGTTTCCTTTTAACTAAGATAGAGTTAGTACTACCTACCTTAATTAACTAAGACATAGTTCAACCCTAAAATCACATGCCTATTCTTTCTCTAACCACATGCCCACTTATCTAAACATAACATTCCATTTTGATCTATGACAATGGACAGAGATGGCCAAAAAGATTGCCAAGATATTTCATTATTAGTAAACCTAAGATTTCCCGCCTTAACCAACGCCGGTAAACCCGAAACTGATGCTGGTTACCCTAAACCATCCTAACCAAAAAATTTCACTAAATAGTTGTGTACATATGAGTAAAATAGATAAGGTAAGGGTGAGGATGAATACCTATGAATGAAGGTGGAAGGTATAGTGTGTGCATTCTAATTTTCTGATCCAATGCTGATTGCGAGAACTTCCTTTTTGCTAGGAGGCACTACCTACAAATACAAAATTTTACCAAAAAAGGAATATTAAACAATATATGTCAGTGGACTACATAGCGTATGCTAGATCTGGGAAGTGTGATATTTCCTAGATGATTGTCAATCCACTGTTTAAAACAAATTAATGCAAGAAATGATGTAAACCAAAAATGTCCTACTGTAGTTGATATGATTTAGGTGTGTCATTCAAGTAAAATAATAAAATCTAATCTAATAACCTAGGTTATGATCAAATCTGAAATTCAAACAAGTAAATAAGGTGGTTGGGACAAGTTAGAGTCAAGCTTTAGGTGATTTTGTTTATTTAGGTAAATTATATGGGGTTTTTGTTTATTGTCCTCTGAAAATTTCCCCTCTTTTGAAAGTTAGAAATTCAAAAATTTTGAGTTGACACCCTTCAGTAATGTTCTAATGAAGTAAAAATTTGAAGAGATGGTGAAAATTCACATGTTTATTGGGGTCATTTTAGTGACTTGCGGGTTTTCCAGACATTTTTCTCCCTCATGTCCTAAGTACTTGTGGGCCTTCTATTCACCAATCATCCGATTTCCACACAAGTCCTTGTCTGTTAGCTTTATCGGAACTTTTCGGTCCATTTGTCCAAATTTCACTCGGACGTCCTTTTCTCTGATCACCCGCGTCGGCCGCATTAGGTTATTCACACTTTTTCGACCCATCTGTCCTAAATGAATTTGAACCTTCTATTCGCCAATTCCCCACATCACCCGCATTGACCAAATCGTGTCTTTGCATCCCTCATGTTTCTGTGTCCCTGGATCACCCATGATCATTTATCCCACTTTTACCCGCATCGCACACATTGGCCAGATTGCGTCTTCGTGTCCCATATGTCCCAATGTCCCATGGACCATCTGGGCCAATTTTTTCCTCTTTTCCCGCATCTCATCTTTTTGAGTTGGTGCAAGGTGTATTTAATTCCCATTTATGATATTCTCTCTCCTAAACAGCTATTTAAAGGAACTACCACCTATGCATTTTTCACATTGCTTGCTTCTTTTTCTCACCCACATCCTAGAAATTGAGTCATTTTTTCATCTCCCTGTATCCCTTTGCATTGTCATCATGAATTTTTTCTTGGAAGGTCATCCCTCTGTGTATTGCAAAAATGAAGATAAATTTTCAAGGGCAGGAGCATCTGTCACCTCTAAAAACCTATGTACAAAATATTTGGGATAGTGAAGTTTGGCACTTAGATTTTTGTGATTTTTGGGGTAGAATAATATGCACTAACCCTTCTCCCATGGCCCAAATGATCAGTGATA
Organism: Taxus chinensis; assembly: GCA_019776745.2. Taxonomy (NCBI): domain Eukaryota; kingdom Viridiplantae; phylum Streptophyta; class Pinopsida; order Cupressales; family Taxaceae; genus Taxus; species Taxus chinensis. The sequence goes on along the minus strand of CM034148.1, from coordinate 325,633,657 downwards.
GTAGAATCATGTATGTAGCTGGTTTTCCCATCTCTATGCAATGTATCGACACCGTGCTTGCCTACGGAGCTCATTTCAACCCAGATACTAGGGAGCTTGTTAATGTGCATGGGGAATTAATTGCCAAACTGGATGCTGTTGCCATTGCTACTACCCTATGCATTCTTGAGACTGAAGATTCCATCTTTCTCACTCTTGCTCAAGCTCAGATCCTATTTGACCAAGACAGTTAAAAATACAAGGCATGAGTAGCAAAGTCATGGTTAAAGAACCCTAAGAAGGGAGCGTCCCGACTCTTGAAAGCATTATTCAGGGTTGATTTCAATGAGGAGCTGTCAGATTTCATCATCTTACTTGCTCGTATCATGGGAATTCCTTCTACAAATGAATTTAATTTTAGGATGTGCCCCTTTATAAACATCATCTGCGAGGGCAAGTAGAACATAAACTGGGCCGAAATTATCTGTATGAACCTAAATAAGTAATTTTCAAATGTTCACCAAACTAAGAAGTTCTATACGACTTCTTATCTCATGTATACCCTAGTTACGTCCCGGGAGTGGTTCGGTTTCACCTACATGGAGAGAAAGAGGGATGAGCCTATCTACACATACTACCCTCAGTTTACCGTTGAGGCCAGCAATCACAATTTTAGAAGGGTCAACGATGCTTTCACCATATATATTGTAAGACTCTTTAAGGGTGACACTGCTAGGAGATTTTCTGATGAAGCTATTACTCTGATAGCCAAGTAAGGGGATTTCTTCATCCAATTCAAAAGGTTCTCATACATCAGGTTAGCTTGCTTTGAAATTACACCCCTCAAGCTCCCTATGTTTTGCAATGATAAAATGGATTTGGTTAAAGTGTGTAGGTAGCTTGATAAATTACATAGAACCTGTAGAGACAAGAAGATCATTAATCTTCATTTCCCTATCTCCTTGGGAAATTATACATGCAAAATGGCTCTAGATGCCCAAAACATAGAAAGGGCTATTGCTCCTCTCACTTTCCATTTCTTTAGACCCAAGACATGTTTTTATCTGAAGAATTTTATTGATTAGAACCTCACAATAACTTATCATCATAAACCAGACACTGAGGATTACTGGGCTGATTGTGCTAATGATTTTGAAGCCAGAAGGAGGAATTATGATAGACTCTCTCTATAAAAAGTTATAGATCTAAATCTCTACCAAGTTCTTGAAGGGCTTAAGGATGATGATGACTTACAATACTTTGAATATGAAAGATCAATCAAACACACTCCTTTAGAAACCCTGGATTGGTACGTTAAGGAGAGAGGTGTTTTGAGTGAGATTATTACTTCTGTTATTATAAGAACTAAGGTTTCGTTCGACATAAACATTCGTGAGCTCAAGAGGAATCAGGGTAGTTCTTCAAGAGAAACTTCCACACCTGGGAAGGAAGTACATACACCCAGTACTAAGGTATCTGAGCAAACACCTCTTTCTTCCTCCATAAAAGAGCCTAAATCATTTACTCCTTCTTCTTCCACTCAAGTGTATCAAAAGAAGATTAAAGAGATTGAGCAAAAACCAATTGAGGAAGAAACTCTTATGGAGTGGTCAGAATTGCCTTCAGGGCTATAGAACAATATTGTTCTTAGTGAAAGTGATGATGGTGAAATGCCAGATTTTTCTTAAGCTCCTGAAATCACTGTTGAAGAAGAAAGGGAGGTTCCAAGTACTGAACCTCCTAGTGTAACTGACTCCTTTACAAAGGAAGTTCCTGAGGTTCCCTTCACTTCTCTACTAGAGGCAATAGTGGTTAATACTTTGAGTGTCATGAGTTCACTTGCTCTTGGACCTCTTGTTCCTCCATCTTCTTCTTCTACCTTTTCTTGGGTACAACCCTTGGTTGACAACAAGAAGAGGAAATCATCTTCTCATTTAACAGGGCCAGATTTTGATGTTGTAGTAGCTCTGCTTGGTAGTGCCCCTCCTCCTCCAACAAAAATAGCAAAGATTACTTCAATATTGGTAACTGATGCTCAGGGTCATTAATTCCTGGAGGTTACAAAGCCCAAAGTTGATAAAGCAGAGAAGGGTCTTTTGGTCTCTGATTTAGAGCTTTCCAGGATCCCAATGGGAGAATCCACTCATAAGAGTGAAGTTCATAACCTTAAGGAAATAGTAACTAAGGTTATTGAATGGGTTGAGAAAGGAAAGCAGACCATAGAGAAGTAGGAAGAATGGAATCAAGTTCTTTCCAACTTTATTAGATCATTGTTAGCTAAGGATAAAGTTTTGAATCTAGCCCCACTGGCTTCTCTCCAATCGCCCATGATTCTCAGCCAAGGATGAAGTTTAGATAATATATAAGTATTCAAATTATGGGAAGGTTTTGGAAGCTATGGTGAATGATATGACTATAGAAGATTTGAAATTCATTATGGAAGCCTTCAAAACAAATGAAAAAGTGATTAATTTGTAGCAGAAACTCTCTTCCTCAATCAAAACTATGGATAAATAGTTGAAGGTCTTGAGTAGTTTTATTACAGATCTTCACCTAATGGGCCAAGCTGATGAGAAGATCCTGTTGGTCAACAATGTATTTGATGATGCCAAGGATAACTTATCAAAGGCATGGATTTTCAGTGTTGAGTGGAAGATAAAGGTTCTCGAAGAAGCACTAGGAGAGTTGAGGAATGTGTGGCAAAGAGGATAGTCTGGTAAAACTTACATCTCAGTAACCTTCAAATATATTCATTGCCATCTTCAAGATGAAACTACAGGTGTTCCCTTCTCTCTTCAGGAAATAAAGGCTTAGCTCATAACTTTTGTCAAGGATGATTTGTTTAAAGAAGATTCATTTACTAAAGAGAAGATGGAAGAACTTTGTTCCCTCCATTCATCTATTGCCGAAGCTAATTAAGAATATCTAGAACATACTGAGTTTGATAAAGATATGGAGAAATGTCTAGGAACGTGGACTCATGCTACTACCAACACCACAATTCCAAGAGGCATGGAAATAGCAGAAGCATTGAAAAGATTCAGACATCAGATCCTTAAATCAGTGGGCCCCCCTCAGTAATAATCGAATGTCTCTACTTCTAGAACTTCTTTCTCTTCTTCTATTTTTAATGTTGAGCTCCTTGTAATTAATTAAGGACTTTGTATTTTACATTTCCTTAATTAATATTTTTGTTAAAAGAAATGATTACCAAATGTAACCAATTTTTAAGTTATATAATGAGCTCTCCTTGCCATTTCAAGGGGCTAGAACTCTGATTATTTTGGAAAGTTTAAAAGAGTCAAAAGCTATCGATACAAGAAGATTTTCCTTTCTACTTCTATCTGTGTCTATTCATTCCTTCTTATCTATCATAAATTATTGAATCATTTATCTATTTACATGGAGAAGCTTTGTATTCTTTTATCTCTGGAACTTTGTGTCTGCAAAATAACATCTAATATTTTTAATACGAATGATTCTATTCTATATTATCCTAGTTCAACATTTATAGGGAACTATTTTTCTATCTATACTTCCTGAAGATTGCTATTATACCTTTCCCCTTCCTTAGTTCTTATGTTATTTTATATTAATAATCTATCTTGGAGTTTAAAACACTTTCATGATATTAGATTTCCTCGTTGAAATTAAAAGTTGTACATTTGTGAATAGTTTTTTATTTCCATAAGGGTACCTCTCCCATCAAAGAGGAGGGATGTTTGTCCCCTGACTATTGCTTTCATTAAATTACTACCAGTCAAAGTGGGGTGTGTGGATTTTTAGGTCATACAAGATATTATAGAAAATTCAAAAAAGGGTATGCCAAAATTGCTGCACCCTTGGAAGAATTGCTGAAAGAGAAAGGTATATTTTATTGGGGAGAACCATAGTAGTGCACATTTGAGGTATTAAAAGAGAAAATTACTACCGCGCCCATTCTGTGCTTTCCCTCATGGGATAGACCATTTCATGTACATGTGGATGCTTCTGGTATGGCCATTGGCACTGTGTTAGGTCAACCTGGTGAAGGTATTATTGATAATTCAATCTATTTTGCTAGTAGGAAGATGACTCCTGCTGAAAGGAATTATACAACTACAGAGTGTGAGGATTTTTCAATAATCTACGCCTTGTACAAGTTTTGATAGTACTTGTTAGCAACACCCTTTGTGTTTTATATAGATCATATGGCATTGAAGTACTTAGTAAACAAGCCCATCTTACAAGGGCACATATGTAGATGGGTGCTCCTATTTCAAGAGTTTGACTTCATAGTTGTAGTGAAGCCAGGGAAAAGTAATTATGGACTAGATCATTTATCTAGAATCAATTCAGGAGAGGATGCACAGACAATTGAAGAGACAATGTTGGATGCACAATTATACAAGTTATAATGCACGCCCATGGAATTAGAAGACATTATTGTCTTTCTACGAACAGGTATGGCACTAGAAGGAATGAAAGCATTAGAAAAGAAGAAACTTCCTATACACGTGGTACCATTTATGTTAATCAATGGTACTTGTACAATCTAGGCAGAGATGAAGTACTACATCGTTGTGTGTTAGAGCATGAACGTAGGAATATCATGGAAGAATCTCATGGTGGTATTGTAGGAGGCCATTATGCAGGTGATGCGACTGCCCAAAAGATCTTAATTACTGGATTATGGTGGGAGATGCTGTATAAAGACTGTAAAGATTATTTTAAGGTGTGTGATCACTATCAGCACCTAGGAAAAATAAGGCAAAGAGATGAGATGCCTTTGAGATAGATTACTAGTGCCGAACCATTTGATAAATGGGCCATTGATTTTGTAGGACCTATTTTGCTAGCCGCTTGTAGGACTGGATCACACTAAATCATTACTTGCACATATTATCTCACACAGTGGGCAGAAACAACACCTACAAAAGACTATATGAAAGCTAAAATGGTTAGGTTTTTATGGGAGAATGTTTTTACACGATATGGATGTCCTTTAATATTGACAAGTGATAGAGGTACACACTTTTTGAATGAGACAATCAGGATCTTATTAGATGAGTTTATAGTTGCACACCATAAAAATACACCCTATCATCCTCAGGTAAATGGAATTGCTAAGGATTTCAACAAAATTTTGGGCTAGACTTTGGCAAAAATATGTGATGTTGGAAGAAATGATTGGGATGACAAAGTGTTAGCTATGCTTTAGGCATATAAAAAAAATTACAAGAGATTGAACAAGGCCACACCGTTTCAGTTGGTGTTTGGCATTAAATTTTTTCTTCCTATAGAATTTATGTTACATTCTTTAAGCATTGCGTGAGCTGGAGGTATAGCTGATGAACAAGCTTTAGAAGAACTTATTAGAAAGATGATTCAGCTGGATGAGCATTGAGCCATAACACGATGGAGTTAGAAGCAAGAAAAGGTCAGGAAGAAGGCATGGCTTAAGATTAGACAAATGGTACTTCTTTATGACTCAAAGTTCTTTTTCCATTCATGCAAGCTCAAAGTACATTGGTCCATATTTTCTCAATTATATACTTGAATCAGGTGCATGCCAGTTAGAAGCACTTGTTGGAACACAACTACCTAGTTACTTTAACGGGAGTAGGTTGAAGCCCTACTATAAATAAGTCTTCTTGGTGTTTGTAATAAGGCAGTATTGCCATTTAGTTTAGGATTTAAATTATATATTTCATTAAATGTGTTTCTTTTATTGTCACTATACTTTTTCAATTTAGTTGTTGTTTGTGTAATAAGAGCGATTGCGCGCATGAAGCTAGTTACTGTATGAAGAATGTTTATGTGCAAATCACTGCACATACTTTTAGTGTGGGGTGGTTTTCATTATCTAAGAAAAAGATTGTGGGATTTGAAAGGTGAAAGGAATTAGCTGCTATGGGTGTGCTTAAAGTCAAAAGAAGATTGTTTCTCAAAGATGACCAAGGATGGATATGAATAAAATAATAGTATAACGTGAGGTAAGTGGAGGCCATGTTAGCTACTAGGAGAAGGTGCAGTGACAAGGTACTCAGGTATAGAAGTGTGTACTGAAGAGAAGTCTGTAACCAGAGGGTATGAAGACACACTAGAAGGTTATATCTAGGCGTGAAGTTGTACCACGTGGAACAAATGAATTTGATAAATAAATGAAGGGATATTTGGTAGGTGAGGAGCAATAAATGCATCAATATTAGAAATAATTATATAAAGAAGGGATGCAGATTCATTTTTACTATTGCGACTAAGAGATTCACGAGAAGAGCTAAGTATGAAGAGTTGAGTGATCAAGTTTAGGTGCGAAGGGTGTGAAACCAAGAGTGACAACCAGATCTATGCTATAAGAAGCTTACGTCCCCAGTAGTGAAGGGTTTGAGTGAAGCAATGAGACAAATAAGAGTTAGGTTACACAGTTTCCACCTAGGGTATAATAGAATCGAGTGAGGGTTTGATTCGTAGAGTTGTAGGTTTGAAGAAGAAACATTTGTAAGGTTTAAATGACACCAAAAAAGGCATCTACAATAGCAGTAAAAGGAAAGAAGAAGGTAGTCATTGAGGAAGAAGAAATGGCACCTGATAGTCATTTCTCAGAGATGCAATACCCAGAAGGATTCATTGTTGGAAAAGAATGGGATTCACCCATTAGAAAAAGCAAAGTGAGTGAATATAATCACATGACGTCAGAAAACAAGAAGGAGCTCGATTCCTTTCTTATGGATAGAACAAACAAATGCATGGAAGATGACATGCCAGTATATGACGATGCGAGTGATTTTTTTTGAAAAGAATTGTGGTATATCAGTTGTATGAGCTGCCATATTTTAGGAAGTTTGAGCCCTTGTACTAGTGGCTCATGAGCAGGGTACACAAAGACTTCTTCTACTTTACAGGATGCAGAGTTAGAATTTCATCTACACTTGTATCTTCAGTGATAGGTCTGAAGGCCACAGGGGAAGACATAAGAGATGATCTTGCAAATAAAGCTGCAATCTTATAGACCAAACAGGAGTTAGGATACCTGAAGGGTCCGCACGGAATAGACATAGATAAGTTGAAGAATTGTCTAATTGTACAAGCTATGGCACACCTTGTCACCAAGTTAAATGATCAGGAGTGGTTATCATAGGTAAACACTATGTGGCTGCATGTGGCGTGAAAGATGTCAGAGGGGATGATCTACAACATTGTAGGCTATATTGCAGAGAAAATAGTCAAATAAGCATGCACAGGGGGAAAGATCATCTTTGGGGATGTCTTATTGTCACTGGTCTTCATGGAAATTGGAGTACTAGATGGACCAAAGGAGAAAATATGGGAATACCCCATGGAGAAAAAATCTGCAGCTGAAAGATTTAACAAGTACTTATGTAAGGGGGCCATGATAGATGAAGTAAAATTAAGGTCGGAGAAGTGGTATGATAGGATTTACGTAAAATTTGGGGAAGAATGGCGCATTCCAAAGGACCTACCAACAGTGGTAGGAAAACAGGTTCAGTTTACTGTGTACCAACATTTCTGCATCGCGTATTTTCTAATGAAAGATGGAACTTGGAGCCCTTGGTGCAAGTTACCTTATGCATTTACCACAAGGTATTTTCAAGAATATGTGCATAGATTTATAGACACATGAAGAATGATCTTCAATGTAGATAAGGTTGAATGCAATTACCATACCTTAAGGAACAAGTATGTGTATCCTGGTCGAAGTGCCTATACAGAGAGAATCATTTCAGAGGTTTTGAATATCAAGCCAATAAGTTTAGCTGTAACAAATGTGGGGGAAACATTAGTGTATATCTAGTTAAATCCAAAGATGGAGAATAACAAATATGTGGAAGGCGAGTTCGTGCTTCCCGCACCACCAAAGGGGAATCATACAATGGAGAATATACTAACACCCAAGCCCACAGAGCAAGTCAAAGTGTAGGATGAGGAGGAAGAGCATGAAGATAGTGGTGGTTTCGAACATAGGGGTAGGAGACATCCTATAAGTCAAAGTAAAGCTGAGTGCATTGTTACACCACCTCAGCCATAAGAAGGGGATGAAGAGGACTTAAATGCGGTCCAAGGGGAGCACAGGTTTAAAAGAGTATTAAGGAGAACAAGGACCCAAGGTGCTACTCCAACCATTGTGCACAAATCACCCTGAATCTCCCCAAAAAAGGAAGTAACCGCACAGAGGAGGAAGCTAAAGTTGAATGAGGAGGCAGAAAGAGTCATAGGAGAGTGTGCCTAACTGTAATACACCTCTAGAAAACAAAGAAGAACATGGCAAGGTATCAAAGGAGAAGGAAGAAGAAGAGGAAGGACTAGAGGAAAAAATATAGAAGATATTCAGGACATGGAGACGTAAGTCCCAAATTTGGGGGCTAGAGTTCCTAAATATCAAAGGTCTAGGAGGACAAGTGGGGAGCACATTCCACCAGCCATGGGGTATGTAGAGGATGGACGAAAGATTATCTGTGCCTGCTTCCAGAATATAATAGCACAGAAGGATCCATTTGGCTGGGAGTTGATGGACAAGGATATGATGACCATGCGAACTAGAAAGAAAATATCCTGGTTGATGCACACCCACATGGATGAGCCTAAATTTGATGTGTGCGAAGAGTCATGTGTTTCGAGGAGATTGAAGAAGGCACCCCAAGCTAGACACATGACCATAAAGCCTACTATCATGTCAGATGAGTAGGTCAGCATTGCACTGGTAAAAGTTTCTGCAGAGGTGGCTAGAAGACACATGGATGAATCTGCCATGATCAGAGCACTGGGCGAAGAGGTGAAGACAAAGAACAAAGAGATAGCATGCTTGACACAGAATTATTTTTCACAAAATAATAATGAAGTATTCATAAGCATCGTAGAGGAGATTGGGGACATTGTAATCAAAGCAAGGCCACAGTTAGAACCTAAGGTACCAAAGACATTTCCTTTAGTGATACACTATGTGAAAAACCTGGTGGACTTGGTTCTTGAAGATGAAACTCTATGTATGCAAGTGCCAAAACAATCAGAGAAGGATGTAGAATGGGAGAAAGTGTCGGTGATGAGCAAAATCACATCATATGAAGGGCTATTGTAGGCATTATAAGAAGTGTTGAAAAAAGTAGACCAAGCTTTGAATATATACAGAGCTCCAGAGGTGCTCATAAACATTAAGACCTTGGAAGATAAAAATGAAGTCCATAAAGCCATGAAAGATGATACATTGGGCCATGTAGAACAGTTGCCAATGGTAAAACAGAAGCACGAGGCCCTGATAGAAGAGCTTGGAAAGCTGATTGTGTAGAAGATAGACCTTTTGGAAGGGAGGATGACAGCCATGTCCAGTGTTGCGTTGGTTCTACAAAATGAGAAAGGAGAAATTGTGTGGGATGAGTTGGAATCTATTACTGTGGACATTCTAGAAAAAGTAGGGCAGCCACTCACTAAACGGTAGGATTTGGAGGCAGCAATAAGAGAGGAATATCTAGAGCTGACGCTATAAACTAATACTGAGGGGGTTGCTTAAATAACTTCATATACATTCTTTATTTGTCCACATTCTTCATTCTTATTCTTTCCTTCAAATTTTTGAGATGACCATTATCGGGACGACAATGAGATTAGTGTGGGGTAATGTTGATCAAATAATACTTGTGTAAAATCACACAAGGAGTTCATGTGGGATAGAAGGCCAAGAAAAAAAGAGCGGAAGGACAGGAGGGACCCGCACGTGAAAGGCAAGTTAAAATTTTAGGACTTAGCCAATTTTCAGCATAGATACCTATTTTTAGAAGATGGCATGTGGAACACATCAACGATGCAGAGATGTGCATGCCATGCATTTTCTATATTTGTAGAAACAGTTCAAAGCATCTATACATGGAGACAAGCTAAGAATAGACATTAATACTTTGGTTAAATTGCAAGAGGACTATAGATAGCACACTTGCATGTGTGGCTATAATTGTAAACGACGTGTGGCTATCAATAGCATGTGACCTATTTTTGTAATAGTTAAGTGGTGAAGGGAAAGTCCCCACCCTATATATATGATGTTAAGTGTATAGTAGAAAGAGAGATAGCGATATCACATAGTAGTGTATGTATGATTATAGACACATGCATGTGTGTATCAGATCCATATGCCTTCATATAAATTGATAGTACTGTAAGAAGCTTCTATATTTATTAGTAGATGGAGGATATTGGATGAATCTAAGTGTCATTCTTTGTAATTGAGAAGTGCATGTTATTAATTCAATGATGATTACTATTTAAGCTTGTTCTTTCATAAATCTATAGGTGGCTTGGACTGTAGAATGATGGATTAGTTATGAATCTATATGTTTTTGTCTTAATAATGTTAACATCCTATTATAGCAACCCTAAAGAGGGACTTGGTACCTTTGCGTGCTTTAGGTGAGCTCTCAGTTTAGGCTCAGTGATTTACCAGCGTGACTAAGGTGTTATCTTGCAAATTCTATGCTACATCAAGGATGAATGCTGAGGAGTGGAGGCACGTGATGGATGTTGGCCTGATTGGAGTCTGATGTTACAGGAACATTGTTCAAGAGCCGAGCTTGATGGTCACACTCATTGACAGATGGGATTCAATGACCAATACATTTCATTTGTCGAGAGGTGAGATCACAGTCACCCTGGAGTATGTATACAGGCTCCATTGACTACCTATAGTGGGAGAGTAGGTTTATTCTATTTCCTCAGGTGAATTAGAGGATCTGATGTTGGCAGTGTTTGGAGAGGGTATTTCAGAGATGAGGTTCCATTGTGCAATCTTGAGCTATGGAGATATGTATGCAGCCCATCCTCATGAGATAAGGTTGGTTTTCCTGATTATGCAAGAAGTGTGTTGTTTTCCATTGCCATATGCAGAGGGTGGGATATTACCATGGGCTCTGATGGGGGTTCTCCATGACATGATGGAGGATAGGACCCATTTTTTTTGGGCACTAGAATTCTTGGTGGAGTTATACAGGGAGCTATGGGCCTATGGGAGGCTACAGAGGATTAGTTTGTGATGTACCTTTCTTCTTCACTGTTGGGCATATGAACACATCGTATGTGTGCATCTAGTTGGTATGCCCAAGCTTGATGCATTCGAGGTGGTCTTGGTTCAAGTTGGCTACAAGAATTGGGTTCCTGTTGTTGGAGAGCATAGAGATTCGAGGGCTACACACGATGTAGCATAATACAAGTGCATACTAAAGGGATTTTCTAGAGTGGACATCATTTGGAGGTCGTATGTTGGCTTCCCTTCATAAAGGCAGATGGTAGTAGACTAAGATGAGTTATAACTACTCAGATGGATAGAGGGATGCTGTGTCAGAGAGCATGAGATGATACTTATGGATAGGGTCAGACGACAGTTTGGGCTACCTCAAGATGTGTCTCCACCATTCCCTCAGTATAGGAGAGACTACGTGGAGAGGCCTATGCCTCTACCATAGCTGATGGTGTCAAAGGGGCACAATGAGTAGATGGTGGGCTAGAAGATTGATGATGTCAGAGTTACAGATAGATACATGCAATATTTGTTGGAGTATTGGTACCATTACTTTGTACATATTTTACCAACCTATTTAGCTAATCAAGAAATTTAGTCAAATAATCAACTTCTGACATATGAATTTTGGTCTTTTTATGTCATCAATAATGTCAAAATCTTGACTTGCTTCAGCCAGTTATCCATTAGTCCTTTGTTGTTGATTGAATAACTTGCATGCTTATGTTTGGGAGCTAATGAAGAAGGTAGTGTACTACCTCTTTTTAGGATGGTAACATCTAGCCAAAGATCTTCTCTTTCTCTTCTTTGAACACTCCAGGAAGCTTCAACATTTTGGAATGTCTGGGACCTTGTGAACATTGTGAATGTGTGACCATTATAATCTTCAATAGATTCATAATAGCCCTTGTTAGATTCATAGTCTAGGTAACCAATATTAGAGTCACTAGAGGGATCGAGAAATTATTCTTCATCAAATGATTCACCAATGCCACGATCTTCTTCATTAGTTTCCAAGTTGCTTCTTGGAGCAGCTTCAATTGGCAACCGTTGTGGTGTAGCAGTAAGTCTATTTCGATTTGGATTTTGACCATTAAAGGTTCAAATATGAACCTTTCTTACAGGAGTTTCATTTCCTCCTTGAGATATCTTCTTCTTGATTTGTAGCATGTCATTAGCTAAATTTTGTAGCAAGGGATCAGAAGTACTTGAAGAAGCTGCATCACCTTTATGGGGTGATGTTCTGATTTTTCCAGCCATGATCAAGTCATCTTTAACCTCTACAGTAGCATTTTGTGCCTCTAATAGATTCATAGGTCTTGCCCTCTACAACTGATATCTAACTTTGGGAAATAAAGAGTTTATAAAAAACATCTTTTAATTTTCATGGCTAAGCAATCCTTTGGAACCTTGGATTAAAGTCCCCATGTTATTATTTGGTTCCTTCTTTAACTACGTAATTTGAGTGATCAACATACTAGCATATTCTACAGATTTGAATATCTTTAGAAATTTTTCTCGCATGGACGCCAAGTTTTTTATAGTCTCAGGGGTTAACCGATAGAACCATTCTCTGGCCAAGTCATGTAAAGTCTTAATGAAAAGTCTGATTGAAAAATCCTCATCCTCCATTGTAAGAACACCACAAGATATAAAGAATCCTACCAAGTGATCATCCAGATTTTGCTTACCATCTCCAAAGAATTTTAGGAAATTCATTCTTGACCCCTTAGGAAATTTGTGTATAGGTGGAGTTAGGTTCAGTGGCCCAAAAAATGCATCCCATGGGACATGTGGTGGTTGGTTCCAGTTCAACATGATGAATGGAGAATGTATTCTCTAGGAGTAGACTTGTTAGATAATTCCAAATGCCAGATTATGCTGAAAATGATTTGGATCTGGATCTGGAGGAGTTTACACTCTTCTTGTTGGTGAAAGACTAGATCTGTGGCTTCTAACTTGAGGAGGATGATTGAAGTTGAATTGCTCTCGTAATTTATAGAAATTATCATTCCTTCCTTGAGCCTTGATGGATCGGGTGAACATACATTCAACTAGGTTGAGATTTCAGTGGGAACTAGCATGATAAGCTCTTGTTTGCAAAATATTGTTCGTTCCCAAATGGAGTCACCAAAAACAATTGGCTAGATTTTTTGCATAGCTGAAAACCTAGGAAGACATGAGATAAATCTACATCATTTATTGGTGAGGCTCTCGTGTAATATTTTGTCAATTATATTCCCTAGTATCTATTTGTTGGTTTTACTTTAAATACAAAGCTCATGGACCAAAACTAGGAAATTTTGCAAGTAAGTAATTGTATGTAATATGTGCAGAGAAGAGAAATAATTAAATACGAGAAGAAAGGAAAGAAAATGTGCAAGCTAACCAATAGTTGAAATATTTTATCACATGCACATATAAGAAAGAAATAGATCTTAAAATGCACAATTTGAAGAAAAGGAAAGTTTTAGATCTAGATCTAAGAAAACAAAAAAATTATGCAGAGATATAAAAATAAATAAGAAGTGAATGCACCCTTGACAAAACATTCTCTAGAAATATACCTCTTCTCTATTCCTCATCTTGTAAAAAGATATCAAGGGTTTCAGTTCAAAGTATGGAACATAAGAATGCTGAGTACAAATTCTGATCCTTTAACCCATAGGGTCTTCCTCTACTTATAGTGTGCATATGAGAAATTATAAATGGGAAATTACAACTGAACTAGAACATGAAGAAGTAGTAAAGGGAACACCTGAAAATCATCTTCCTATAAATCCTCTATTAGTAATATGTATCAGTGAGTTTAAGCCAAAATTATGCAAATCTGTCACTTATCTTAAAGAATCTTAAAGTAATGGTTTTAAAACCAATAACTTTAATTTTACATTTTCATCTGGGAACATAAGAAAAAAGAGAAAAATGATGAGAAGAAAGAAGATCTACCAGCTGTAACACCTGCACTTTGTTTTTGTTCTGATATTGAATATACTTGTCAAACATGTAATTCAACATCTTCCAATATGTTTTAAAAATAGCCTCTCTCTCAGTTCTGAACTACAGTAATCCTTTGGACAAAGAAACAATATTAGTTTTTAACTTCTCTAAACTTGGCTCATATCCCTCAACATTTTCCTGAATCTTTATGAGTTTTCCAATTGAATCTATCATGAAAGGTATGGAAAATTCATCAATTTCTTTCCACACAATTAGAATAAATTCCTAATGGGAAATTCATTTGAAATACTCTCCAACACTTCTCCCATCTTATTTTCTAGCAACTTCATCCTTTTCAACAAAAGCTTGAGGATCTCTACATGGAAGGAAACTAAAATTTCTAATTACTTTCCCCTTTCCATCAATCCACCAGGTAAAATTTTCTCTGCAATTAGCACATCCTATAGATAAAGTATCCAGATGATTTTCAAAAAATATTTTCTCATCTTGTATATGTGTCATTAGTTCCTTTAGCTAAGATACTACCATGTGCATATTCTCTAATTCATCTGGTATTCTTTCTAACTACTCTGAAGCTTGGTGAATGATTCACTCTTTCCATTGAGTAATAACCTTGACCTTATCCCCTATATTTTCCACTTCTTTAATCAAATGATTACTCACCTACTCGTGCTAGAATGGGATACGAGGAAGGTTTGAAAACTTTAGCAATGATCTCACATAGCTGGGAAACTTGCTTTTGAAGCTTGGCTTTCTTGGCCTTCTCTTTTTCAAGCTTGAGGAATAAATCATTCATTAGTGTCTCTGTATCTTGCTTTAATCCTTCTGTGGTAGTTTGACCTATTGGCACTTTGGTCATTGCTATGTCAGCTTCAGTGAGCTATCCATGACGATTTCCTTCTGTTGGAACAGATAAATCAACGAACTTCTGTCCTGATTCTTCAATAATCAACCTAGAAGTTATTTTGGTAACTTTAGGTCTTCTATCTCTTCTGCCAAAACTCAGGAGTAGCTACAAGTCGTGTTCCTCCAGGTTGATCTTCTCTCTTTCTTCCAGGATTATATGTAAATCCAACCATGATGAAAAGTTACTTCTCAAGGAATGAGAAGTCATTGAGTACACCACCATCTCATGCTCTGATTATGCTCTATCCAAATTTTCCACCGTGTTATGACTTCCACATTCTAAATTGTCCAAAGACAATGCCTTTTTAAACTTTGCCATCCGTGCTTTCAAATTCTCCATAGGGAGAGGTTAAGATCTGAGTGGTTGAGGAGAAAATTAAATTGATGTTGGATTCAATGGAGGAATGAAAATATCTCTCTGGAGTTCTGGAGATGCTGAAGTGCTATGAGTTGATGTTGGAGCAACTTGAACTAGCACAATAGCTTTAGATTTGGCCTTCTCCTATGTGTGATACTTCTCGTGAACTTTAAGTTTCTCTGGAATTCTTCTACTTTCACCTTTGTGATTTATTTTTTTGGAGTCTCTATAGGTAAAATTACCTATGATATGATTCATCAAACTTGATCAAAAAATACCCCTTTGTCAACAACTAGTTCTATGTGTTAACCAGAACTGCGAAACATCTTTCCTCAATCATCTAGAAGCCACCAATGTTTTCTTGAAGAGAAGCTCTATCCCCTCCCATCTAATGATATGAGTCAAGTATCACATGCCCATCATCTATGAGATCTGTAAGAATCTATGCTAAACCATAATAAGACACTTGTTGCACCGATAACCTGCTGAAGTATTTCTTCCTGACTTCATACTCATTTCTGTACTTCATCCAAAAGTCTTCCAACAAAGGTACATGTGATTATTCCTGGGAGATTATATTCTTCGCTACCCCATATGGGTCAAATTTCATCCATGCTAGGAAGAACTAATGCTCATACTTAGAAAACATTTTAGCTTCGATTCCTCTAGCTTTGTGGATGCTCTGGCAGCTGTAATAACCCACTATGACTGGAAAGAAACTCGTAGAATTGTGCCTCTTTAATTATAAGTCATACTTCTTGATGAGCTATCTGCACAACTCCATGATGACCCACTTGTCTCTTGGATACCTCGGCAACTTAACTAGTTCTCCCAAAAAGTCAGTTATCCTAAGATACGTGAAGTCTACAAACTAGATGAAAATACAACCATGCTGGGATACAACTTCCCAAGATTCTTTACTTACCCTACTGATCTTCAAATCACTATTTGAATTACAAATGAATCCATGGAATAACCCATTGTTGTCCAACTTTTAATATTTGTGGAATTTAGGAACTTTCAACTATGAGAAGCACTCAAAAATAGGATCTTTCACTAGTATTCCTCGTCTATCCAGCTTGGAAAATATACCCTGCAAGGCTATGACATAAACTAGGTATGAATTCATTTTGAAGTTGTACATCTGCCTCACACTTTGGAATTGCTCACTGATGTTGTCACTGATGATCTCCGCCCAATAAATTATCGAATCAGCTCTGCTGATATCAATGGTTCTCATAAGACCATACATCCATGAGTGGAAGTTGTGAGTATTGGCTTCTCCACTTAACCTGTAAAACAATTTAATAATATCCTCCACCTCCCGTACTAAATTGGATCATGGAAGAGTCCTCAGGAACTTTGATGGAGACCTGGGATTCTTCATATATCTATTATTCATTATGCCCACACAATCTACTTTGTGTTTCTCCCATCTATTGCTAGTATCCAACATGATAATTGTAATCACCATTAGTTGTGTCGGAATATTCAGAAAATAACTAATACATTGTGCATCCAATCTTATTATTGTCATTCCTGTAGCATCCTAAATTGTTTTGGAAAGAGGATGATATGATCTTGTGTTGGTGCCCATTTTGACCCTCCGTCATTTTGAAATGTTTTTCCCTCTGCTCTACATACCCTGAAATGTTTTTCCCTTTTGAGATGGATGATATAGTGTTTTGTCTCCATTTTTATGCTTTGAATTGTTTGCAAACTCATTTGCCTTGCCCCTTTCTAAGAGAAATCCTGAGTTTTCTTGTTTTTTTCCCTAAATGTTTCAAGTTTGTGGGCTCTGTCATTTTTCCCAACCATGGAGGCTTGAAATTAATCAATTTTTACTTGTATGCATTCGAAAATCATTTTCCATGGTCGTAAAATGTTTGAAAACATGTTTCATCTATCCTTTGTTCTAAAAATTCTTCATCCGTGAAGAAAAAATTGAATTTGGGAATCTCTGGAAAATTTTGTGTTTTTTGACGGTCATATGGGCATCTTTTAGGCATCAAAATATTGTCTCTCCCTCTGCTAATATGTGGTAGTGTTTGGATCAAAGGAGAACCAACGGGCCAGCGGAGGCTTCTGAAACCTTTTGCCATTTAGAGTAGAAGGAAACATTTTCAAATTGAGGCACAATCCCACCAATAAATCAAAAGCAGACACTTGGCAGTTTCAAAGTATGAATGTCAGAGAAGGAGTGGGTCAGCGGGTTGTCGGGAGGGTTTGAGATTTTTAACCTTCTTTCTTAAAAATGGAGTAAAGTCCCAAAAATGAGCATTGCCCCGCCAAAGAATAAATGAATCCAGTGTTGAAGGGTCAAGGTGGAAGTGCGAAGATTCAAGAATGTTTGAAACATTTTTCCTTTTTGTTCAAAATGGGAGTGAAAGTTTGAAAATCAAGTGTGACTCTGCCAGGGTCAAACTAAATTACATTAAATAATCAACACAAAGGTGCAGGCTCGTGGGGACAATTTAATTTTTTCCCCAAGGTAGCAAAAATGGATAAAATGAAAAAAAAGAGGTCCCACTGGGACCCATGTTAGGAAATGGAGGCGGAGGAGTGGGCATGTAGAGGAAAAGTAGAATTTTTTCCTTTTTCCAAAAAAGTGTTAAAATTCCAAAATCAAACCTCGGTTTTGCCGGGACCCACCTTGGGACATGTGTCAAGCTCGGAGGGGTGGAGAAAAATGTCAATTTTTTTACATTTTTCCAAAAGTGTTGAAAAGTCAAAAAATGATCCCAAACTCATTTCCAATCAAATTTTGACATGTGGAGGGCTCAAATTGAAGGGAGAAAAGCAAATCAACGGTAATTGTGCATTTTTCAATTTGGCCGCCATTTTTTCTCTAGGAAGTGTGGAAATGCATTTTTTGCATCGATTTTGATCATATTTTTGGTGAATTCATGTCGTTTTTTCCTTCAAGGATCAATGGAATCAATTTGAAAATTTAAGTTGTAGATCTGAGGTACTTTTGAAATGAAATTTTGTTCGGGCTTGAGCAAAAAACATGAAATATCAAATCCAAAAGTTACAGAGTCAAATTTGAGAGGGATAAGGATGAAATAATGAAAGGAAGGGGGCCTGCATGCTTTGACGAGGAAAAACATGCTCCTAGTTGAAACTATGATGCAAATTTTGCAATGATTCACATTTTTTGAGGCACCTGACAACTTTATGAACGTTTTTCTTTTAGATGTCCCTTTCTACGAGTCATGAGTGAATTTGTAACAAACTAAGATGCCATAGGATATTGTTTTCTTGGGAAATAAGGATTAGTTGTAATAGAGAGATATATAATGCATGTTTTGAGACATGCAAATGGTCGAGAAATTGAAAATTTTGAGAGAAGCTCATCTTTTGAGAAACCTTCCAAAAAACTTGGTTAATGTCTTCTGTGTTATATCTTCATTCATGTTGAGTTGGTTATAAGTGTATAGCCATCACACAGCTCTGAGATTGTTCTTGAGAATCTCCCCTGCTGATTAATCTAACAAGCTTTTGAATTAATCTATGTTATTTTGGGCAATATGCTGTTTGTTATCATGTTTAAATGTCTGCAAATAGTTTTCCTTGTTCTTGTTGCAATCTTGCATTGAAATCTTTAAGAATCACACAGATCTCATCCTTATTAATAGTTTAGTGGCATTTTCAATTTTATTTGTCAGAAGAGCTTTCATCTGGCATTGAAAATAAGTAGTTTAAAATCACTTCACCTTCATTTGTTGATAGATATTACTTGTAAGCCTTTTGGGGTACCTTAGGCATGATTTGATCAGATATTTTGATGTTTAATTGAGTCCTTTAATTCAATATTTTTTGTTGAGGTCTCAAAGATTGTGTGAAGAGTGCAAACCTGGGCCTCCATTTTTGTATCTCTTCTGGTTGAAAAAAATCCTGACTGTTTTGAAGCATTTTATCTGATATTTGTTCTAATGTTGTAGAGGTTGTCAAAGATTTGGCATAGTCAAGTTTATCTTATCAATATCCCACCAAAAATCATTCAAAATAACTAATCCTACCCCATACTACCCCTTCTTTTCCCTGTGTATCAACAAAAGAATCTACTCCATTTACAAAAAAATGCACAATGTAATCAGGATCACACCATGTCTCTAGTAGCCTCAGCTTTGTCTTGAAAGCATTTCCATCATTTAGTAGTGAAAAATCTGTTGAGTTTGAATAATGGAAAATTGATCATGTTTTCTCAATGCCATCTCCACACAATCTGTACAGTACAAGGACATTTTCACCTCCTTCACATAACAAAGGCTACAATATAGGTTCTCTTACCTTGGTTGAAAGGCACAACCTGAAACAGTTAGGACAAGATCAAGTTCTATTTGAGTGCTATCCATCTCTCCACAAATCTGAGTGCCAATTAGATCACATCCCCATCTATAAAACGACATACATCATGATCTATCTACCTTTAAGCTTCATATTAAATCTGTGATGCTACTCAAATTGAAAAGGGGAAAAATTTGGGTACCAGCACCTTGCACACTTCATAAAAAATTTGGGCAACTAAGATGTCACTGAAAACACTGATGCTTGAATAATTCCACTACTTTTTATTTCTCGCATGAGAGATGTCCTTCTGGACCTAGATCTATTAATTAATTTGGAGATGGGTTCAGGGCCTATGTCCTGTCATTGATATCAGAAAATCTGGAAACTATGCATGATTTTATTGATCCTTCTCTTTCATCAGGCTTCATCTTGGCTAGAGAAATATTTTTCTGAGTTCTTTTTCTTTTAATCCTGTTGGAATTCTTTGCAACTAGGTAAATTTTTGCAGATCTAGCAATTTCTTCAGATTCAAAAGATATATTCAATATAATTGACATTAATTTTAACTCCCTTTCACCTGTATGAACACCTATAATGAATACCTATAATTAATTCAGACAAAGATGGAGTTCAGGGCATGAATACTTGATTTCTGTCACCAAAATTTGCATATAAAGCCTGTTTCCCTAAAATTTGAGGCTTTGCGTGCATGCAAAACAAGTATAACTATTTTTAAATTCACTTGGGCACTTATAACAACATGTAGATAATTATCATTGAAAAAATCAAGCTAATCCATCCCTAGGTGCCAAACTTTGAAGCTTCATGGCAATGAAAAATATCTTTTGATGCACAAAACCTCCTTTTCTTGGCCCCAAAACTAACTGAAATGCAATCCATATAAAAAAGAGTTAATTACTTCTTTATTATGGAAGTCCATGCTTATATAACCCTCAGTATACTATTTTTAATAATTTCCCTTCATATTCCTGACATTTTAATTAATAAATAATCATGTCTATTCACCCAAATTGGGTGCCCAATTATGCATGTTGCTAGTTGCTTTTAAATAAATTTATTTTATTTATTTTTAGCATGCATCATTCAATTATATTTGGCTTGTCTTCTTACTATGACTTTTCTTCCATACATTGCACTAAAATTAGGTGAAAAAGCCATAAATAAATATAATTAAATTCATTGTTTAATGCAAAGGTGGGCCGCACTTTTTGGCAAGGATGATTTCTAAAAATAAGAAGTCAACTTTAATGGGAATTTATACCCTGCACTGCAGTTCCAAAAATACCTCTTCTTCATCTTTAGTTATTTGAATTCCATAATGAGAATTTTTACCCAGCAAGGTAGCTAAGAAATTCCCGCCTACCTTCCATTGCCAAAATTCCCACTGGCAAATTAAAACATCTCGCAAAAAGTGTGACTTGTATGAAAAATAGCTTCCTTTGATAAAATGTGACTTGCATGGGTGAATAAATCTCTTTGGTGGGAAATGTTAGCCTACTAGGAAGGAAGAAAATTCGCATCATTTCCTTAAGTGATTTTTCTTAATTTTATAATGGGAATTTTTACTCTGCAAGGCACGTAAGGAATTCCCGCCTGCCTGTCGCCTCTAATATTCCCATTGTAGCTTAAGTGAATTTTTTTTCAATGGAAAAATTACCCTATAAGGTAGGTAAAAAATTCCCACCTGTCTACCACTACAAAAAATCCCATTGTAGCTTTAGACACATTCATTCCAAAAAGTGCAACTTACTTAGGAGAGGCTTTTTGTGCACGAATTCATCTTTTGTCAGAAGTTTGATTTCTAAGGCCAATTCCTTCTTGTGTTGAGGCCATAAATGATCTCCAGGTGCTTTAGGAAATTAAACTGACTATACAGAATAAATAACGAACCTAGGGGAATTTAACATACAAACTGCGGAATAAAACGCAAAAGAAATAAATAAAAGTGAAAAACATTGCCAAAATTTTGCAGATAATGCTCTGAATTCATTCCTAGTAAAAATGATATTGAGATGTGTGAATAATGGCATGCAAAAATTCAATAGGGCTCAACCAAAGCACAATTTACTTCAAACGGGGCTATATTTATTTAATAAATAATTAAATAAAAATTTCCCATTGACAAAACTTGGTGAAGGGATAAAATGAGTTTCAGCATCTTGGTATTTTTCAAAATTAGCTCATATCATTCATTGGGAATATATTAACATAATACAAACATCTTCTAGAAATAAAAACATGAAAAGACTCATTATTTTAAAAAGAATGATTTTTTTAAAATGTGTAGTCTCAGATTTGAGGATAAAATCTAGGGACACCATAGTACCATGACCTATTTGCATGAAGATGACCTACGTGGTGTGACCATTGACCTTATGTACTTGTTATACCTTGCGATGTTGTTACCTATGTTTTTTTAGCCCAACAACCATAACTTTCCTATTGTCGTGCCATTTATCCTGACCAAACCTTTGGTATATTGGAACATACCTAAATGTTCCTACATCTGACCTAAGTTGTGTTTTCCAGAAAATATCCTATACCTTGGATACCTGAATCACTTCACCCATGTTTGGATAAACCTATCAACCTTGGACGATGTAGAGTTTTCAATCTCTTCATTCTGGTACCATGTTGTAATCTATATGTATGCATGTGTTTGATTGTCATTGCCCATTACCTGATTTTGACGCTAGCATTTTACCTATTACCTAAGTGGACCATCCACCTTTTCCATAGTACTCATACCCATCCTCACCTACCTTCACTTCCACCAACTAAATTTTTTTCAAACCACTCATCGATTTTGTATTACACCACATCAATGCCTGGTTTGAGGGGGATCACCTTCACCCACACATGGAGCAATCGATTCTTATTTTTGTTAGCATCGCTTATCAATACAAGCTATATCACAAAAAGGAGAAAAATGTAGACACCAAATTTGGGTCACATTCCCCCTTTACCCCACATGTATATTAATTTAATTACCTACAATTAAATTAATTCCCACTCTCACAATATTCATTAATAAATACCTTAATTAAATTAATTTCCACCTCATCTAGACACCTCACCCCACCAAATCACTTAGAATCCTCGTCACAGACCTATTCTTAACATGTTTCCTTTCAACTAAGACTTAGTTTAACCATAAAATATAATGCTTATTCTTCCTCTAATTGCATGCCTGCTTATCTAAATGTAACACTTCATTTTGATTTGTGATAATGGACACAACTAGCTAAAATGATTGCTAAGATCTGTCATTATTAGTAAACCTATAATTTCCCACCTTAACCAACGCCAGTCAACTCAAAACTGATGTTGATCACCCTAAATCGTCATAACTAAAATGTTTCTCCAAATATTTGTGTACATATGAGTAAAAGAAATAAGGTAATGGCGAGGAGGAATACCTATGAATGAAGGTGGAAGGTAGAGTGTGCACGTTACGATTTTCCGATCCAATGCTGATTAGGAGAACTTATTTTTTACTAGGAGTCACTACCTGTGAATACAAAACAATACCACAAGAGGACTATTAAACAATATATGTCAGTGGAATCCATAGCCTATGCTATATCTAGGAAGTGTGATACTTCTTAGATGGTTTTCAATCCACTTTTTAAAACAACTTAACGTAAGAAATGATGTAAACCAATAATGTCCTTCTGTAGTTGATATGATTTAGGTGTCTCATTCAAGTACAATAAGAAAATATAATCTAATAAGCTAGGTTATGATCAAATATGGAAGTCATACAGGTAAATAAGGTGGTTGGGACAGGTCAGAGTCAAGCTTTACATGATTTGGTTTATTTAGGTAAATTATATGGGGTTGTTGTTATAGACAAATTTAATAGAAACAGAGAACAACGTCAGTCTGGTATGACTGATGCAAGTTGAGGATAGAACGATGAAAGTTTAGGATAACTGGTGTTGGTAGGGTCGGGCTGATAGAAACTTAATGAAGTTTAGTTTTTGTGATTCTATGTGATTACATAGAGAATGGATAGAGAATGTTGAGGTTAATGACAGTGCTGGAAATACTCAGAGATGTATGGAGGTAGGTATGGAGGGTTTAGAGGTTGTATGTGATTAGGTGGAGGGATTGGCAGGAGGGCGAGAGATGATGGGATGTAAGGGAGACTATAACTCCTAAACATAGATGAATAAACTAATCTAAATAAATATGGGAAGGTGTAGATCCAAATGTACTTACTTGTACCTACAGACCTGGTGGTTGGATGAAGGTGATGGTTTATTTGTGGAACTAGTGGTTAGTATCATGGATGTGCTTCCCAGAATGTTAGCGTGAATGCTTTCCTTTCAGATCAGTTCTTGGTGCTGGCTCAGGGCGTCTGGATGTGCAAGAGTGCTCTGGTGCATGCTTGCATGCAGATCTCTCTTCTCCCAAAATCTAATAATTCTTTCAACCTCTCAAACAAGGTTACCAAAATAAATATATGGTAACCAACGGAAATTTAGGGTGACCAGAGTCAGTTTTGGGTTGAACGATATTTGTTAATGTGGGAAATCCTAGGTTTAAAAATGATAGATCTTTGCAATCTTTTTGGCCAGCTTTTTCCATTGTTTAGATCAAAATGAAATGTTGTACTTAGATAAGCAGGCATGCAGTTAGGGGAAGAATAGGCATGTGATTTTAGGGTTGAACTAAGTCTTATTTAGTTATGGTAAGTGGATATTGAGTCCTAGTAAAAACAAAACATGCTAAGAATAGGTTTATGGTGAGGTGTCTAGGTGATGTGGTGGGGTGAGGTGGAAATTAGTTTTATTAAGGTAATTAAATAATGTATATTGTGAGAATGTGCATTAATTTAATTGTAGGTATTAAAATTAATATACATGTGGGGTAAAGGGGGAGTGTGACCCAAATTTGGTGTCTACATTTTTCCCCTTTTTGTCACGTAGTTTGTATTTGTCATGTGTGGGTGAAGGTGATCCCCCTCAAACCATGAACTGATGAGGTGTGAGATGGAATCAGTGAGTGGGTTGAAAAATGTGTGGTTGGTGGAAGTGAAGTTAAGTAGATAAGGGTAGTGGTCAACTAAGGTAATAGGTAATAGGATAGGATCAAAATTGTGTAATGGTTAAATGACAATCAAACACACGCACATGTATATATTGCAACACGATACTGGTTTGAAGAGCTTGAAAACTCTACATCATTTAAGGTCTATATGTTTATCCAAACAAGGGTAAAGTGATTCAGGTATAGGATATGGTCTAGAAACACAACATAGGTAAGGTGCAGGAACATTAAGGTATGTTCCAATACACCAAAGGTTTGGTTCAGATAAATGACATGGCAATAGATAAGGTATGGTTGTTAGGATAACAAAACATAGGTAACATCCTCACAAGGTATATCGATTACATAGGGTCAATGGTTACACAAAGTAGGTAATGTTCAAGAAAATAGGTCATGGCACGGGTAAGGCCAAGGTATAGGTTAAATAACAAATCTTGAGATGCAACTAAGGAAATGTAGGGGTATTTTGGGCTTGTGGGTAAGGTTTAATAGGTGTCTGTAATGATAAAAGGTGTTTGATCACTAATGGTTGTAGGTAAAAACAAGCCTATCAAGGGAAAATAGCTATAAGGGTTGACTAATGTTGGTTACATGGTAACCGATGTTGGTTGGATAGGGAACAAATATGACTGATGTTGATCATGTGGAATTGGGGTTAAAAAAGGAAAATTCTAATTTTTATGGAATCATTTATCATTTTCCAATTATAGAAAACGATAGAGGAGAGGTGGAAAGTTGGAAAGTGATAGAATGAGATGGATAGCTAAGTTGGCGATCTTCATAGTAGGTGATTGGCATTCGGTAGGTGGGTCCATGAGATCAGGTTGAGTGATTCGATTGGTTTTGAGGGTGAGGTGTTGATTTAGGCATTGTAGAGGTGGGAGAGGGTTCGGGTGGATCATCGGTGCAGTGGCCAGACATACCACCATGCTGACAACACTGAGATGAGGTAGGATTCTATCTCAATCCTTCATTTGTTGCTGACATAAGTTGTTAAAATTGGTTTTGTTTAAAATTTGAGTGTAATTCTAATTTTTGAAATTTATGGGAAAAAATGAAGGAAATGGGGGTAGGAATGTCCAATGTAGGTTAAATAGGATTGGGAATGAAGCTAGGATAGATTTGGGTAGGTTAGAGTAGATAATTAGGTTAGATTTGAGAATTTTTTGAAAAATAGGGTAGGGGTTTATGGATTTTGACACTGCAACAGTGACCGACGACGGTCAAGGGGTGGCTGATGTCGGTTGGCCTTGGTCGGCATCGGTCAAGTATTATGTGACCGATTCTAGTTATTATGGACCGATGTCAGTTAATAGTGACTGATGCCAGTTGGCTCTAGGGAAAAATAGGTCAACAAACGAGATATGATGGGAGTGAATGATAGGAAAGGAGATATAATGACAAGTTTAGTGAGAATGAGTAAGGTAATTGTTCAAATAGGTATTTTTTGTGGGATGAGAAATTGGCATGAGGGGAAAAGGGGTAGTCGTGAGGGTTGAGATGTGGTTATGGGGAACAAGTAGTAAGGGTCTTGGGAATAGGTTGGTATGTTAAGTGTGATGTTAGGTAAAGTCAAGGTTTAACAACGTTGTTATTTTTTGGATGCAGGCTAGGAACTAGTTGCAGATGTGGGATAGAGTACCACCTCTATTGATAGTGGTACGGTCGAGCATGACCGCCGAGGAGTGGAGGCACATGACAGATGTTGGCTTGATTAGAGTCCAATGTTGTAGGTAATTGTTTGAGAGCTAAGATATATGATCACACTCATCGACAGATGGGATTCACACACCAATACATTTCATTTGTTGATAAGTGAGATCACAGTCACCCTGGAGGATGTATACAGGATCCATCGACTACCTTTATTGGGAGAGTAGGTTTAGGCTATTTCCTCAGAGGCATTAGAGGAGCTGATGTTGGTGGTGTTTGGAGAGGGGATGTCAGAGTTGAGGTTCCATAGCATGATCTTGAGCTTTGGAGATATATATGTGGCACAACCTTAGGATATGAGGTTGGTTGTCCTAATTATGGAGTTAGTGTGTTGGTTTTCACTGTAATATGCAGAGAGTGGGAGATTCCCATGGGCTCTGATGGGGGTTATCCATGACATGATGGAGGATATGACCCATTTTATTTGGGCACCAACATTATTGGTGGAGTTATACAGGGGTCTATGGGCCTATGGGAGGCTACAGAGGTTTGGTTTGTGATGTACCTTTCTTCTTCACTATTGGGCATATGAGCATATCATATGTATGCATCCAATTACTATACCTTGGACTGATGCATTCGAGGTGGTCTTGGTTCAATTTTTCAAGAGGTGTTGGGTGCCTATTATTGAAGAGCGCAAAGCTTCTAGGGATACACATGATGTGGCATACTAAAAGCTCTTACTAGAGGGGTTGTATGGAGTGGACATCATTTGGAGGCCATATGTTGGCTTCCCTTCATAAGGGTAGATGGAAGTAGAGTTACACGAGTTACAACTACTCAGATGGATAGAGGGACGCTATGTCAGAGAGCACGAGATAATACCTATGGATAGGGTCAGACGACAGTTTGGGCTACCTCATGATGTGCCTCCACCATTACCTTGGTATAGGAGAGATGACGTGGAGAGGCCTATGCCTCTACCATAGCTGACGGTGTCGATAGGGCAGGAGGAGTAGACGGTGGACTGATAGATTGATGATGTCAGAGTTACAAATAGATACATGTAGTGGTGGGAAGCATAACTATAGGAAGCACCACCGAGGCAAGGGCAGCCTGATCTAGCCACGATTACAGTTCAGAGGGATACATTACAAGGGAAGGTGGCTACCCTTTTCACATAGTTGGGAGTAGTGCAATGGTAGCTAACAGTATCTGAGGCATAGGTTACCACATTACAGGCATGGGTAGAATCCCTTCAATCCCAAGATGCACAGGGATAGACACCCACATAGGGTGGAGATGGAGATGAGGGATAGGTAGTTGCCTTATAGGTGCAGGTAGCAGGTTTGCAAGGCTAGTTAAACATTGCACAGGCGTAGATTGTGGCCCTACATGACCATGTCACAACACTGGAACCCTCACAAGACCAGGGGAATGGTCCCATTTTACAGGAAACTGTGGGATATGGTCCCATGGTATAGGGAGGAGGGAAGGGGTCACAAGTTTCTGCGAGACCTATGACACCCCCACTGACAATGTCGATGGCTAGATTCAGGGATGCCCTAAATGAGGCAAGATACTATCAGGATCATTTGAGAGGAGGAGATCTTACACGAATAATGTAGAGAGTACAGGGGGCCGGCGAGCCCAAAGAAAAGGTTAGGGGGGCCATTAGTTCATAGAGGCCTGACCCAACTACACACAAGGTGGATAAGGGCTAGACCTATTGAGAGTAGAGAGATGATGGTAGGACATTGGGATGGAGGAGAGGAGATAGATGAGACTTACATGGACATCAAATGGGTTGATGATTGATGTCGTTATTTTGATTATTATTTTTGCTATATTCCAGCCTGTGTGTCAATGATAGTGAGGCTGTACATGAGAGTTTTTGAGATTGTTGATCATATACCGACCAGCATGCCGAATATGGTGAGGCTGTATATGAGAGTTTTTGAAATACGAGTATTTATTTATATCTCTGTATATATGTATTGATACAGAAACTCTCCCATTTATATAGTTGATAATGTGTATTTGATGGATGAATGATGTACTTGTGTTGTAAAATTTCATTGTTATATGTATATGGGTGGAAACTAGGTGGATTAGGCATGGTGGAGTCATGTTAGTTTAGGAATGAGGGATATAGATCGATTTAGGCATGATGGAGTTAGGGCATTTTAGGCATGATAGAGTCAGGTCAATTTAGGCATGATGGAGTCAGGTTGGTTAGGCATGATGGAGTCATGTTTTTATTTTTGATTTAATTTACAAGCTATTCGTAACATGGGAAATAAATAATGAGTTATATGTATGTTATGGTGTAAATTTCCAAAATCTTTGGTGTTATGGAAATGTGAATTGATTGATTAGATGTTTTTATAATGTGATAACATTGTAGATATGTATGGTGGTGATTTTCCAAGTGTTATAAAAATGGAAATTAGTATATAATATGAATAGGAAAATGGGGGGAAATAGGTTAGGGTAAAGAGTGTTTGAGCTAACCTCAAAGGGCCCCATGCCCTAGGAGTTCTGCCTACATATCCCTAGTGAAAAGGGGCCTCAGGCTGATGTAGTTCTCCCATAAGCTAGGGAAGTATATGATGAGTTAGTGGAATGGGTTGGTAGGTTTTAGGCATGATTTAGTCTAGGTAATAGGCATGGTTGAGTCTAGGTTATAGGCATGGTTGAGTCTTAGGTGATAGTGGAAATAATTTAAAATGTCAGTGTCGATGGTTTGGTCTTATATAGGGTAATCAATAAGTAATGAAGAAGGTGAATAACAAGAGGTGGTAAAAGATCCACTTAATTGATAAGAACCCTAATGAGTCCACCATACCAAAGATGGGATTATGAATGTAAGACCCTAAAGGCATTGCATAATAGACTGTTATAAGGGTAAAGAAATTCACATGATCACAAAATGTCACAGTTACAACAAGTCCCTTGAAAATATATGAATAGTAGGGTGAAAAGAAAATGAGGTGAAGATAGCTGGTTTAACGTAACTTAGTGTATGACAAAATGTTTACCTAGCAAGAAACCCATGATCAAAAATATGTAAGTCCATGACAAGATTTATCATTTTCTTTTTTTTTTTGTTTTTATTTTTGATAGACTGGTCAATGCGGGAAGTCTATATGGGATGAGTATATTATCTCCTTGAGGTATTCATGAAGCTGATCGATGCAGGAAGCTTTTGAACATTTTATTGTATTTTTCAATGACTTGATATAACTTTCCTTCAAGGGAGCAATCTATTTATAGCGGTGAGATAGAGAGAAGAGATGTCCCTTTTGAGGAAGTCATCTTTTTGCTAGAAGTTTGACTAAAGGAGTTGAATCCCATTTTTCTTTTGGATGTTTTAAGTCATGGAAAAGACTATAGAGGAAGATTAAGTTATTTTTTAGAAGACAAAACCATAACACAGAGAGGTTAACTATGAAATAGATGGTTTTAAGTGAAGAATGACCATGGGATTCCATCTTTGAAAAAGATGAAAAGTATCCATGAGAATCATGCCATGAGTAGAGTCATGGTACTCATATTGAAGATAAGGTTGAAAGGTGACCGGTAATCACATGATTCTTGTTTAGTTGTTGATCCTCAAAATGAGTAACATGGAAGGTGAACGATGCTCAAGGGATAAGCGGTCAATATACATAAGGTGATATAGGAATTGATTGTAATAATAAAATTTTCTAAGATGCAAGTTATTGAGAGGCCTAGGTTCGGGTTTACCTTCAAGTGAAGAAAAATGGTAAGAACATGATCCATAGGAATGAGTAACAATATAGGGTCCAAGCCAATTAGGAGAAATTTTTCCCTATTTATTTTTCTCTTCTTTGGTTACATGTTGATTTTCCTTCAAGATGAGGTCCCCAACCTAGAAGGTTCATTCATGGACATGTTTATCATAGGAATTCTTGATACATTTTCAGTAGATTTGGAGATGATCAAGAGAATTGAGATGACTTTCATCTAATAACTCAAGTTGTTCCAAATGGTCATGGCGAAAGTTATCATCATTAATCGTGTCTTGGAGTGAGATGCAGAGAGATGGAATATGGACTTCAAGAGGGGTGTGACAACAATCAAAGTGTTAATGCTAGTATAGTAAGCCCATAAGGTGAAAGGAATGTGCGTATGTCAATCCTTCCTAGTCTCGTCAACTACTTTCATAAGAATTTTGTTTAAGGTTTTATTGGTTGATTGATTCCGAGGAGATGATGAAATGGTTGACAATGGTCAGAAAGTTATGAAATGAACCAATGGATAGATTGCAACTTAGCTTGTAAACTCTAAAGTTAACAGAGATTAGTAGGTGGAGGAATTTTGAGAATAGCCCTTACTTTAGCAGGATCAAATTCTATGTCATGCAAAGAAACGATGAAACCAAGGATTTTTCCTGAGAGCACCATGAAGACAAACTTCTTAGGTTGAAGGTGAACACAATACTTAATGAGGTGGTCAAAGATGACCTTAAGGATTGTCAGGTGTTTGTCATGATATCTATATTTGGCAATAAGTTCATCTACATAATATTCCAATATGTGATGCATGATGTCATGGAAGATATAAGTCATGGCTTGTTGATATGTAGTACCAGTGTTTTTAAGGCCAAAAGGCATGATATGGTAGTAGAAGGTCCTCCAAGGAGTGATGAAGGTAGTTTTGTGTTGATCTTATGGAGCAAGTAATATTTGACTATAACAAAAGAAACCATCCATGAGTGATAGCATTTCATGGCCGGTGGTGAGATCAACCACTTGGTTAATTCCTGGTAGAGGAAAGTCATCTTTAGGGAAAGCTAAGTTGAGGTCGTGGAAGTCAATGAAAATGTGGAGTCCCCCTATCACATTTGTGACAAGAATGATATTAGAAATCGATTAGGGATAGTCAATGGATAGGATGAAGGAAACTAAGAGAAGGTGCTGAAGTTCTTCTTTGACTAGTTACGTATGAGAAAAAAAGATAAGGTAAGGGTGAGGAGGAATACCTGTGAATGAAGATGGAAGGTAGAGTGTGCACATTCTAATTTCTTGATCCAATGTTGATTGCGAGAACTTGCTTTTTTCTAGGAGGAACTACTTATGAATACAAAACAAGACCACAAGAGGAATATTAAACAATATATGTCAGTGGAATTCCTAGCATATGCTAGATCTGGGAAGTGTGATACTTCCTAGATGGATGTCAATCCACTGTTTAAAACAACTTAATGTAAGAAATGATGTAAAAAAATAATTTCCTACTATAGTTGATATGATTTAGGTGTCTCATTCAAGTACAATAAGAAAATATAATCTAATAGGCTAGGTTATGATCAGATTTGGAAGCCAGATAGGTAAATAATGTGGTTGGGACATGTTAGGGTCAAGCTTTAGGTGATTTGGTTTATTTAGGTAAATGTTATGGGGTTATTGTTATAGGAAGATTTACTAGATACAGATACTGACGTTGGTATGGTATGAATGATTTTGGTTGATAAGAGACCAATGATGGTTTGGGTTAGCCATTGTTGGTAGGGTATGGATGACAAAAACTCAGTAAGGTTTGGTTTTAGATATTCTCTGTGATTTCATAGACAATGGATAGAAAATTGTGAGGTCGATGATAGTGCTAGGAGTACACAGATTTCTAGAGTTAGGTATGGAAGGATGGGATGTTGGAGGTGGTTAGGTAAAGGGATTGATAGGAAGGTGAGAGGTGATGAGATGAAAAGTAGGCTAAGACTACTAAATAGAGATAAACAAACTAGTGTAACTAAGTATGGAAAGATACAAATCTAAATGTACTTACTTGTACTTGCATACTTGGTGTTTGGATGGATGTGATGGTTGATCCATGGAGTTGGTGGTCAGTGCCACTACTTTTCTTCCTGGAATGTTACCATGAATGATTTCCTTTTAGATTAGTGCCTGGTGCTGGTTTAGGATATCTGGATGTGTAAGAGTGCTTTGGTACGTGCTTGCATGCAGATGTATCTTCTCCAAAAATTGAATAATTATTCTGACCCATCATACAAGGTTACCAATGTGAATATATGGTAACCGATGATGGTTTAGGGTGATTGGCATCGGATTTGGGTTGACCGGCTTCGGTTAAGGTGGGAAATCCTAGGTCTACTAAAAATGAAAGATCTTGGTAATCTTTTTGGCCAGCTCTATCCATTGTCACAGATCAAAATGGAATGTTGTGTTTAGATAAGTGGTCATGTGGTTAGAGGAAGAATAGGCATGTGATTTTAGGTTTGAAATAAGTCTTAGTTAATTAAGGTAGGTAGGACTAAGTCTTAGTTAAAAGGAAACATGCTAAGAATAGGTCTGTGATGAGGTGTCTAGGTGATGTGGCGGGGTGAGGTGTCTAGGTGAGGTGGAAATTAATTTAATTAAGGTATTTATTAATGAATATTGTGAGAGTGGGAATTAATTTAATTGTAGGTAATTAAATTAATATACATGTGGGGTGTTGGTACCCAAATTGATTCTCCCTTTGCAACTGAGATACACCGTAGTTTGAACAAGATGCTTGGAGGAAGATAAATCAGAGTGTGAGTCATTTTGTAGCCAGGGAGGGATCTAGTTGACTCTTCATTTAATCAGGCATGGAAGAAATGGATAGAACCATGGACAAGGTTTTACCTACCTTGACTACTTTAGGTTGTGCCTTCAACCAGTGTGAGAGGACCCATTTTGTAACCCATATTGGTGGATGACATCTAGAGATTCATAGTATTTTTATTTCCTTTCACAAAATTGATAGGAGATCTTTAGAAGGTATGGCCAATACAGCATAGTGTAACTCTCACGATTTGTCACTTTAGAGGATGAAGAAACCTTCTAGAAAATATCTGGGTTACTAAAGTCAATGGTAAAAAATGATTTCTCCTATATATTGAGGTAAGGGATGGGTAAATCAATGAATTCCCTCAGCATTTATGAATAGACAATGCAAGCAGGGGTAGTTCATGTATGGTTCATCTCTGGATATGTATTTTATGGTTGGGAAGTTAAGCAGGATAAAGTTGATTATACCAACTATCTGAGAACTTTAAGAAAAAGTTAATAGATCCACCAGGAAAAATTACGAATAGCTTCAAAGAGTATAGACGAACCTTCAACTAGAAAATTATGCATCTATGAAAGCTCAAAGACACATGGCTTCACACATTATTCAAGGATTTAACAAAAGAACTCATTTTAAAGACTCAATTAAACTTTAGAAAACCCTATTATATCACGCTTATGATGCACTCATAAATTGATTAACAATCTATATCACTGAAATGAAAGTAAATTGAATTTAAATCGCTTATTGCATTATGAAATGAAATCTCTCTTCATAATGTAATTGGAAATGCCACAATACTTGTCATGAGGACAATATGTTGTGTGATTTCAAAGTATTTCTAATGTAAGACTGTAATAGGCACATAAATAACTATTTGAAAACATTTCAAGATGAAAGTGAACATAACACAGTTCATTCATCTACATGAATTACTCAAGGTTTCTCAAATTTGATCAAAAAAGGAAAGTTTCTTTACAATCTCAAAGTTTTGTCAATGGATATACATCTGCAACCAACTTGACATGACCAATTTTGAAAGGCACACAAGAAATAAATGGTTTCTCAAAAAAAAATCCTAGAAAAATGGCTTCTTTCGGCTCTTCTCTCATTTTTCTCTTTGACCAAATTTCAGAAAAAATTAACCCCCCTCTTTCCTTCCATGGCCTTTTCATACTTTTATATTACTCACTTTACTTCAAATATTTCCCCCCCAAAAACAATAATATTCCAAGGAAAAATTTGTTCTCTCGAGGCACGAATCAGATAAGTATAAAAAAGGCCATAAGAAGCCTCCACGTGTCTCTTCGGCGTAAATTCAAAGGTGAAATCCAAGAGTAGCTCCCCAAACAAGTGCAAGATCTCCACATTTCTAGGGTTCAAGAAAGTTACACATCCACTTTTGATCCTGCTTCAACATGTGGCTTTACTTGGGCGTTGGTAGGGTAGCAACTTACTTCTACAACTTTACTCCCTTTTCAAAATAGAGCCACATAAGAAGACACGATCGTGGAACACTCCCAACTACAAAACTTTCACCATATATAGAAAATTGTAAATAATACCAAGACTCAGCGTGATCCACAACCCAAGGAAAATACTGATAACGACACCTTAGTGAAGTCAAAAATTTACGCACATCCACACAGGAAGACAAAAATTACATCAACCCAGGAGGACTTAAAATATTTTAAACGAAAAAGGGCGAGATTACAATTGAGCACCAATATGGGGTAAAGGGGGAGTGTGACCCAAAATTGGTGTTTACAGTTATACTTGTCCCATACTCCTTAAATTCTCCCACAAACCCAACCTATGATACGAGGGGTCAAATTTAGCCCCTATTATGTGTTTTTGAAGGAAAAATGGGAAATTAATGCCACCTTTTTCTTAACTCTCTTAATTGTGTCCTTAAAAGTATGGAGTGGAGGTTTGTGTGTAATAATGAAATTTTTCATACCCTCACCTTACTCATTTATTGAGTCTTGGTTTATGTGTTCGACTTGTGAGGTGGATTTAAGGGAAATTATGTGGCATCCTACATCGACCCAGTTCACCACCCTCTCTACCATTGTCTAATTATTAGAGTTTCTTGGTTGTTTTTGGGGTTACTTGCTTGGATATTTTCAAAAGGATTTCTTGGGAAATGGTTTGGAATTGACAATAAGTTTAGAACTTGGTTGCTTGATGAATGTGTAGTGCCCAATTCCCTTTGACACTGTTTAGATACTGATCTTGATACTATTGATCTCATTTTGGACATTATTATGTTTTGACTTAGTATGATGTGTAGATGTTAGATCATGGATTATTATGGACCTTGATTCAGTTAGCATGCATGATGATTATTAGAGACATTATTATATATATGGATGATGATATATTGTTGACATGGATATAGTATTGATGTTGATTTTAGACATGTGACATTTGATATTAAGAGTAGCTCTAGTATAGAGATTCATTGGATGATGATATAGTTATAATTGAAATTTAATGATGATGTTAAATTCTTGATGTTGTTGTGATTTGGATTTGATCTTTATATGTTGTTTCTATCATTTTGGATGTTCTGATATGGCCATGAGGCCGAAGGAGGTATTGTTATTTTTTAGGTTAAAAATATCACAACAATGTCAGTGGGATTGAAGAATAACTATATTAGAATTCTGGATGAATTCTATGAGGTCACCATGGTAGCTGTAATTGTTTGTATGTTGTGTTTGTTAGCGATTCCCATGTGGGGGAATCACCTTTAAAATGTGACCAAGGGATTTCATGTATTACTTTAATGTGTTTCTTTTTTTGTAATGTTTTCATGTATTTTATTTGTGATGTGTTACCCCTTTCATTAGTTGTTAATTGATTTGGGTTTATGTTATATATAACCATGTGTTAAATAAATAAATCATTATGTCAAAAGAATGTAATAAATGAAATCATAGGCATTAATGCATGTTGTAAGAATGTGTAAGAGGATGTAAGAGATGTGTAAGTTGTGTAAGTTAGATTTTGGAGTGTAGAACACTCCATCCTCAATGGAACTCGAATTTGTCCTTGAGAGCTGCATTTTGAGACTTGTGGGACAAGTTAAACTTGTCCCACACCTCTTAAAATCACCCACCAACCATACCTATGGTTTTGGAGTCAAAATTAGAATTTTTAATTGTATTTTGAAATAACTATGTGTTAGTTTTTATTGCACTTTCCTTACAAGTTTTTAATTCAGTCCTTGTTAAAGTATGGGTTAATTTTGAGTGTGTAAGTTGATTGTCATCTCCATTTAATGAGATTTGTTATGAAGATGGCTTTCTATTTTTGGGGTTGAGTAAAAATGATGTGGCATCCCACTTGGAATCCACATCATCCTCTCCTCTCCCTCTCCTTTAAAATTTGAATTCTTCTCTTGTTTATGGTTGTTAAAACTTTGCTCTTTCTTCGTTGGAGTCAAATTTAATTGTTGTGGGAGTCTTTCTTGTGGAGAGAGTTTGAAAATTCCTTTGCATGCTTAGTGTCGTTTGTCTT
The DNA here is from genome assembly GCA_019776745.2 of Taxus chinensis. Classification (NCBI taxonomy): domain Eukaryota; kingdom Viridiplantae; phylum Streptophyta; class Pinopsida; order Cupressales; family Taxaceae; genus Taxus; species Taxus chinensis. The sequence continues at coordinate 325,597,325 of CM034148.1, read as the reverse complement.
GGACTACTTTTTGGTCATTGAAGAGCTTGCTGTTTTGGACTGTATCTTTTGAGAATTGAAGGAGCTTTCTATTTTGGAAACAAAATCCATAATGGAAAGGTAGGATCTTGTCCTTCTTAAATGTTGTTTTCCCTTTTTCTTACATGAATGAAATGGTGAATGTGTGGTGTATTGTTGGCTGGTTGGGTAGAATGCTTAGGGAAACATGTAGGAGAAGGCTATGGGGATTTCATATGGGGGGCATAAGGGATGTCTAATGGCACTTGTTCTATTTTGGAGGGAGTTTTGGATTGGGATCCACCTAGGAAAAGAAACAGCTTGCATTTCTTACTATTGGGAAGGCATAAGGGAGAAAATTTGGGGGGGAATAAGGAGGAGCTAGGAGATATAAGGTTTATGGGATTTGATATGTTTATTGGTAGTATGATTTAGGTGGATGCCCAATTCCAAATAGGGAGGCATAATTAGTTTCCCCATAGTTCTTGCTCTTGATGGATTGCTTGATCAAGCCCATGTGTTGTGTGTATGATTCTTATTACAGTTGTGAACTGCTATCTTTGTTTGGACTGTGTATTTTTTTGTATTATGCATGTGAAAAGAATGATGTTTGTTCTGAAAGAATCCTGGTTGACATGTGTTGATGTTTATTCTCTATTCCAATATTGTTGGGGCTCAGGGAAAAAGGGGGAAAGATGGATTCTCCTTTCCCATTGGATGTCTTGGTTGGGTGGAGAGCGTTGCCTTTCCCCCTTCCTTGTTGTGATCAAGATTAAAAGGTGAAGAAATCAGCATGTTGTTGTTTTGGAGCTTGGAGAAAATACAGTTTGAAAGTCCCTTCCTTTGAGAAAAATTAATGTAACCTTCCCACTTTGAAGTGGATGATTGTATTATTATTTGTAATGAGAAGGAACCTTGTAATGCAAGGGAAAAGATAGAGATTCATTTGTGAAATGAAAAGAGTTATTATTTCATACTTTGTCTTGTTAATAACGTGAAAGGATGAGATATGTTTTGTATTTTGTTAATTGAAAGTCAAGGAAAGGATGAAGTTGTAATGTTGTTGTGTGAAATCAATAAAATAAATACATTCCTTTCTCAAAATTGTATTGTTGTATTGAATTTGAGTTACTATTTTGAAATGATATCTCTGTGTGAAAATAAAATGCGTATGGGAGGAAAAGACAACATTTTTTTCCTTTTATTTATTTAAAAGTTGGGATATCAATTTTTTTCTTGTTTCTATTGAATGATAAGATAGATCAATTGAATTTTTTAGATCAGATTTTAGAATGCTCTCCCACATTTGGAAGTTGGAAATCGATTATAAATTTGTTAGTAACTGATCTTTGTTTCATTCCAAATCTAGCATTTAACGTTATCTAATAAATGTAGAGTTCAGATTTACAACTTAAATTAAGAAATTAAACAATTCAATTTAGATGTAATAAGTCCTAATGAACTTAATTGGAACTCTACATCTATGAAAGACGTTTAGAACTTCGTGAAATCAAATTCCAAACTTGCATAATCATTTTCCGTCAAAAGTTGTAAAATTATCAAATTAAACTCAATCAAAAAATTGAACCTTGAAAACACTCCTAAACTTACCCAATATCAAGTCTCCATGTTCAATTGACATGTTGAGAAGTAGAAAATTGAAATTTGATTAAAATCTTGCAAGTTGGAAAATTGAAAGTTTGAATTTTAAACCCTGTAGATCGATTTCTTAAAATTGACCTTTTAAACTTCATCAAAATCCAAAATTGATGATTTCTGTGCAAAGAGGACTCCGAGAGATTTCTGAAAAGTCCTTTTTTTCCCAAAACTGACTTTTCTATCAAAAGTTATGGCCATTTAAAGTTTTACTTCAAAATGGCCATCCAAAAATTAATCTAAATATATAAAAATTATAATTTAACCTTTGGAAAAATTTCCCCAAAAAGCCTACGGCCTCACCACCCTCATAACCAATCACATGTTGCCATGTGGCACTCTGGAGGGGTAGACCTTTTTGAAACTTAAACTTTTTGAAAATTTGACTTTGGGAAAATTCTCCCATTTTTCCCCGCAACCCCGCGGCCCCGTAGCCAATCACGTGCTGACACGTGGCTTGGTGGGCACGCGGAATAAAATTGGAAACTTAACCGTTTAACTCCTTTGAATTTTTTTTACTTTTTCTTCTACGGCCCCACACCTCTGTAGTGAATGAGGTGCTGACACGTGTCCTAGTGGACGCGCGGGCCCGCGTAAAATTTTTGACTTTAAAACTCTTTTGGCACAAAACCTTAAATCGCTCCGTCGCTCCACTGACCCACGTCCAATCATAGGATGCCACGTGGCCTTTTGAGTGAGGTCAGAGGTATGAAGGAAAATTTTCCTTTGGGAAATTTGGTTTTTGACCTTGGGAAAAATTCCCAATTTTTCCCCGTGACCCGCCGGCCCCCGTCCAATCGTGTGCTGACACGTGGCAAATTGGACATTGGAGGAAGCACGGAGATCTTTCCTCCTTTGAGATTTTAACTCATAAAATCTCAATTTCCCCTTTTTCCCCATTGCTCCATGAGCCCCTGTGACCAATAGGTGCTTGACACGTGGCATGGGTTTCTCCTTAGCAGAGGCGCGCATCCATTTCCACCCTTGGGCTTTTGGCCTAAAATCTCCAAAACCTAAAAGTGCTTCGCCACTCTACATTTCCCCGCACTAATAAGGAAGTGACACGTGTCTTCCCTGTCAGACCCATGGGTATGTGGAGGCGTATTGCACTCTTATGCTCAAGGAGTGAAAATTCTCAATTTTCCTCTGCGCTCCGTCGACCCGCTCAAGGGAAAAATTTTCCCCCTAAACCCGCGGACTCCCCAAAGGAAAATTTCTCCCTAGAACTCTGTGGAGCCATAACTTGAGATTTATAGGGAGTTAGGAGGACTTCTTTATATGGTTGGAAAGGTGAGAGAATTTCCTATCAAATGGGCATGATTTAGGAAAGTTTTGATGGCTCTAAGTGTGTGAAAAATCAATTTGAACCCTGTAAGCTTGTTAGGGCAGAGATGAGTAGGGATTTCACTCTCCTAACCTAAGTGATGAATTTAACCTCTTGTTTTGACCTTGTGCCTTGTCGATATTAGTTTCTTGAATTAATTGTGGCAAGTTATTCTTGCTTGTTAATCCTTATCTGGTTTGTACTAACTGTGATCTTGTAACCCTCTTTGCAAACACTCTAATAAAAAAAATTATTCCATAATTTTCCTAGCTAATCCTAGTTTGTTTCTTGGTCTCAAGTGGTAGTTTGAAGTAGGCATTACACTTGGTATCAGAGTAGTTTTTCAAAATCTTAGACCATTGGGCACACTAGAAAATTGAGACTTGAAACCTTAAAACTAGCAAACCTATTAATCTATAAAATAAAACTGTTTGAAAATTACTGATGATAGTAAACTTAGAAACTGAAGAAGGCTTGAAGTAATGAACTAAATCTTGATTTGGTCTATGCAGGAGGCATAAACAGAGTGAGATAAACATTCATAGAGACTCAGACTCATCACCACCACCACTACCACTACCACCGGATCAGGGTGTAGCGGCCATTCTACCTCAGATTCTACAAACCCTTCAGGATGTTAATGTCACTCTACACGGAGCTTTAGGTGGAGGGAAGATATATAGTCATGATAGAGATCCCTCCATCAAGGGTTAGGTACCTCCTTGTTTTAGCGAAGAGCATAGAGGATAGAAATCCCATGATGAGTCAGTCAAAGCAGATTCATCACCTAGGAGACAGGGTGAAAGATCTCTGAAGCATAGAGAGAGGTCTTAGAGCCCTAGGCTTAGGGATGAGCTTGCAGAGAGGCCTAGAGGCTAATAGACCACAACAGTGGATCACATCAAGGAGATCCTGAAGCTTAGGCTATCACATTACTTAGGTGATATAGGTGGATTTTAGGTAGATTCCTGGCTAGTGAGCTTGAGTGGTTTGTTTTAGGCTTTGTCCTTGTTCTAGCAACACAAAATCTCATGTTGCGATCCATCTACTGAGGGATGGGGCATGAGTGTGGTGGAGGATAGAGGAGTAAAAGTTCCACATAGATTTAGAGATAGTGACTTGGGAGCTATTTGAGGAGAGATTCAGAGCATAGGTACCTATCACAGAGGTTCATCTCGTAGAGGATTGATGAGTTCCATGACCTCTGACAGGCTACCCTTTCAGTAGCAGAGTACGAGAGTAGATTTATAGATCTACTTCAGTATGTAGAGTATATGTAGGATGAGTAGGTGTGGATTCATAGGTTCATCTAGGGCCTAAATTTGGAAATTAGAGGGTGTAGTATGGATTCATTGCCCATGGACTTTAGCAGAGGCTATTAAGAAGGCCTACATTGCAGAGGATACTCGGGGTAAAACCCAGTAATCTAGAGACCAAGTCAAGAACCACATTTAACAGATGTAGCATGGTAGATCAAGAGGTTTAGTACCTCTTCCTCATGGTGGGTAGCATTTAGCACAGTCATCCTTTAGGCCACAGAAGTAGTAGCAGTCCCGCCCACTGTATAGACCTTCACATAGAGTTGATGCACAGATAGGACGGAGTATGGGGCCTCCTCCTAGGGGTCCCATTAGGACATAGGGTATACCTAGAGCTAGGTTAGTAGGAGCTCAACCACAGAGGCCACAACAGACTATAAATGGATCATCAGGATCCATAGCACCTACTTCCAGGGAACCTTTTGGTGGTGCTACTCCTTGGAGAGGATCAGGTGGTTGTTTTGGATGTGGAGTTACGGGACACTTTTAGAGAGACTGCCCTCAGAACCCTAACAAGGGTAAGGCACCAATCTCAGAGTTGACCATTGGTGACATGGGAAGCAGTCACAAGATTTATGCAGTGGTTGAGAACTGCCAGGCCGAGCACCAAAGCATGGTCATTGAGACTACAAGTAGCATTGGAGGTGTTCCTACCTCCATATTGTTTGATTTTGGTTCTTCTGATTATTTTATTGCACCATCTTGAGTAGAGCAATGCAGGTTGCTGGATGGCAGTTAGGTAGGGTCTTAGTTGGGATGTCGAGATGGCTTCTAAAGCCAAGATCTCTATGGACTCCTTAGTTAAGGAGTGTGTAGTTGATTTGGGACCTTTTACCTCCACCTCATATCTCTGTATTCTTCCTTTGGGCTTGTATGGAGTCATTTTAGGTATGGATTGGCTATCTACACATTGGGCTAGGATGGATTATTATCATAAGACTATATCTTGTGTAGATGATTTGGGAGTTGAGTTAGTGATTTCTAGGGTCAAGAGATCCATTTCCATTTGCACCATTTCCAATATGTAGCTTAAGCGGTGTGTGCGATGGGGTTGTCAGATGTATGCTGTTACAGTTAGTGATAGGTCAGAGGATGGGTCTAGTGGACCATCACTAGATGATCATCCCATCTTGAGAGAGTTTTCTAATGTTTTTCTAGGGGAGCTACTAGGGATGCCACCCCCATGTGAGATTGATTTCCATATAGACTTAGTTCCAGGAGTAGATCCTATCTCATGGGCACCTTATCAGATGACCACCCCGAAGATTTGTGAGATCAAATTTCAGCTAGAGGGCCTTTTGGAGAAAGGCCTTATCCATCCTAATGTATCCCTTTAGGGTGTACCTATTATTTTTGTGAAGAAGAAGGATGGATCCTTGTGGTTGTGTATTGACGACCGCCAATTGAACAAAGTGACGATCAAGAATCTTTACCCTCTTCCTCGTATTGATAACTTGTTTGATCAAATAAAGGGAGCCACAATGTTCTCTAGGATTGATCTCAATTCAGGCTACCATTAGTTGAGGATTTTAGAGATAAACATTCATAATACCGCCTTCTGAACGAGATATGGGCACTATGAGTTCACAATGGTGCCTTTTGGTTTGATGAATGCCCCTGTAGTGTTTATGAGTTTGATGAATGGGGTATTTAGAACCTTTTTAGATCACTTCATTCTCATCTTCCTTGATGACATATTGATAGAATCACGTACACGTGAGGAGTATGAGGGGCACCTTCGACAGGTTCTCCAGTGTCTTCGTGAGCAGTAGCTTAATGGGAACTTAGAGAAGTGTGATTTCTTCCAAATAGAAGTGTAGTATTTGGGTCATATTATTTCTGGGGAAGGTATCACAGTTGATCCTTCCAATATTAGAGCCATTATGGATTGGCCAACACCAACTACAGTGACTGAGGTGCACATCTTCATGGGTTTAGCAGGATACTACCAGAGATTTGTTCATGACTTCTCTCAGATTGCACACCCTATCACTTCCCTTTAGAGGAAAGGGAAGAAGTTTTTTTGGATGGACAGATGTGAGCAAGCCTTCAGGACACTAAAGGAGTGCCTCACTAAAACACCCATTCTTGCAGTGTCAGATCCATAGGGTGAGTTCTTTGTTTGCATAGGTGCTTCCTTAGCGGGGCTTGGAGGTGCGTTGATGTAGGATGGCAGGGTTGTAGCTTTTGAGTCTTGCAAACTCAAGGATCATGAGCTTAATTATCCTACCCATGATCTTGAGCTTGCGGTAGTTGTGTATGCTTTGGTTAGATGGAGACATTTTCTCCTTGGACAGAGATTCACACTTAGGACAGATCATTTGAGTCTTTGCCACCTCTTCACGCAGCCCAATCTAAATGCTCGTCAACGACATTGGATGGAGTTACTTTGTGAGTATGACATGGAGATAAAGCATGTGAATGGGAAGGAGAATGTGGTTGCATATTCTCTTAGCAAAAAGAGACATGAGAGTATGGCCACCTATAGTGAGCACAAATTTTTGGACCAGGATTCTTCAACAACTTCCTCTTGACAAGCTTCTACATGATAGCTGAGCAGAGATCAAGTCACAGAGACCCCTTGAGGGGAATTTTTATGGCTTCTCCTATAGGAAGATGGTCTTCTCAGACACAAAGGCTAGATATATGTTCCCAGAGATGGAGGCTTGAGACAAGACATCTTGGTAAAGGCACATCGTGCACCCTATTCAGCCCATCCCAGTGTAAAGAAGATACACACCACTTTGCGACAGTTGTATCACTAGAGAGGACTTCGTCGAGACGTGGCTCAGTTTGTGTTGTGATGTTTAGAGTGCCAGAGGGTTAAGGCCAAGCATCAACATCCAAAAGGTCTTCTTTATGCTCATGCCATACTGGAATGGAAGTGGGACACCATTTGCATGGTTTTCATTATTGGACTACCTATGTCGAGATATCACCACGATGCCATTATGGTCATGGTTGATAAATTGAAAAAAGTGGCTCAATTTTCTCTGCTAAAGACCACTTATACAACTAGAGAAGTGGCATGAGTATATTTGGATGAGAATGTCAGGTTGGATGGGATCTAGCAGAAGATCATTTGTGACCGCGATCCTTTGTACACTTCACATTTCTGGAATACAATGCGATATGTCCTCGGGACGAGGATTAACTTCAGCACAACATATCACCCTAAAATAGATGGACAGATCGAGTGAGTGAATCAGATTTTGGAGGATATGCTCAGGATGTATGTGATGGATCAGTAGTCTAAGTGGGAGGAGGGACCTGTACTTAGTGGAGTTTGCCTAAAATAATAGTTTCCAGAGTTCTATAGGCATGGATCCTTTTCAGGCATTATATGGTAGAGAGTACAGGACACCCCTTAGCTAGGCACAGGTTAGAGGAAAGAGTATCTCTTGGACCAGCTATTTTTCATGAGATGGAGCAGTAGGTAGTGTTGATCAGGCAGAGATTGTAGGAGGCACAGGATATGTAGAAGAATTGTGAAAATCAGCATTAGGATTGATCGTAGCTTTAATGTGAGCATGAGGGTGTTCCTTCATGTTAGGCCACACAAGAGCCCTATCCGCTATGGAAAAGGTTCAAAGTTATCTCCTATATTTGGTTGGTCCTTTTGAGATCTTGGAGTGTATCATCTCTTTGGCTTACCATCTAGCATTGCCACCCATCTTGTCTCGCGTACATGATGTGTTTCATGTTTCTATCCTTAGGAGGTACATTGTAGATCCTTATCATGTGTTGGAATAGACATCATTGTAGGTGCAAGAATAGGGGTAGGTGACGGTGGAGCCCATCCATATTATATATCACAAGACCATGGGCCTTTGAGGTAGAGATATTGATAAGGTATGGGTTGCAATGGGACAAATACAGCCCCACTTGGGAGGATGCCACAATATTACGAGTACAATTTCCACATTAGTTCCAGTGACTTCTAGGAGGAATTCCAATCTAAGGGGAGGGGGATATAGTGCCCACTTCCCTTTGACATTGTTTAGATACTAATCTTTATACTATTGATCTCATTTTGGACATTATTATGTTTTGACTTAGTATGATGTGTAGATGTTACATCATGGATTGTTATGGACCTTGATTCAGTTAGCATGCATGATGATTATTAGAGACATTATTATATATATTGATGATGATATATTGTTGACATGGATATAGTATTGATGTTGATTTTAGACATGTGACATTTGATATTAAAAGTAGCTCTTGTATAGAGATTCATTAGATGACGATATAATTGTAATTGAAATTTAATGATGATGTTAAATTATTGATGTTGTTGTGATTTGTATTTGATCTTTATATCTTGTTTATATCATTTTGGATGTTCTGATATGGCCATGAGGTCGAAGGAGGTATTGTTATTTTGTAGGTTAAAAATATCACAACAATGTCTGGGGGATTGAAGACTAACTATATTAGAATTCTAGATGAATTCAATGAGGTCACCATGACAGCTGTAAATTTTTGTATGTTGTGTTTGTTAGGGATTCCCATGCGGGGGAATCACCTTTAAAATGTGACCAAGGGATTTCATGTATTACTTTAATGTGTTTCTTTTTTGTAATGTTTGCATGTATTTTATTTGTGATGGGTTACCCCTTTCATTAGTTGTTAATTGATTTGGGTTTATGTTATATATAACCATGTGTTAAATAAATAAATCATTATGTCAAAAGAATGTAATAAATGAAGTCATAGGTATTAATGCATGTTGTAAGAATGTGTAAGAGGATGTAAGATGGGTAAGAGATGTGTAAGTTGTGTAAGTCAAATTTTTAAGTGTAGAACACTCCATCCTCAATAGAACTCGAAATTGTCCTTGAGGGCTGCATTTTGAGGGGTGGCTTGTGGGACAAGTTAAACTTGTCCCACACCTCTTAAAATCACCCACCAACCATACCTATGGTTTTGGATTCAAAATTAGACTTTTTAATTGGGTATTTTGAAATAATTATTTGTTAGTTTTTATCGCGCTTTCCTTACAAGTTCTTAATTCAGTCCTTGTTAAAGTATGGGTTAATTTTGAGTGTGTAAGTTGATTGTCATCTCCATTTAATGAGATTTGTTGTGAAGTTGACTTTCTCATTTTGGGGTTGAGTAAGCCTTTAATGATGTGGCATTCCACTTGGAATCCACATCATCCTCTCCTCTCCCTCTCCTTTAAAATTTGAATTCTTCTCTTGTTTATGGTTGTTAAAACTTTGCTCTTTCTTCGTTGGAGTCAAATTTAATTGTTGTGGGAGTCTTTCTTGTGGAGAGAGTTTGAAAATTCCTTTGCATGCTTAGTGTCGTTTGTCTTGGACTACTTTTTGGTCATTGAAGAGCTTGCTGTTTTGGACTGTATCTTTTGAGAATTGAAGGAGCTTTCTATTTTGGAAACAAAATCCATAATGGAAAGGTAGGATCTTGTCCTTCTTAAATAATGTTTTCCCTTTTTCTTACATGAATGAAATGGTGAATGTGTGGTGTATTGTTGGCTGGTTGGGTAGAATGCTTAGGGAAACATGTAGGAGAAGGCTATGGGGATTTCATATGGGGGGCATAAGGGATGTCTAATGGCACTTGTTCTATTTTGGAGGGAGTTTTGGATTGGGATCCACATAGGAAAAGAAACTGCTTGCATTTTCTTACTATTGTGGGGGCATAAGGGAGAAACCCCTTTGGGGGGAATAAGGAGGGGTTACAAGATATAAAGTATATGGGATTTGATATGTTTATTGGCGGTATGATTTAGGTGGATGCCTACTTCCAAATAGGGAGGCATAAGTAGTTTCCCCATAGTTATTGCTCTTGATGGCTTGCTTGATCAAGCCCATGTGTTGTGTGTATGATTCTTATTACAGTTGTTAACTGCTATCTTCATTTAGATTGTGTATTTTGTTGTATTATGCATGTGAATTTTTTTTTTGTTTGTTGTGAAAGAAGCCTTGTTGCCATGTGTTGATGTTCATTCTCTATTCCAATATGGTTGGGGCTCGGGGGCCAATGGGGAAAGATGGATTCTCCTTTCCCATTAGATGTCTTGGTTGGGTGGAGAGAATTTCCTTTCCCCCTTCCTTGTTGTGATCGAGATTAAAAGGTGAAAAAATCAGCATGCTACAGTATTTTGGAGCTTGGAGAAAATATAGTTTGACAGTCCCCTTCCTTTTGAGAAAAATTAATATAACCTTCCCACTTTGAAGTGGATGATTGTATTATTGTTTGTAATTTCAGAAGGCACCTTGTAATGCAAGGGAAAAAATAGAGATTCATTTGTGAAATTCAAATTGAGTTATTATTTCATACTTTTTCTTGTTAATAACGTGAAAGGATGAGATATGTTTAGCATTTTGTTAATTGAAAGTCAAGGAAAGGATGAAATTGTAATGTTGTTGTGTGAAATCAATAAAATAAATACAATCCTTTCTCAAAATTGTATTGTTGTATTGAATTAGAGTTAAATGATATTTGACAAAGAAAATGTGTATGGGATGAAAATGACAACATTCTTTCCTTGTATTTATTTAAAATTTGGGATATCCTATTTTTCCTTGTTGTGCTTGAATGATAAGATAGATCAATTGAATGTCTTAGATCAGATTTGAGAATGCTTTCCCACATTTGGAAGTTGTAAATTGATTATATATTTGTTAGTAAATGATCTCTATTTCATTCCAAATCTGGCATTTAAAGTTGTCTAATAAATGTACAGTTCAAATTTAGAGGAGATAAATCAATGAAATGCACCAATGTAATTTACCGCCTCTACCATCAGTCGTAATACAGACTTAACCAGAGACTACAAGATCTATGAATTACAATTAGAAACATGGTCGTCAAAGACCAAAGAGAAGCCATAATAGAAGATGAAATAACAAACTAATCATCCATCAAAAGTTGTCACCCTCCCAAGATTACGACTACCCATCACCCAACTAGAACGTTGATAGTACTCCTAAACTTACGGGCAAGATCAAGTAGTCCACGCCTCCCCACCACATGTTGAGATATGAAGATCCCAACACCGTACCTCCACCCAACTCTATAGCTATAGAAAACTCACCCTTAGCATTTGTAGTGACCACTCCGTCTTTTGACATTTCAAAACCCTACAGATCATGATTTCTTAAAATTTACCTTAGTGACACTGGATCATTATCCAAAATTAATGATCTTTGATAGCCCATTAGAGGTAATTATGGGATATTTCTGGAAAGTCATTGTGTTTTGGCTCTTATGAATGGACTGTATGGGTATCAATAGTTATGGACATTTGATAGATGTTACAGTCATAATGACCATCCATAAATTAATGTTACTTTGTTATATAATCAACACTTTGGACTCCTTGACAGTGGTGATTATGTTCCCTCAGATGATTTGATTAAATCCATGTGATCTCGCAACCCTGATGTTATGAATCACTTGTTGCCACATGGCACTGTTAAGTAGGCAGATCATTAGTATGAAACTTGAATACATCTAGATATATATATCAAGTTATAATGGATGTATGAATTCTCCCATGGTTTTCCCCGCAAAATATGAATTGTGATAAATGGTTATGCCTAATCGTAGGGTGCTGGTAAATGTTGGCTAAATGGTGGAAGAATGGAGAATGATAAGTGTAAACTTAATTGATTTAGACTAGAATTTTGTAACCATGATAATGATATGGTTTTTCCTGTATGATGCCCCACACCTAATAAATAGCATATGATTTGTTTTGATTTCTTGATGTATTAGCAGATGCGCCTTGAGCCCATGCAAGGTGGTATTTGTCTTTAAAACTCTGTATGGCAGGCAAAACCTTGAATCGCACAATAAACAACGCTAAGGGACGTCAGGAGACTAACTATGGAATAATACGTAGTATGTTTGCAACAAGGTCACCTTGGTAGTCATGTGTGTGTGTGTGTGTCTGCATTGTCATTTGGTTCTTGACCGTGTGTCTAATTCCCAGGTTTCCCCATGACCCGCCAGCCCCCATCTAATCACGTGCTAACACATGGCATAAGTAGAACCATGGGCAGTGAGCGTGGAGGTATTTTCTCCTTTGATATTTTATTTTTCTTAAAATCTGAGTATGTCCCCCTTATTCCCCATTGGTCAATTTATTTTCCCCCGTGTCTTATTGGTACTTGATTTACGTGGCATGGGTCTTCTCCTTGGTTAATTAACTATGTGGATTTATATGCTAATTAGGAGATGTGACCTAAAATCTCCAAAACCTGAATATGTTAGATCCGTCGCTCCACATTATCTTCATGCGCTTTTATTGGAATTTATTTGTATTTTCATTATCAGTACCCTCCGGGGTGCGCGGAGGTGTCTTGCACTCTTGCATCTCAAGGATTTGGGGAAAATTTGAACACATTTTCCTGGAGGCTCAAGTGGTACAAGTTTCTACATAAGTCCCATGACTCCCCAAGTTGAAATTTTCTCCCACCAAAACTCTGTTAGGCGAGAACTATGAGGGATTTATAGGAAGTTAGCCCCTACTTATGTATTTGGTTGGAAAGGTGAGAAAAATTTCCTAGGCAATGGGAATGATTTAGGAAAGTTTATGAACTGACTCTTAGTATGTGAAAAATAAAGTATGGACCCCGTGGAGCTTGATTATGTGAAAAAACGAGTAATATTTCATACCCTCACGTTACCTCATTTATGGAGTCTCAACCTCTATGTGATTGACCTTGTACCTTGTCGATATTGGGGAAAAATGAGGTAGCATTGTTGCATGTTAGCCTTTCTTGTTACCATCCTCTACACCATTTTTCTATTTATTGGAGCTATTTAGTTGTTTTGGGGTTGCTTGGGATTTTTGGAGAGTTTGCATGGGAATTATCTTGTATTGTGGAAATAAGTTAGAGTTTGGTTGCTTTAAGGTTTAAAGGAGTTTTCAAGGGAAAGGTAGGCTCTTATACTTATATTTCAACATTCTTGTTTATGTATTGTGTTGTAATTTGTATGAATGCATGTGATTTTGTATGGGATTGGGTAGATTTGGCCATAAGGATGGTGTAGGGAGAGGGAAATGGATCCATTTTTATGTAAAAGGGAGTGTGTGTGTATTTTTTGGAGGGAGTATGGGAAGGGAGATCCACTTATGTGGAGTTAAAAGGAAACTGTATCATTATATCTTGCATGAGGGAGAGATAATAGACTTGAGGGATGGATAAGAGACTTGTGTGTGTGTGTGTGTGTGTGTGTGTGTGTGTGTGTGTGTGTGTGTGTGTGTGTGTGTGTGTGTGTGTGTGTGTGATTTGTGCACTTGGAGGCTTGGGTGGACCATTATCCCACTTGGGAGGCACAATGAGATTGATACCATATTATCTTCTCCTTTGTCTTAGATTTTAAGCCTATGTGTTTTGGAAAGTTGTGGATTTTACTGTTAGTATTATTGTTATTGTATGTGTTGAAAGTTTATTATAGTGTATGCATGTATTTTTGAAGCCATTTATGAAGACTTTTCATAGTTGTAAACATTCCTTATTTTTCCATTGTTGGGGCTCAGGGGCCAATGAGAAGGTTAGCTTCACCTTCTCATTGGATTAAGGTTGGGAGGTGAGTGTTGCCTCTTCTCCCTTCCTTTGCTATTGTGTTGATGATGGAGAAAATCTAATGTAGTTGTAATTTGGTTTCATGAATGGAGTTACATATGTATTTTAAAAAAAACAAAGAGAGATTTATTATACCAATTAGCATGTTGTCACCACCTTGTGTGGAGGGATTTTGATACTTGTATTTTAAGTCTTAAGATCCTTGTAAATGGAGTATCTAAATCTGATATTGCACTATTTAATCATGAAGTGTGTATGATTGGAAAGAAGTATTGGAGAGTCCACATTTTATTGAATTTGTATCTCTAAATTTTTTTATTGTGTTTAAAATCTACAACTTTAATCAAAATTGCATCTTATTTAAAATGTGAAATTATTCTCTTGAAATAGAAATCCATTTAAGTATATGGTTGTTTCCTTTTGAAATTCCTTTGTCATACTCCATTTATATTTTCAAAGAAAAGAAGCTTGTAAATGGATGTTTCTCATTCTTATTCCCTTTTTGAATGTTTCTTAAAATGCTAAGCTTTTATTATTGTTATTACACTTTATACAGTATTGCAAATAAAATAATGTAGGCATTTAATTACTTCTAAATTGTGTGTGTGTGTGTGTGTGTGTGTGTGTGTGTGTGTGTGTGTGTGTGTGTGTGTGTGTGTGTGTATTCTCTACCTTGGTACTTTTGTTTAAGAAAAGGAGGGATGGTATAAGTCCTACAACTTTATGTATATATATATATATATATATATATATATATATATATATATATTCATTCATTTATTTATATATATTTACTTATACAAATACATTTGCTTGAATATTGTTTCGAAACAAAAAAAAGGAAATTTATAAGTGTATAATTATATATATATATATATATATATATATATATATATATATATATATATATATATATATATAAGTAATAAAAATAAAATAAAGTGGGAATAGGGGAGACCGCCCCCCACTATTATATTAATTGAAAAAAATTAATAATAAGGAGGGGGCGAACTACCCCCCACCATTTTATTAAATTAAAAAAAAAAATCATTAAAGTTGGGTAGAGGGGGGGGCTTCCCTTTTTATTATAATTTGTTTGATAAAAAAAATGATTTAGGGGAGGGGGTCTAACCCCCCCCCCCACCAAACTATTACCCCCTTCAAAAATGCGGCCAAATAGTTGATTAATACACAGTGCGCAACCATTGGGCACTATATGTACCCAAAATTGTAAGGTACTGTACTACCGGAACAACGTAACAAGTGCCCCAATGATGATACAGGTCTCCTCGCAAGGTGTTCGGGATCCGGAAAAGATCTCCAAGTGTGCGTTAACATCCCGCATGCCCCGCTTAGCCGTGTGCTTTGTTTTTCCCTTTTCCCCTCTTTTCTTGGCCTTTTTCTCTTCAGTGATGAAACCACCACCTTGTATGGGTGGCGGTCTCGTGACCGCCGCCCTGATCAGGGAGGTGGTCCTGTAACCGCCGCCCTGCTTAGAGCGGCAGTCCTTTACGCATTTTCCAGAAAGTGTTTTTAATGCAACTCACGTAAAAATCAATGATTCACCAGCTTTTTTTGCCGACTTAGGCTTGCATTTATGTTTTTGGTCCCCTAGAATAGTGTTTGGCCATTGTTTATAGTTTTAGAGTTCCGTTTGGTTTTGATCTTTGGGTGAATGAAAAGCTATAAATAAAGGGCTTGTGCTAAAACAAAGGGTCTGCCCCTCATTCACTTCTCATGCTCTCATTTTCAATAGTTCAGTCTATTATTTTGCTTATAAGCCATAGTTTCAATTCTTTCCATGTTTAGTTAACATTGTTCAGCTTTTGGTAAGCCATATATCCATCTTGTGTAGGCAGTGCTATTATTTCACCCAAGCCATTGGAGTAGAATAGCTTAGGAAGCCATTAAAGTTGCAGGTTTTTCTCCTCAAAATAGGATAGTTTCAGGTTCTGGACGCTTTATGTTGCATGACTCACAATAAATCCCGCTAGGAATTACATAAGCCAAGCTCTGTACTCTTGCACTATCCCTCTCCTACTCACATTATATTCAGTCTGTATTCTGAGCTACCTTTGTCCCAATATCTGCTTATGTTGATGCTAGCATTACATGCTTTTCTGGATTCACGTGAATATGAAGGAACGAGGAGATCACACTGAGGGGACAAGATCACACACACCATTGGATTCATCATTGTTCTGCAGAATCTAGGTTCTAGCTTTCAAAGTTTTAAAGTTAGAAATATATCAAATAGAGTAGATAATCACTTCTTTTCAGTTAAGTTTACTTTCGATATTTCCAGGGAACCTGTGGGGATTGATAGTTTCTGAGAAACTATGATTCATTCCTCACTTTTGAGGTAGGATCGAGAGTCTGGCAAATAGATTAAGCAAGTTATTTGATTATTTAGAAATAGATCTACAAATTACACAGAAAAATAACTACACTCGATTATTTTGTTTGTTTTAAGTTTTATCTTAGTTGTCAATTTCTAGATATGTTTAAATAGCTGCTTTCTTAAATTTTTAAAATTTTCCCAGAAAATACAAAAATAGAAATTATATATATGTTCTAGGTTTATTCCACGTAGTTAAAATTTGCTTTATCACAGTTAGATTTACATTATTGTTTTGTATGACAATCACGGGACCCAGGGAGCCCCGGGAATATGTATTTGAGATAATTGTGCCTCAACCCAACGTCGTCACGAAAATAGTTGACATAGACTAGAACCTTAGAATACAAATATTCCAAACAACAACAGATTTATGATAGATCAACTCTCAGTTGAGGGGATTAAATATATAAGACGACCAAGCACACACGTTTTGGTCAAATCAACCGAACTACATATTACCCTAGGCAAACATACACATGACTGTAGAAGGGTTCGAAAGAGAACAAACCTTTGGTTGTGATCCTTTGGTCCCACAGCCAGATGCAGGAGACACTCTTCTAGATATAGATACCAACCTAAGAATCCAGGTTGCAAGAACACCTGTGAGGTACTCTGAGAAGATCGTGCAGTTATTGATCTTAAATATAGAAGTTGAGAAAGCATATGATTATTAGATACTAGGGATTAGGACTTGATTTCATACATGACCATAGCAGGACCACAACAACCAAGAGTCTACGGTTGTGATCCACAAATTCCGCAACCTAACGAATCCATAAGTCAATCAGACATAGACACTGGCCTACGTATATTAGTATTCAGATCTACCCCACTTCCACCCACTATCATCGAACAGTTATCCTTACTAGATATAACGGCTAACAAAGCTAGAGAATTCTGGACTAGGCCAGAGAATCATCCGTAGAGTCGATTGTATTCATTACCGACCATATGACCTTATCTGGAGAAATACACGAAACTATCCCAGGTCATTTTCCATGTATTCCACAACCCATAGATCAAATCATGCCAGAGCTCGATATTGATTGGAGCCTTCGAGTAGTCATCCTTGCCGATCGATCTATCACACCAGTTCAGGTTAGAAGGGCCTTCTTTGCCTTAGAGTTACAAATTCCACTAGTGCGTATTAAAGACATTAGATTGCCTAACTAGTTTGTTTGCATACCACGAATATTCCATCCCCACCGGCTGTCTCGGCATGACCTTGGGAGGTCGGGTACGTGGAAGAGTTACCTGTATATTCCCATGCTCGCTTGTCACTTTTCCAGTGTACAAAATTGGTGAACCTGACGTGAAGCAAACAACTATTTCACCTTCTCTTTGAGAGTTTCATCTATTTCATCCACCTTCGCTCCTTCCCATTATTCTGCGGGTATTCATATACCCCCCGAATATGTCAGGATTTGATGCATATGGCAGACCCCTCTTGGGTCTTGAGGCATACTACGCCCAAAAAAATAGGCAATCATCACCTTCACTCTCGGTATGGGGTGACAACTACTCAACTAATCAGTTGTCAACACAAACTCCAAGAATCATATATAATTCATCTTTTCAAACGGAGGAGTTAGATCAAACCCCTCAAAAACAACAAACAGAGCCTTCAGGTTCGAATAATATGACGTTCACCAGAGAATCTGGATCATCTCCTCAGATATCACTTAGACCACAAATTAGTAGTCAATCAGACCCATACTTGGTCTTAGATGATGAATAGTCAATACGTTATCCTAGGAGTGAACAACGCTCTCGGAGTATGTACCCACCTGTAGGAGGTTTACAAACACAACCCGAGGTATCTTTTCAAGAAAATACCTCTATACCATTCCATATAGGAAATACTCTCAGAGAAACTTGGCAAGATAACGATCAGTTCATAGCAGGATATCACATGCCTATAAAAAACCATGGTATACAACAAACGCCACCAAGGCAGAATATCTTGACTTCACCAAATGAAGTCATTTCAACATTAGTAGAAAAGGTTAAAGGGTTAGAACTTGCCCAAGCAAGTCAAAATTCACAATTCATGCAAACAGGGTGTTCCAATCCTCCACACCATCCTAGCCAAGTAGATCTTCTCACAGGAGTAGGCATGTTAGGCATGCCTCCTCAGTATCCACAATAAACGCCAACTAGGCCCATCATCTCTAACACCATTCCTCCCAGCCTAGTATCAAACAATCCATTCTTGGACAATACCCCGTCATACTTAAACATGTACTCCAAATCACCACAAGGAAATATGTTCTCCTCTCTCGGCATGCTTTCTCAAACACAGGTGTTTCCTTATGCCCCTACTAACACATATGTTGTGCCATATCAACAACCCATCCCACCACCACTCCCTCAGCAACCACCATCAATGGTCAAAACCTATGCGATATGGACTTATTCAGAATATTTGAAAGAGCCCTTAGACTTCGCCATACGAATCATCATGCTTTCAAGACCCCTTCCTGATTTACCCAAGTACAAAGGTGAGGGAGATCCAAATGCGCATATCAAAGCTTACGCTACAGCCATACGAGAACTACTCCCTTAGGATGGGGTTGTTGCTAAAATATTCCCCAAAACTTTGGAAGGCATCGCTCTTGATTGGTATTATAGAATACATGAGGCTTCCATCCATTCATTTAAACAACTCATATAAGAGTTCATTAAGGCATTTGACATGAACAAACTGTTAAGAATAGGAATCAGGGAGTTCTTACACATCAAACAAGAACACAACGAATTTGTCGCCCATTTCATCCAAAGGTGGCGTACAGTCCTTTATTCCTCGGAAAGTGTGCCAAACATGGATCAAATGGAACTATGTGATTTATTCCTTCATTCGCTTAGCAGAGAAGTGAAGGAAGAAGTCCAGAAGTTCCCATTACGAACTTACGATGAAGTACTAGAGAGTACTCTTCAAATAGATCAAGCAGCAATTGATAGTGGTCGTAAGACATATGGAGCAAATGGGAGGTTAATCACCCCCAATCAGAACACTTCAAATTATCCCACCACCGCAAACGTCAACCAAGGACCTAAAATCCTTAACAAAAATCGGGGTGTAACAACAGATGGAGTAACCGACCAGCCCAAAAAGGTAAATGTTGTCAATACTCCATCACAAACAAACAACCAATGAAACAACAACTTTACCCCGACGATCAGTACAGTGGATTTTAACCATCCACAACAACAACAACAATGGTGAAATCCGATACAAGGGCCAAGCCAAAACTCATTTGGTTATCAAAACCAAAATCAAAGCTAGAAACAACAAATGCAAAAATTTAATCCTAATAGGCAACAATTTGATCAGAGTTTTAGGCCACAATATACACCAAATTAACAAACTAGGAATTACAATCCCAATTCATATTGTGGTTTCCACAAAATTCGAGGTCATGATACTAGAACGTGCCGTGACTACAATAAATTCATGCAACGTTTGCCAGAAGAACAAAGACAGTTCTTCACAGATTTGTTTTTGGTAGATCCCGTGTCACCACCACCAAATACGCACGAAAGGGTAGTTTCCCCTCAGAATGCTCCCCTCAAGATCTTTAATGATCCACTCCCAAATCATGATAATAACAGACTAAATCCAACTAGGGTGAACAAAGGTGTAATGACGGGAAACAATGATCATGAAGCCTCGACTTCACTAAATCCTTCAGTTGCGCCATAATTAGGAAATCAGCCGAGACCCAAGATAGTCAGTTTAGTAGAACTAGATGCTGAACTACCTATCGAATCTATAACAAGAACATGAGAATATTTCTCTCAACCAAGCCCAAGTCACCTGCCAGAAACAGATAAGAGTCAACAAATAGTAGAAAAACCCGTGGGTGCCTATGATTTAATTAATGACCTAACAAAAACCTTCTCGCACATTTCATTTTTGGACTTACTAAAAAACTCTCCTGCTCACAGGGTTGCTCTTTTAGAAGCATTAGGTTTAGGTCATTTAATTAACATCACTCCACCTCTAGAAACACAGGTAAATCATGTAGACTCTGATGTTCATCCTCCAGGACAGCCGGACAAGGATGTCGAATTCATATTCTAAATAAGTAAAATGCCTATAGATGCTGAGATTGCACGCCAAAGCGATCCAACCTTACACTTACAAGTATGGGTTTATAATAACTACGTAAAACGAGCAATGGTTGACGATGAGGCTGCAGTTAACATAGTCCCCTTCTCTTTCCTTCAAAAGTTAGGATATGGGGAAACAAACTGTTCCACCACTCGAAATACATTGAGAGGCTATGATAGCCTTAAAGCCACTTCGATTGGAACTATAATACTACCGGTCACCCTAGGACCCAAAACAATCCTGACTGAGTTTTATATTATAGATCGGGAAACTAATTATAATATGATCCTCGGCCGACCATGGATACACCGAATGAAGGCAATCCCTTCTACGTTATTCCAAGAAGTAAGATTCTTGCATCTAGGAAAGGTGTTTGTAGCCAAAGGAAATCCAAAACCTTTCGATATACACCTAGCTGACTTAAAGAAAAGACCAGGTGTGCACTCAGAATTTAAACTTCCAACAAACCAACTTAATAAACCCATTGACGCAAAACCAGAAGAGAAGTTGGTACCTACAACGGATCTTGAGACTATGAATCTAGTCAAGACAATCCCAACCTCAAAAGGCGAGGCTAACATTGTAGAAACGGTATCATTAGGAACCACTGCAAAAATCATTGAATTACTAGAATAGGATCTACCAATGTTTCTACTATTTGATTCTGTGGGCATGGGAAATTCCCTAGGTGTTGGTTCTCTTCCAGCTGGAGATCTCTGTATGGTGGAAGTAGAATGCGCAAACACAACAAATATCCCAACGTCCGTATTCCCAGCTAAATATTGGACTCTCCATTTTGATGGAGCTAAATTCCATTATGGAGCAGGGGCTGGTGTAATCTTTACTTCCCCTGAAGGAAAGGTCCTACCATTCACCTTCAAACTCAATTTCAAATGTACAAACAACGACATTGAATATAAAGCCCTCCTCCTTGGCCTCATTTTAGCCAAGAGGATCGGTATTAATAACATCAGAGTATTAGGAGACTCACAATTGGTAGCAAACCAAGTCTCTGAGATATATGAAACCAAAGCCGAGCATTTATAGTCTCGTTGATTCAATATCAACTTCCGCATCACATTTTACTCCAAGCAATAAGTTAGAGGATACCCATTTCATAGTATCCCTTCGCGATGAACCATTGATAAAGACAACAACAAATTATCTTTTAAATAAAAATGAATCTACTATTCTAGACCATGTTGATAGTGATATGGCCACTTTGGATTACTTAAACGCCTATGCGGCACTACATCTCTCCTATCATGTGATAGATTTGTCCTTAATCCCACATTCATCTTCCTACTTTGGAAATCCCATGATGGAACCTAGCATATACACGGTAGAAAGTGGGGACGATTTGGATTTACCTCCAGCCCCACCTGAATTTAAAGAGGGTAATGCCTCTTTAATCGAAGAAACAATTGATGTTAACATCGTAACAGAGGATGAACCAAAAATATTGAAATTAGGGTCCTCGTTAACCCCAGAAGAAGTAGAAATACACACTCAGATCCTCAAGGAACATCAGAAGGCTTTTGCATTTAATTATAAGGAAATGACAGGTGTTGCACTGCACATTGCAGTGCATAATCCTTGTCAGTAAATCTGATGCAAAACCAGTTAAACAAAAACCAAGACCCATGAAACCCAAGGTGGCTCTCATGGTGAAAGATGAAATAATAAAACTCCTACAAGTAGGGTTCATCAAACCAGTTAATTACTCTCTATGGGTATCTAATATTGTTCCCATTCTCAAAAAAATGGGAAGATACGCATCTGCATAGATTTCCGAGACATTAACAAAGTATGTCCTAAGGATGACTTCCCATTACCATCCATGGATGTCATTGTTTATGCTGAATAGTGACATAGATTCTATGCTGACCGAATGTGCCGGCAGTACAACAAGAAGGTCTATGAATGCGACATATACGAAGGTGATCTAGTTCTAAGGCTAGACAGCCAGATCGACAAGAAGACCGGTGAAGGAAGGAAATTCCGACCCAAATGGTTGGGCCCATACTGAGTCATGAAGGACTATGGAAATGGTGCATACCTCTTATGTACGCTAGAAGGTGAGGAATTTGGTGAAACAGTCAATTCCTTGCACCTCAAGCGGTTCTACGCATAAGAAGCTAGCCCTACTTATATAACTATCTACATTGCATTTTCATACAGATTAGGATCATGTTGTCCATTTGTTTTGTACACAAATTGTGATCAAGGAATCTATTCTCAAAGAAATTCATTACAAACTCATGATGTTGTTGGCATAAACTCTTTAATCATACCTCTCCATTTTCATGATGTCATCAAATGATCTCGGAATCATTTTATCAAATAAAGCTAGATATGACAAAGTCTTAAATGGTAACCATACCAAGATCTGCGGGCTTATTCTCACTTTTAGTTTCTTCTTAGGATAGGTGTCTTGCCTATGGTCTATTCTAGAAGCTTCATGGTGTCACATCTATCCCATATATATGTCTCTTTGGAAATAAGCACATATTGATGTTTTACTTAAGAAAACAAGTCAAACATTGATCAAACAGAAAATTTTAATTTTACACATTTCCTTGCCCCAACAACCTTTGGTGACGAGCTTACATCTCTTACTAGTGACGTAGGGTTGGGAAAGGATGGAAATGCCCTTACTCACCTATGCTTTGCCCATGGTGTTAGACCCACGCTTCTTACTAGTAGCATGGGGCAAAGTGTAGGGGGTCCTCTTGATAAATAAATGCAAATGGTCATACACAAACAATTCAAACTTTGAAACTTTGAGTCAAAAATAAATGAATCAGATGTTCAAAATTCCAAGAGAGTTAAAATCCTAAAAACCCAGATTTTGTCTACTACGTGGCCATCTATGGATCTAAGTCTAGATAAACCACAAAGTAAGTTACATTCTAAACTATGAAGTCACTTGGGTAGAGTAAGCTTGTAGCTTCCAATTTGGTTCCACCAAAGCTTTTTCTGTCTTTCATCACTATCATTTTAGCACATTTCATAACTTGTGCCCTTCTTGAATCTTGGTGATAAGCCCTCGCATCTTACTAGTTGCGTGGAGTTAGGAGTGGGGCAATTTTATCTGTTCATCGTACTGGTTTGTATTCATCACTTTGAAAAACACACATGAGGTATCCAGAATTGCTTACAGAAGCTAAGATTCAAGATCACATTATATCTACATCACCATATATCAGCATCATGAAACACAAAAGGAAATAAAAACATTTACATCATTTTTTCTCCATTGCATACATTCTAAAAAGCATATAAACATACATCGTAGTATACATAGGGGAACTAGACATAGAAAGGAAACCATGAGTGCCAAGATTATGATCCAAAATAAATACGTATATATAAATGATCAATGTTTATATACAATGCCATCATGCACTAAGCATAGTCAAAACGCTCAAAGAGCCCAGGATATACAAACAATATATAGTACAAAATCTACGAGAGCCAAATGGCCTCTCAATCCCTACGTGACCCCTCCGAAGGTGCACGCCCACACCTAGGACTCCAGCTACACCAGTGCTATGAATGTACGGAGGGCTCAGGGTCTCGAGGAGCAGCCGCAGTCTCACCACGAGAATGGCTCCTCATGAGACGATCAGCCGTCCTGTACCCCGCTAGCTCAGTACGAAGGGTCGATACCATCCTGGCCACATGCCAGACTGGAGCAAAGATGTCGGCATGCCTACCGGCTGCTGAAGGCTCCCCAACATCTACGGACAGCTTTGCATGGGTCCTATCCATTGGGATCATTAGGGAATCAGTACATACCCTGTGGATCAAATCCTGCCACTCATCAACAGTCTCTGCAAACAAAGGAGAAAACAAGTTAGAAACCAAACAAGAAATTAGGAATACAAAATTTCAACTAAGGAGAGCCTACAAGAAAACATTAAAAAGGAGAAGGGGTAACTTACTTGGGTCACCAGGCTTCTAGGATGGGTCACTGGGGCCGGCACCTGCCGCAGATGCCGCTGCTGACTGAGGGGCTACTCCTGTGGCGGGAGAAACGTATCGCCCCACAACAGACTCATCCTCTCTACCACGGCCCTAGAAGAGTGGCTCCTCTGAAACCAGAGTCACCCTCTCTGTGTTCTTCTCAGCCCTCTCTGCCTGTATAACATCCTAAGTTTCATGCCACTCAGGATCACTGTCATCGGTCTCCTCCTCTATTCCTCCCTCTGTGAACTCCTGAGACTCAGAGTCAATATCAATAGGGTCATTGATGCTATGAGCAAGACCCAAAACAATCTGAAGAAAAGGTGCTTGAGGTGCACCGGCTCTCCCTCTAACATGTACTATCCTCCTGGCTACAATGGGAATGCTAGGAGTAACGACTGTCCAACCTCAGCCTCTAGGCCCCCCTCTGGCCTCACGAACTGATCTGTAGACTTGCGCCACTGGGGGAAGCATATCCGTGTATGGTAAGCCAAACTGCTGAGGAACTCGGCCAAAGGGGTGCATCTCCACATGTCCCACTATGTTAATAAGCTGCCCTGTCATGGAGCATGAGATCAAGGTAAGAGTCTCCTCACCCCAAATACCCGCCATAGTCTGATATGGTCTGGCCTCCATGTCGGCAGTAGTTAGGGAGGCAACTGGCTGATGAGGTGTTCTAAGCACCGACATGTCTGTCCATCTGGTTGCCCTCATAGCCCTAGGATCTGCCACCTCCACACCCCTGCCATAAGGGATGAAACGCTCATAGACCCAACTCATGACTAGAGTCAGGTGGCTCAATGGCTGCCCCTGTAAACGGACTACCCTGTATAAGTCACGGTAGGTAGTCCCAAGAATGTCTGCCCCCCAGGCATATTTCCGACCATGCCCCTCTATCTGTGCAATAATGGGGGCCTAGTAGTATAATAATGTGTCCCCTCCCTTACCCCCGATCAATCTTGAGGAAAGGATCCCCATGATGGCTTGACGAAGTAAGGGGATGGGCAAGGAAGGAATAGATCGAACTCTCACCCCCTTCTTCGACCCCGTGGAGATGACTGCATCTCCCATATATGTGGCCCACTATGTAATCTGTGCCCGTGAGCTTGCTGTCTCTAAGGTAAGCCATCTCCCGATGATCGGGACCCCCAGAATACGATAGACATCCTCCAATGTAATGGTCCACTCACCACGGACCCCTGGAAATCGGAAGGTGTTACGATCTGCATCCCAGTATGAGAATAGGTCACAAAGGATGTGACTATATGGTGCAACACGAGGCACGCGCGATATGCGTGGTATACCAGCCCTCTGAAGTGTGTCCTCCTCATCCTGTGAGAGGGTATCTAATACTCCTAGGAGCCAATCACACTCCCTCTCTCTACTCCATTGGATGTACTCCTCTCTCGCCTGCATCCACCTAAAAAACACACAAAGAAAGAGTAAGTTAGCATCCGAGGCAATAGTAGAGAAAATCATGAAAGCATGTAGAAATGCTAGAAAATAGCAAACACAATCTCAGAAATAGGATCCTTTTACATTCTGTGCAAAACCGTCACCCTGAGAAGAGGAGGCGGTTTTGTAACCGCCGCCTTAAGGGCGGTGGTCATGTAATCTGCCACCCTAAACAGTAGGTGCTGAAGGTCGTGTAACCACCACCCTAGGTAGGGTGGTGGTCGTGGTCCAAAAATCCACACGGATTTTTAAATGCTAAACAAGCCTAAAAAGTGTAAAAAACAACCCTTTTTCCTAAATACGAAGCCTACCCAGTAGGTGCCCCCCCTAGGTGGACCTTTTGACACTAGCATTTTCAAAAATGATCCCCCCATTACAGAAGATTTTAGCATTTCAAAATTAAGTGGGGAAAAAAAATAAACTGAAGAAAACTAACCTATGATCGCTGAGGTCGATGTTCCGCACGTGGAGGCATGATCATTATCTCGCTGTGAACGTTTCGACTCTACTCATGCAAGGAACCGTCACCGTGGGTCCCAGAGCTCAAAATAAACCAAATCGACTCACACAAATGAATAGGAAAATGGGCCCACTTTCATATATATAGCACTCTGTTTCGTTTTTAAAATGAATTTTTCACAGGTTTGGAGCACTGATGGAGGTAAGTTCCTATCCTCGCACAAATGGTACGTTCTCATTCCCTGTTATCTTAGCCTTTATTTTCAAACTATTGTTTCTATCTGCACTTGAGTTCTCTTTTCATTTTGCAGGTAGAGGGAATTTTGGATGGCGTCATTACAACACACGGACGTATCAGGGATAACATATAACTTCCCATTTTGGGACTGTCATACTCAGACCCACTGTTTTACGCCTCTTCATGGCTAAAATGCTTCTCCGAGGGGCAATATGTACGTACCCACAATTATAAGGTACTGTACTGCCGGAACAATGTAACAAGTGCCCCAATGATGATACAGGTCTCCTCGCAAGGTGTTTGGGATCCGAAAAATATGTCCAAGTGTGCATTAACATCCTGCATGCCCCACTTAGCCCCCGCATGCTTTATTTTTCCCTTTTCCCCTCTTTTCTTGGCCTTTTGCTCTTCAGTGACGAAACCGCCGCCCTGATCAGGGAGGCGGTCCTGTAACTGCCACCCTGCTCAGAGCGGCGGTCCTTTACATGTTTTCCATAAAGTGTTTTTAACGCAACTCACGTAAAAATCAACGATTCACCAACTTTTTTTACCGACTTAGGCTTGCATTTATGTTTTTGGTCCCCTAGAATAGTGTTTGGCCATTGTTTATAGTTTTAGAGTTCCATTTGGTTTTGATCTTTGGGTGAATGAAAAGCTATAAATAAAGGGCTTGTGCTAAAACAAAGGGTATGCCCCTCACTCACTTCTCATGCTCTCATTTTCAATAGTTCAGTCTATTATTTTGCTTATAAGCCATAGTTTCAATTCTTTCCATGTTTAGTTAACATTGTTCAACTGTTGGTAAGCCATATATCCATCTTGTGCAGGTAGTGCTATTATTTCACCCAAGCCATTGGAGTAGAATAGCTTAGGAAGCCATTAAAGTTTCAGGTTTTGCTCCTCAAAATAGGATAGTTTCAGGTTCTGGACGCTTTATGTTGCATGACTCACAATAAATCCCGCTAGGAATTGCATAAGCCAAGCTCTGTACTCTTGCGCTATCCCTCTCCTACGCGCATTATATTCAGTCTGTATTCTGAGCTACCTTTGTCCCAATATCTGCTTATGTTGATGCTAGTCACGTGAATACGAAGGAACGAGGAGATCACACTGAGGGGACAAGATCACACACACCATTGGATTCGTCATTGTTCTGCAGAATCCAGGTTCTAGCTTTCAAAGTTCTAAAGTTAGAAATATATCAAATAGAGTAGATAATCACTTCTTTTCAGTTAAGTTTACTTTCGATATTGCCAGGGAAGCTGTGGGGATTGATAGTTTCTGAGAAACTATGATTCATTCCTCACTTCTGAGGTAGGATTGAGAGTCTGGCAAATATATTAAGCAAGTTATTTCATTATTTATAAATAGATCTACAAATTTCATAGAAAAATAACTACACTCGGTTATTTTGTTTGTTTTAAGTTTTATCTTAGTTTTCAAGTTCTAGATACGTTTAAATAGCTGCTTTCTTAAATTTTTAAAAGTTTCCCAGAAAATACAAAAATAGAAATTATATATATGTTCTAGGTTTATTCCACGTAGTTAAAATTTGCTTTGTCGCAGTTAGATTTACATTATTGTTTTGTATGACAATCACAGGACCCAGGGAGCCCAAGGAATACGTATTTGAGCGAATTGTGCCTCAACTCAATCTCGTCACAGCAATAGTTGACATAGACCAGAACCTTAGAATACAAATCTTCCAAACAACAATAGATTTACGACAGATCAGCTCTCAGTTGAGGGGATTAAATATAGAAGATGACCAAGCACACATGTTTTGGTCAAATCAACCAAACTACAGATTACCCTAGGAAAACATACACATGACTGTAGAAGGGTTCGAAAGAGAAAAAACCTTTGGTTGTGATCCTTTGGTTCCATAGCCAGATACAGGAGACACTCTTCTAGATATAGATACCAGCCTAAGAATCCATGTTGCAAGAACACCTGTGAGGTACTCTGAGAAGATCACACAGTTATTGATCCTAAATATAGAAGCTGAGAAGGCATATGATTATTGGATACTAGGGATTAGGACTTGATTTCGTACATGACCATAGCAGGACCACAACAACCAAGAGTCTATGGTTGTGATCAACAAATCCCGCAACCTAATGAATCCATAAGTCAATCAGACATAGACACTGGCCTACGTATATTAGTATTCAGATCTACCCCACTTCCACCCACCATCGTCGAACATTTATCCTTACTAGATATAATGGCTAACAAAGCTAGAGAATTCTGGACTAGGCTAGAGAATCGTGTGTAGAGTCGATTTTATTCATTACCCACCATATGACCTTATCTGGAGACATACATGAAACTATCCTAGGTCATTTTCCATGTATTCCACAACCCATAGATCGAATCACGCCAGAGCTCGATATTGATTGGAGCCTTCGTGTAGTCATCCTTGCTGATCGATCTAGTACACCAGTTTAGGTTAGAAGGGCCTTCTTTGCCTTAGATTCACAAATTCCACTAGTGCGTATTGAAGACATTAGATTACCTAACTAGTTTGTCTGCATCCCACGCATATTCCATCCCCACCGGCTGTCTCGGCATGACCTCGGGAGGTCGGGTACGCGGAAGAGTTACTTATAGATTCCCACGCTCACTTGTCACTTTTTCGGCGTACAGTGACTAACCTTCCATTAGCTCTATAAGGTTTACGACCACTGTCAATGGCTTCTTGGTCAATTTTAAAAGCACCCTCTAGCACCTCTTCATAGCTCCTTAGAGGTAACTTTTGAACCTTTTCTTTTGTCACCCTGTTGAGAGAGTTGAGAAACAGTTTTACAATAGCTCCATGTGATACATATATTGAGTGCTTGCAAAGCCTAGTAGAGAACTTAATTCACCACTTCTAAATGAAGTTGGTTGCAGACTCATTATGCTCTTGCTATCACATATGAAGGAATTCCCTAATTCATGTTCTCAAAAGTTTGTTCATATCAAAAGAAATCCCCATAAATTCTCCCCATGAGTTACTAGTGAACGAGTTTATTAGAATCCTTCGGTATCCTGGTAGTGACCAGATCAAGAGAAATACCTTCTAGCATCTTAGGGAAAAATTTCGCAACAACTGCATCCCATGGGATAAACTCTCAAATGGCCATTGTGTAAGCTTTGATGTGGGCATTAGGATTTCCCTCCACTTTGAATTTCTGAATATCAGGCAAGGGTCTCGGGAGCATGATTTTCTGAATGGAGAAGTTTAGGGGCTCATGAAGATCATTCAAAATAGGTCCCCATTACATATGTTTCCACCATTGAATGATGCCCTTTTGGGGAGGTGGAGGCTGCATCATTTGCAAATTTGAGACTTTATAGACATTTTTTGGGGCGTATCACATCCCATGTGGTTCCATCCATACAAACCTGGGTAGGTGATCACATATCCCCCTGTAGATATTTAGAAAACATGTGTGCGTAGGGGGTTGATTACCTTGATATAGAATCAAAGGCACAAAGCCAAGGAATGTTGCATTTCCATCTGGTATGGTGTTTGAGAACACACTTAAGGATGGTGTCTATTGGTAAATACTCCATTTCATGAGATATGAGGGGGCATACCCAAGGTTCCCGTCCCTATAAACATATCTCTAGGGTTTTGGTTACCCATATAAACTGGAGGATTTTGTGTAGTAGGTATTTGTCTGTAATTTTAGGGATAGGGAGAAGTTTTTGATTGCCCTTCATATGGAAACTCAGATTGATTTTGAGGAACATGATCTAGCTCCTTGAAGTTATGTATTACCATAAGCCAAGATGACATCACTCATTGACAGGGTGGTAATTTTCTTAGGTGCTTTTTTTTAACCCTCAGAGGTTATTAAGGAGTATTGTATCCTGCCATGAATTGCTCACTATGTTGCCACCCAGTTATTGATCAATCATTTTCGGTTGGTAGAGGGATAGCATTATCCATTTTGGAGTAGCAACACTCACCTTATGCCTTACAACCTATCAAAATTATTGGTTTCATATTCTGGATAGTTTTTTTCAACTCCTAGCATATCATGCTAATTGATTCCTCATCCAAATGTGGGATTTGATTTGATTACATGCTAATGGGCTATCGAAACAATACCCGAGGATAGCTGAACTTGCTTCGCTAGTGAAAGTTCATGAAGAATGTTTCCAGACTTGGATTTTTTGTGACAGGATAGGTCTGTGTGATTTGGTCAAGTTCCTCAATATGTACAGAGGAACCAACATTGCATTCTTAAAGCAGAACAGGTTTTGAGTAGCTAAGCGGTTGTTTTACTGCCACATTGAAAGTGAAGGTGGGCATTGTGACCATACTTGCTTGGTTTTTGTATATGTCCCCAACTTGGGATGGGTCGACCATATTTGTTGTATCTTGAACATATTCTGTGGGTATAAGAATACCCGTGAGAATAAAGGATGGATGAAGAAAGCGGAAAATTTGTATAGTGACTAACTCTTGCTACGTCGGATTATACCAATGTTACTATACAACAGAAAATCAACACGTGACCTTATTCGCACGCCAATCTCTCAAGGTCATGCCAAGATATCTAGTGTAGAATGAATGTGAATGTGAGTGTGGTGACAGGGATCAAGCTTGTTAGGCAAATCTTATATCTTTGAACATGTAATATCGAGATCTACAAGTCTAAGGCAAAGAACACTCTCTTAGCTTGAAGTGGGTGTGATGGATCGGTCTGAGATAATAGCTTCTCGGAGACACCAATCAATGTTGATCTCTACCAGAATTATATTTTTTGGTTGTTGAACACGCAAAAAAATGACCTATGGGCACCTCGTATGGATTTCCAGACAAGTTCATGGAAGTAAGACCGAGAGACATGGTGGAGCCATAGGGATTTATGTGTGATTTTTTGGTCTAGTCCAAAAAATTTGAACCTAATCGACTGTTATGTTCGATAAGGAAATTCATGCAATAATGTCTGGTGGAAGTGGTGAATATCTGAATATTAATGTACAAAAACTAGTGTCAATATCTAACTGGTTAACAGGCCCGTTGGGTTGTGGGATATGAGGATCACAACCAAAGACTCGTGGAGGCTATGGCCCTTGTATGGTCATGCATGTAATCAAGACCTTGTTTCCCAAGAGTATTAGTCCATAGTAATCATAGGCTTGATTAGCAGCGATGGTTTAGTGTATTTAGTTGTTCTAGTTTCTCATCAAAAGTTACATGTGTGCGTAATACTGTCAAACGTAAACTAGTATCAATATCAGTTATCAATTCTATCCCGTTCGGTTGTGGGGACCAAGGGATCACAATTATATGTCTTTTCTTGTTGTGGACCGTTGATGGTCATACAGAGTGACATAAAGTAATTTTTGATAAGAAAACTAATTACTAAAGGATATCTAATCTATGTTATTTGGATTTTTCACAATATATCAAATCAAAGCAATAAAATAAACTAATCTATTAAAGGAAATCATTTTTTATCTTTTCAAATTTTTAAATAATGCATTCTAATCTAATAAATAAACTAAAGACAAGTAATCAGCCGGATGTTTTTGGTTACTTGTGTGAATGTGTGTATCTAATCTTAAAAAATAACTTAATCCAATAAAAAACCCTTCAAACCCTACCTTAAAGGTGAAAAACAAATCATGACCCTCAAAGGGCTATTATTCCCCACAACTTCCTAGTAATGTTAAAGAGAACTTCATAATAATTTTATCTACTTGTGATTTCCTAACCTATTGAAATGAACGATTTTCTACTCTATTTGATATGTAATTAAAACTAGTGATTTGAAATGAACAATTTAACAAATAAAGCAACCAAACACACAATTCCAACCTGGACAGGCGAGAGTTTTAGCAAAATCTGGTTGAATTTGTATCTTTCCCTTCATTATGTTCCTTTCTTTCTCTAAGTATTCATATGAGTTTAAGGGATTAGGAATGAAAAAAAAACAACATGAGGATGGTACTTGAGAAATGGAAGCTTGAAAGCAGTCTGGATGCAATCCAAGTAGAAGAGAGATAGCACAAGAGATCTGAGCTTGGCTATGAAATTCCTAGCAAGATTATGGCAGAAATACAATGCAAGATGCACATAATTCTTAGTCCTTTTTCTTGAATACAAGCTTGGAATATATAGGAATTGAGGATGGGATGTGCCTTCATATACAAGGCAAGAAGAAGCAGTTCCAACTAACTAAATCACATGCAAAAATAGAAGAGGGAAAGATAACCAAGCAATCAAAACTATTTTTAGACAATTTGGCCCATTGATTCATGCTAAAAGTGAAGTTAAGTGAATCGTCACATGTCAGAACATGCATGGCAGAATCTAGAAAAGTTGTTTAGGACCACCACCCTGCACAGTAGTAACGGTTTCAGAACCACCACCCTATTTTTGATGGTGCTTTCAAAATCACTGCCAAGGAAAGGCGGCGGTCCTAGCACTAAAGTCCAAAACGTGCACAGAAAGAGGCAGAAAGCTAGAAAAATCATGGGAAGGTTTAGTAAAGGTGTTTAGGCAACAAATAAACACCGTGCGAATGAGTCTTTGGAGCTCGAACACCTTATTGAAAGGACTTGAATCATCATTAGGTACTTTTTAACCATTTTCTGACAATGTAGCACATGAAATCTTAGGTGCATACATATTTTCGTCTCGGAGAAGTGTCTTAGCCATGAAAATATGTAAAATGTAGAGTCTGAGTATGGCATTCCTGAAAAGGGGAGTTAGAAAATATGCCTGACACGCCCATGTGTCAAAACTCCCATGACCTACAAGAGAAAGAATATTCAAGTATGGATAGAAAAATATCAAAAAGTAAACAATAAATTAAAATAAAAAGAGGACTTACCATTTTTGTGGGGATATAGAGATATACATGTGCGAACGCTCCAGCCTTGTGAACACATACACTTAAAACAAGATTAAAGAAATATATATATCAAAACAAACCCATTTTTCAATTCATTTGTGCATTCTCGATTTGGTGATTTTGGAGTTTTGGATTCATAGTGATCGTTTCTGATGAGAGTACAGCCAAAACAACTGTTGCGAGATAGTGATCATGCATCCATGTTTGGGAGATTGACCAACATGGTCTAAGGTTGGTTATTTTCACTTTTGTCTTTTCATACCTAAAATGTAAAAATGTTGAAAAGTTCACCTAGGGGGGATTATTTTCAAAACAAATTGTCTTAAATGAGTCTCTACGGGGAGGGGCCATAGGGAATTCTTTTATTTTGTCAAAAATGGTCTTTTTTCAAAATTTGAGAATTTTTTAGGGTTAAGGGAACGTTTGGAAAATCAGCTCAGGACCACCACCCAAAGCAGGGTGGCGGCTCTGGAAAAAATGACCAAAATGTACATTAACTTGAATTTTTTGGATTTTCCATGTTTTGTCATGTTTTTGGCCATCTTATCTTCATGTATACATTACTATCTTACTCTTTTTACCATGTTTTGGTGAATGAAGGAGGAGTACATCTGTTAAAGGTGAGAGAGGGAGTGTGATTGGATCCCTGGGATTTTGGACCAATTGACCCAGGCCAAGAGGGACATTCTGTAAAGGGAAGGTAGTTAGAGGATTATATGGGTGCCCTATCTTGCTCCTATTAGTCACATATTGTGTGGCTTGTTTTCCTATAGGGATGCAGATTGGAACAATTTTTAGTTTCCAGGTGTTAAGGGTGAGTGGACCATTACTCTAGAGGATGTATACCACATTCTTGGGCTCCCAATTCTTGGGAGGAGACTGAATTTAGAGACATTGGGATCAAAGTTTGTGATGAAACAGTGGGCCACATATATGGGAGATGTCATTATCTCATCTGGTTTGAAGAAGGGGATGAAATTCTGGCCCATTACTACCACTCCCATTCCTATCATTTAGAGATCCATTATGTGTATCTTATCCTCATGATTGATCAGGGACAAGGGAGGTGACACCCTTCTCTACTGTTAGGCTCCTATTATCACATAGAGTAAGGGACATGATTGTAGGTACACCTAGGGAGTAGATGACTACCTACGATGACTTATACAGGGTAGTCTGATTATAGGGGAAGTCACTGAGCCATCCCACTCTTCTTATGAGCTGGGTATATGATCACATCACCCCTTATGGAAGGGGAGTATAGGTACTAGATCTAGAGGTTGTCCAGGCAATGAGGTGGACAACTATGTCTATTCTTAGGACACCACACTAGTCAGTAGCTTCCTTGACCATAGTGGACATGATTGCCACTCCTTACTAGGACATGGAAGGGTTATGGGGACAGGAGGTGACCACAGTGGTAGCTTGCTCCACCAATGGTCAATTAGTTGATAGGGCAGGGAGACTCAAGACACATCCATTTGATCGGGTCCCTCATTACTTTGGCCTCCCATATATTGATATGCTTGCCCCAGTGGTACCGGTCTATAGGACCATTCAAGAGGCCCGAAGGGGCCCTAGAGGATATCCCAGCTATAAAATGGTTACCCCAGATGTGCCTATTCAAGTTATGCGGGTGGTTCATGCTTAAAGGGTAGCTCATGCCCCTTGTGCACCTTTACTCTAGATTTTCATCACTCCTGATCACAGTGGAGAGGAGGATGAGCTTATTGAAGTAGACTCTGATTTTGAGGATCATACATGGAAAAAGATGGAGGAGTTAGTCAGAGAGGATACTAAGGAGGAGGATGTGGGGGCGATGCAGATACTAGCAAGGTATCCTGTATGGTGGAGGAGGATAGCAATCTTAAGTGGCATAACACTCAGGAGATGATGAGTGCAACACACAAGGAGGATAGTGCAGAGAGAGAGAAATTGGTCTCAGAAGAGCCATTTCCTCTAGATGGGGATGGGGATGATGAGTCTGTGATCAAAAAATGTTTGGCCTCTAGATTTGGGGAGGCCCCATAGCTGCCAGTAATAGCAGTCACTAACCCCACCTAGATGCCTAAAGATATGAGTATGTTTGATATTCTTCTCTTGATTTTTTAAATTTGAAATATTAGTTTTGGTATTGTCTTTTGATTTTTGTTTTGGGATTTTCTAAATTATCTGTTTCTTCTTCTTTCTCTTCATGCAGCTATAGCACAGCAGTGGTGAGATCTCATCTGATGGGTGTGTATGGACACCTTATTGAATCCCTTGGGGAATACCCGAGTCGAGTTGACTGAGGATTCAGGTCAGCTGCTAGCTTCTGGCAGACACAATGATGTGTTTGTTCCTGTTTGGAGGAAAACAAAGGTGGTGACCTCCCTTCATACCCAAGTGGCAAGATATAAGGCCACCGAGCATTTAATGAGGTGGATCCATTTCTATAGTGAGACCACAGCTAGCAGCCCCCACCATGATCATTCACATCATTTGGTTCATTCCTAGCATCATCGCAGCTGCAGTAGGAGCCCTAGACATGGTCGTGCACCATCCGAGGGATCCCATAGGGATTGAAAGGCCATTGGTCTATTTTATTACTTTTTTCCATTCTTTCAGGCACTATATAATTTTTTTTGTATATTTCAAGCTCATTGCAAGCATTTTGACCATGCCTTAGCGCATAATGGAATTGTATACAAATGTGATGTGCCATGATATCTACAGACTTTTATTTTTGGTTTGGTAATCCATTATATCTGAGGTGAATGTCTTTTGGTTTATTTATCAGGTTTACTCTAGATGTTTAGAATTTCTATTTTTCTATGCTTTTCAGAATGCATGTAATGGATGTGAAATGATAATAGAATGATTTTTTTTTTGTTTTTTTATAATGTTGATATATGATAATGTAGACACAACGTGATGTTTAAGTTTAGTTTGTTCAAGAAACCTTTGAAAATTCATATTATCTTGGAAAAACGTGGTGATACAATGATATGAGAAGTAAATGTACTTTCCCCACCCCCAACTCCATGCAACCAATAGGATGTGAGGGCTCAACACCGAGAGTTGGAAAGCACACAAGCTATGAAAAATTGTTCAGGTAATGATGAGGGAAAGAAAATGGTTTGACAGAACCAAATTGAGACGTTACAAATTCACCCTACTCAATTTACTTCATAGTTTAGAATGTGATTTACTTTCCATTTTATCTAGACTTAGATCTGTAGATGGCTACTTGGTTGAAAAAATATGGTTTTGAGGTTTTAAACTCTTTTGGAATTTTTGACATCTAACTCACTTTGTCTTTGACTTATGATTTTACAATATTTGAATGGATTGTTTCTAACTTTTAATTTTATCAAAGAGACCCCCTACACCTTGCCCCATGCTACCAGTAGGAAGCATGGGCTCATCACCGTGGACAAGGAATAAGCGAGTAAGGGAATTTATCTCCTTTCCCAACCCTACATTGACAATAAGAGATGAAGGCTCAACACCAAAGATTGGTAGGGAAAAGAAATGTGTAAAATAAAAACTTTTTGTGAATTTGCATTTGACTTACTCATCTATGAAAAATATTTAGTATGTTATTATTTCCAAAGAGATATTTATGGGATAGATGCGACACCATGAAGCTTTCCAAACAAATTATAGGCAAAGACACCTAATCTAGAAAGAGACTATAAGCAGAACCAAGTATGCAGGCCTTGGTATGGTCACGGTCAAAACTTTGTCTTATCCTATTTAAACTGATGAAATGATTTGAAATAAATTTATGATACCATGAAAATTTGAAGATATATGATTTGAATGTTTTTCAGAAGTTTTTAGGAGTTGATATAAGAATAAGTCCCTTGATCAAAAATTTTATAGAATGAACTAGAAAATGAAAGTGTAATGCAGATGTAGTAATGTACATATGAAAATGTTAATGGATCATGTGTGATACCTCTTTAGATGAAGAGAGTTCACATATTCATTAAAATCCTCACCCTCTAGTGTACACAGAAAAAATTTCCCATGTTTTTAGTCTTCTACTATTCGATATGGACCCAACCAGCTAGGTCTAAATTTTCTTACCTCACCGTTCTTTTTGTCTATCCTGTTGTAAATCCTTAAGACCAAATATCCCTCATATATTTCACATTCATAAACCTTCTTTTTGTATTGCCAATCCATCCAGTAAGTGTAAACAATGTGCCATTGTTCAATGTTGAGTCTAACCTCATCAAGAATTTTTAATTGAGAGAGTCACACTTCTCGATAGCCTTCTTCTCCCAAGATTCCTTGTAGCGAAATACAGAGACTTAGTATTTTGACCTCAAGTGGTAGAATTTCCTCTACACCAAATACCAAAGAAATGGGGGTTTCCCCTATCGGTGTTCTAAT
Source organism: Taxus chinensis (assembly GCA_019776745.2). Taxonomy (NCBI): domain Eukaryota; kingdom Viridiplantae; phylum Streptophyta; class Pinopsida; order Cupressales; family Taxaceae; genus Taxus; species Taxus chinensis. The sequence continues at coordinate 325,559,584 of CM034148.1, read as the reverse complement.
TGATGTCCAATAGGCCCACAAGGCCGAAAAAGCTTTAAATGCCAATATCGTTTTCTCTCCTTAACAGTATTAAGGAGATTGGACTTTAATGTCTTATTTGTAGCCTCAGCCTATCCATTGGAATGAGGATAATAAAGAGAATCCATGTGATGACTTATCTTGAACTTTCCACATAATTCACGTACTTCATCATTTTTGAAGGATGTGCCATTATCCAGGATAATGACCTGTGGGACCCCGTACCTACAAATGATCTGCTTTAAGATGAACTTAGTGATCATAGACCTGGGTATAGTCGTAAGAGGCATGACTTCTACCTACTTAGTAAAGTTTTTTGTGGCTGTGATTATGAAGTTATGTCAATCTGTTGATGAGGGAGAAAATTCCCCTATCAAATCTAGGTCCCACATGGAAAAGAGCCATGGGGTTATAATTGGTTGCGGTATGTGGATCTCGTGGGAGAACTCTTGAAATTTGTGGCATCTACACACTAATTATACCATGTCATACTGTAGAGTGGGCCAAAAATATCCCATCCGATGTATCTAATGAGAAATGGCATGGCCGTCAAAGTGACCTCCACATACTCGGCTATGTGATTCATAAAGAATATTTTTATATTTTTCTGTGTCACCACATCTTAACAAAATTATGTCGAAGGCTATATGATAGATCACTTGCTCCAAAATAACATACTTAGTGGAAATATCATGTAACCACCTTATTTGTTGCAATGTTTCCCCTTCTGGATATGTATGGTCCACTATAAAATTAATGATGTCACTATACCATGGACACGTAGAAATGGGGGGCCTAGTCTCGATGAAGTATACACACTCATGGGGGAATTCTAAATCTACCAGATCACCTCCATCTAATGGATTATCAACAAAATAGTCCAAAATGATTTATTCTTTGACATATTTCTGATTAACAAATGTTAACTCAAATTCTCCCATCATAGTTATGAAGCACCCGACCTTCTTACATAAGGATCTTTGTGTGAGGAATTTCTGCAAGTGATATAACTTAACAATAACCCTCGTTTCTTGATTCAAAATATAATTTCTCAAGCGTTTTGTCACAAATACTATGGAAAGGAATTATTTTTTATCCTAGGTGTAATGTGTCTCGTAATCAGGAAACATTCAACTAATAAAATGGACTGCATGCTCTCATTTATCATCATCTTCTTGAGCTAACATGTAGGCTAGTGAAACATCCATAGTTCATGAATACAAGATCAAAGGGTGATTTGATCTAGGTGGCATGAACATGGGAGGGTACAATAAGAATCATTTAACCAAATCAAATGCCTCATCAAATTCATCTGTCCAAATAATGTGGAAATCCTTTTTCAAAAAATTGTTGATTGGGTGAATAGAAAAGGTCAAGTCAGGGATAAATCTTTGGATTGCCCCAAGTTTTCTGAGAAAAAATCTGATGCCAGACTCGTCCATTGGTGGAATAATTTCCAATACAGCTCATATTTTGGTTAGATCTACATCAATTCCTTGTGAATATATGATGTACCCAAAAATATTGCCTCCTGTTACACCGAATGCACAATTTTTTGGATTCAATGTGACGTTGTATTTGATTAAGTGAGAAAGGATGATATGAAGCACCTATGGGTGATCACAACACTTTCTGGCCTTAGCTAGCAGGTCATCCACATAGGATTCCATAATCTTATGTATAATATCATGGAATATATAAATCATCACTCATTGGTATTTAGCACCAGCATTTTAAATCCCAAATGGCATGAAAACATAAAATTAGGTTCCCTAAGGAGTTATAAACATAGTTTTGGCCTGATCTTCTTCAAATATTATGATATGATTGTAGCCATAGAATCCATCCATAAGAGACAACAACTTAAAACTAGTTGTTGCATAAATGATAACATCGATGGATGGTAATGGGAAATCATATTTGGGACAAGCCTTATTTATATCCCAAAAATCTATGCAGATGTAGATCTTTCCATTTTTCTTGAGAACAGAGACTATTTTAGACACCCATTATGAGTAGTCAAGTGGCTTGATGAATATAACCTGGAGGAGTTTCATCACTTCTTCATTTACAATGAGGGCTACCTTTTGCTTCATGGGCCTTGAATTTTTCTTGATTTGCTTAACATCTGGTTTGGTGATGAGATTGTACACCATAATGTGTGATGTAATCCTTGTCATTTCTTTGTAGTTAAATGTGAATGATTTTTGATACTCCTTGAGAATGCAGGTATGTATTTCGACCTCCTCAAGAGTTAAAGAGGACCCTAGCTTCAAAATATTTGGTTCTTCCTTGGTCCTAATATTTACATTGATTGTTCCCTCAATTAAGGGGCGTTGCCTTCCTCAAACTCAGGTGGGACTAGAGGCAACTCTAAATCCCCCTCTTCTCTTACCTCACAAATTTTGAGTTCCCTCCCAGGGGAAGATTTTATCATGGGATTTCCAAAATAGGAAGAAGAGTGTGGAATTAGAGAAAGATTAACCTCGTTATGCGTAAGATGTGATTCTCCACGATTGTTTAGATATCCTAGATTTTCTTTGTCAATGTCAACATGATATGAAAAGAAAAATATCTCTAAGTCTCTACGTATGTCAACATTAGAGTTATCGGTGCCTTACGAACCAAAGGTTCTGCAAGAACTAAGACTTTTAAGTTTAAATCTAACTCACTGCTTAAAGTAAATTGAGACAAAGAATAAGTTTCGATTGAATCCACTAGAATATTTCTAATCTCGTGGAATTACTTTGATTGATATGAAGTCAAATATTTTTTATAGATTCAGTACTGCTATTTTGTAGAGTTGTAAATGCTCAGCTCTAGTCTCATATACTTCAGATACCTGATTTGTAACAAGTTGTGAATCACCTAACACCCTAATATTAAGAGCACCCATTCTTTTGTCCATGATGAGACCAAGTATAAGGGCTTCGTATTCAGCCGAATTATTTGTGCACTCAAAGTTTAATTTGAAGGAAAAAGGTAGAATCCTTCCCTCATGAGAGGTAAATATCACACTTGCCCCAGCGCAAAAAATGGAATTTGGCTCCATAAAAATGGATGTTGGATCATCTTTTGAATCTTTCTCCTTTACTTTAGTTACCTCAACCATACAAACCTCATTTGCTAGAAGAGAACCGAGTCCCAGGGTATGTCTCATGCCCATATAATCAAAAGGAAGGAGAATGGGTAAATCCTTCTCTAATAGCTTGACAATATTTTTTGTGGTTCCCAACGATACTATCTCTATGGTGACGGTTTCATCTTTGACTACCAGAACACCTTCGATCAAATCCGTGACTTCTAATTTTTTTTGTAGAAACCTAATTTTCCTATGGAACTAAGCTTGTAGGTTTATTTAAATGATTTTTAGGAAGCTCAAACATAGAGTGGATCCCTCGCCTCTTTTTCAAGTTAGCTAGGTGTATATCGAAGGGTTTTGAATCAACCTGCACCAAAAAGACCTTCCCTAAATGGAGGGACCTAACTTACTGAAATAAAGTGGAGGGAATATCCTTCATGTGATGAATCCAAGGAAGAACAAGGATCCTATTATAGTTGGTTTACCAATCTATAATATAAAACTTAGTTAGTACCATCGTAGGTCCAAGGGTGACTGGAAACACTATAGTTCCGATTGAAGTTGCTTTGAGGCTGTCATAGCCTCTCAACATATTTCATGTCGAAGAGCAATTGGTCTCTCCATACCCTAACTTTTGAAGGAAAGAGAAAGGGACTATGTTGACTACTGCCCCATCATCAATCATCGCATGCTTTACATAGTTGTTGTAAATCCAGACTTGTAAAAACAACATTAGATTGCCTCTACGAGCTATTTTAGCACCTGTGGGCATCTTGCTGATGTCAAATACAAATCCAACATCTCTTTCAGGATGCCCTAGAGGATAGACATCAAAGTTCACATTATTTATTTGTGCTTTTGAAGGAGGGGTGATGTCATCTAAATGAAAAAGACCCAACACTTCTAGTAGAGCAGCCCTATGAGTAGGGGAATTGTTTAATAGATCCAAGAAGGAAATGTGTGAGAAGGTCTTAGTTAAGTCACTGATCAAATCGTAAGCTCTTACTAGCTTTCTTAGCATATCACGAATGTCATATGATGTATTTAGGTAGTTCAAGATAGGTTGTGAAGAATAATCATTAGTTCTAGTGGAAATGTTAATTTTAGGTTTAGGGTCTAACTCCACCAACCCCACAATTTTTTGTTTGCTGGTGACCATCCAAAGGAGGTACCACTTGTGGGTTTGATGAAGTTGAGGCTTCGCAATAATGGGTCCCTATTACAATAACTTTGTTTGAACTGTTGGGATCTATTCTCCCATATTTTGGATACATGGGGAGAGGATTGTTAAAGATTCCAAGTGGTGTGTTCTATAGAGATACTGGTCCCATGTAGGTCTTTAGAGTGGGCTCTATCGGGTTTTTCAAAAACATATCAACAAATAACTGTCTTTGATCCTCTAGAAAATATTGTAAAAACTTGTTACAATTGCTGCATGTTCTTATGTCATGCCCACAAAACCTATGGAAACCACAATATAAATCAAGATTGTAATCTCGAGGCCTTTGGTTTACACCTTGTTACAGTTTGAAATTACAGTTATTGTTCAGCTATTGATTGTTATGGGTAAAAATTGGGAACCCTTGCCCTTGGTATTGAAATTGGTTTGGATATCCACTTGGGTATTGGTTAGGACCTTGGGTCTGTGTTTGTCTTGATTGCTGAGGTTGTTTTGTTACTTTTGTTGTTGATAATTAAAATCTACATCATTGAATGAGGGAAAGAAGTTATTGTTTCTTTGATTTTTTTCATTGTTATCATTTTTGTTTGAAGTGCCCATATTGGGAGCATTAACAATGTTAGGTTTCTTAAGTTGGTTCATTACCCCATCTATCATGAATCCATGATTCTTATTAAGGATTTTTGGTCCTTGGTTGTTATTTGTGTTGTTGGAGTAAGTGGGGTTATTTTTATTAGGGGTGACTAGCCTTCCATTAGCTCCATAAGTATTACGACCATTGTCAATGACTGCTTGGTCAATTCGAAGAGCACCCTCTAGCACCTCTTCATAGATCCTTAGTGGGAAATTTTGAACCTATTCCTTTATCTCCCTATTGAGAGAGTGGAGGAACAAATCAAAAATATCCGTCTGATCCATATTTGGAGCACTTATCGAGGATTAGAGAAATTGTCACCACCTTTGAATGAAGTGGGCTACAGACTCATTGTGCTCTTTCTTGATATGAAGGAATTCTATGATTCCTGTTCACAAAAGTTTGTTCATATCAAAATATTTAATAAATTCTAACACGAGTTTCTTGAATGAGAGTATTGAAGCCTCTGGTATCCTATAGTACTAATCGAGAGCAATACCTTCTAGTGTCTTAGAGAAAATCTTCACAACAACTGCAACCCATGGGAGCAGCTCTCAAATGGCCATTACGTAAGCTTTGATGTCAGTGTTAGGATCACCCTCCCCTTTGAATTTTTGAAGATGAAGCAAGGGTCTTAGGAGCATGAATTTATGAATGAAGAAGTCTGGAGGCTCCTTAAGATATTTAGAATAGGTCCCCATTGCATACATTTCCACCATTAAAGATCCTTATTAAGGAGGTGGAGGTTTCATCGGTTGCTGAAAAGGGATAGTATAGACATTTTTTGGGGCATATGGAATCCCCTACGGTTGTCCATACAGACCAAGGTAGGTGTACATAACCCCCTACAGTGATTTAGAATACATGTGTAAGTAGGGGGGTTTATTACCATGATATGGAATCGAAGGCACAAATCTAGGGAACATTGTATTTCCAGCTGGTATGGAATTTGAGAACACACTTTCAGTCAGTGCCTATTACAGATATCCATACATGGCATGAGGGGGCACACCCAAGGTGTCCATCCCCGTAAGAAGATCTTCAAGGTTCAGAGTACCCATATGAATTGGAGGATTTTGTGCAGTAGGTATTTGTCTATAATTCTGTGGGTAGGGAGAAGTTCATGCTTTCCTTGTGTATGAATTTTGAGCATTTTGGGAAAGCTCTAGCTCCTTGACCTTGTCCACCAATGTTGAGATGACATCACCCATTGATGGGGTGGTTCTTTGCTTAAGTTCTTTTTTTGAACCCTCAGAGGTTGCTGAGGAGTATGGTATCCTACTACAAATTGTTCACTATGCTTCCACCCCTTATTATCAATATTTTAGGTTGGTTGAGGGGTAGCATTATGTTTTTGGAGTAGAACATCACTTTTTCCTTTCAACCTATCAAAATCTTGGTTTATATTCTGGAAGTGTTGTTCACTCCTAGCATATTGTGCTAAATATTCCTCATCTAGATGCAAGAGTTAGTCCGATTGCATGTTAATGGGCTATCGAAACAATACCCAAGGAGATGAACTTGCTTCCCTAGTGAAAATCATGTTGTTTGAACTTGATTATTCATGAGGATAGGTTTGCGTTATTTGGTCAAGCTCCTCAATATGTATAGAGGAACCAAAAATGGTTCCCTAAAGCAGAGGGTTTTAAGAAGCTGAGTGGTTTTCTTCCCATGTCAAAAGTGAAGGTGATTGTTTTGGTATACTTATTTGGTTGACCGTACTCATCATATCTCGACATATTCGGGGGTATAAGAATACCCATAAAATAAAGGATGGAAAAAGAAAGCAGAAACATTTAGAGACTATCTCTTCACATCAGGTTCACCAATTTGTATGATAGAAAATTAACACGTGAACTTATTTGTACATAACCTCTCAAGATCATGCTGAGACAACTTGTGCAGAATGAATCTGAATATGAGTGTAGTGATGGGGATCAAGATAATTAGGAAATCTTATATCTTTAACACGTAATATCAGGATCTATGAGTCTAAGGAAAAGAATTCTCTCCTAACTTGAAGTGGTGTGATGGCTCGGTTTGATATAATAGCTGTTTGGAGACTCCAATCAATATCAAGATATGTCGAGATTCTATTTATTTGTTGTTGAACATACAAAAAATGACTTGCATGTGCTTCATATGGATTTCTAGACAAGGTCATGGAATTGATAATGAGAGACGTGGTGGATCCACAGGGATTTATGGGTGATGTTTTGGTATAGTCTAGAAAGCCTTAGCTTGATCGACTACTATGTTCAATAAGGAAAGTTGTGCAAAAATGTTTGGTGGAAGTGGTGAAGATCTGAATACTAATGTATGTAAACTAGTATCAATGTCTAATTGGTTAGTAGGTCTGTTGGGTTTTGGGACCTAAGGATCACAACCGAATACTCGTGGAGGTTGTGGCCCTCTTATGGTCATGTGTGTAGCCAAACCCTGTTGCCATGAGCAGTCCAATAATCGTAGGCTTGGTTAGCAGAAATATTTAGTGCATTGAGTTGTTCTATTATCTCAGTAAAAGTTACAGGTGTGAATAAGATTGTGAAATGTAAACTGGTATCAATGTCAGTTATCAATTTTGTCCTGTTGGGTCGTGGGACTAAGGGATCATAATTGTATGTCTTTTCTTGTTATGGACTGTTGATAGTCATACAAAGTGAAGTAAAGTTATTTTGATAAGAAAACTAATTACTGAAGGAAATATAATCTATGTTTTTGGATTTTTCACAATATATCAGATCAAAACAATAAAAGAAAACTAATCTATCAAAGGAAATATTTTTTATCTTTTCTAAGTTTTAAGCAATGCATTCTAATCTAATAAATAAAGTAAAGACAAATAATCATCTGGATGTAGCTAGTTACTTGTGTGAATATGTGAATCTAACCTAAAATAAATAACCTAATCCAATCGAAACCCCTTCAAACCCTACCTCAGAGGTGAAGAAAAAATCATAACCTTGAAAAGGCTATTGTTCCCCACAATTTTCCTGGTAATGTTCAAGAGAAAAATTTCTAATGATTTGATCTACTTGTGATTTCCTAACCTATTGAAATAAAAAAATTTCTACTCTATTTGATATGTAATTGAAACTAGTGATTTGAAATTGACAATTTAACAAATAAAGAAAACAAAAAAAAATCCAACCTAGATAAGAAAGAGCTTTGGAAAATCCTGTTGTATCTGTATCTGTCCCCTCAGTTTGTTCCTTCTTTCTCCGAGTGTTCATATGAGTCCAAGGGATTGGGAATGAAAGAACAAAAACAGGAGGATGGCACTTGAGAAATGGTAGCTTGAAAAAAATATGGATGTAATTCAAGTAGAAGAGAGATAACATAAGAGATCTAAGTTTGTCTATGTAATTCCTAGCAAGATTGTGGCAGCAATACAATGCAAGACACACAAAAAATTTCAGGATTTTTTCTTGAATACAAGCATGGAATATATAATAATTGGGACTGGGATGTGCCTTCATGTACAAGACAAGAAGAGGTAGTTCAAACTAACTAAAGAACATGAAAAATAGAAGAGGGAAGGAGAACCAAGAAATCAAAACTATTTTTATACAATCTGGCCCATGGATGCATGCTAAAAGTGAAATTAAGTGATTCATCACATGTTAAAACACACATGATAGAATCTGGAAAATTCATTCAAGACTGCTGCCCTATGCAGGGCGGTGGTCTTAGGACCGAAGCCCTATTTTGAGTGGATATTTTAGAACCACCACCCAGGTAGGGTGGCGGTCTTGGCACTTAAGGACAAAACATGCTTAGAAAGAGGTAGAAAAGATAGAAAAAGCATGGGAAGGCTAAGTAAATCTGTCAAGGAAAAAAATATACACTGCGAATGGGTTTTGGAGCTTGAACACCTTGTTGAAAGCACTTGAATCATCCTTGGGGAATTTTGTAACCATTTTTCAACAAGGTAGCATATGTAATTTTGGGTGCATACAATTACTTCAACATATTTGACATGTCCAACAAGAGGTACTTGTCTCATTTCCATAGAGAATCATTGACCAGAGGTAGGAGAAATGGAGATACCAAGAGCTTTAATGACCTTTGTGGTCATGATGTTGTCTGAGGCACTAAAATTAATGATGTAATTATTAAGCTTGTACCCATTGACCAAACAAGCTACATAGAAAGGATCAACCTTCTTAGAGGTGGATGGTGTGAAAATGAGGTAATTTAAAGATGGAGTGGATTGAGATGATTCGTTATTGGTAGCATCTTTAGGAAATGAAATAGATTTATTTCCTTCGATATGTGGAATGAGTCTCTCGAGTTACTTTTAAGATGATTTCTCAAGTACTCATATTCAAATATTTGGAATTTAGTTCTTTTGCAATGGTCAATAATATCAAAAGACGAGGAAGCAATAGGAACATCACTGATTGTAACAACTCTAACATGAATGTTATTAGGGTCTACAGTAGATAATATTTCAAAAGGGGTTAAAGGAGACTTACTTAAAGAGGTAGAAAGGTTCTTGTTTAGAATGGTATCATGCTTTTTCTCAGATGACCCTGTTGAAGTAGACTTTGATGATCCTCCATTTTTTTTTTCTGGAGTCTCCATTTTAGGTTTCAATTTATTTTCTTAGGTAGTGGAATAAGATCCTTATTTCTACTTTTGATGATGCATGAACACTGCATATGAGTAACTATTTGTGACTTCTTCATCATCAAATATGCATTCACAAAACCTCATCTGAGCACATTCACTTTCTCATTTTTCTTCATATCTAAAAATTTCTTCTCCTTCATCTTCATAGTTCTCGCACATTGCATTGATTGGTGGAGCTTCCACAGTGAGCCTTCAGGGTGCTCATACGATATGGTTTATATCTTGATTTGGAAGATATGTTCAATGATTGAGTTCTATTTTCATAAAGATCAATTAATTTCCCAACTTCTACACCATTGGATTAGTTCTTCTATCTTGGGAACTTTGGTATTTATCTTTCACTAAGGGATTCTTGATCTTACCCGCGAAGATGACTTCATCTTCTACCTCCAAAACAAGTTTTTGAGCTTGGTCTAAATATCTCGGGTGAACCCTTTGTAGGAGAAACTCACTTCAGAAATTTAAGCATTCCTAAACAACACCTTCAAGTTACCTAAAGTGGGGAGACCAGTTGTAGGAATTTTTTTGACCATCCTATTGAATTTGGCCACAAATTATGTCATGGAATCATGCATTTCTTTCTTTATTTGAGTGATTTGATTAAGGAGGGCATGTGTATCTTCAACGATCTTGAATATCTCCCTAAAATTATTCTTGAGATAACCCAAATTGGAGATCGAGTGTGATGGCAAGTAGTGGAACCAATTTTTTGCCACATCCTATAATTTTTCCATGAATCTCCGCATAGAAATATCTTCATGTTGCACTCAAAGGATGCCACAATTCATGATAAAAGCTATAATAGTATCATCTGGATGTCATTTTCCATCTCCATAGAACTTCAAATAATTATTTCTTGATCCTTGTGGAATCTTGTGAAGTGGTGGAGTCAAGGTTAATGGAAAAATGTTTTGTCCCCATGGTACAAGTGTTTTTTCTACCATTTCTTCTTCTTTAGATGCTTCATATTCAACTCTTAAAAAGTGCACATTTCTCAATCAGGATTGCAAAGAGGCTTTTGATTATTCAAGTATTTCTTGTTCTTATTTTTATGGTTTTTTAATTTTATTTTATTTTAATTTTTGGGAAGAGATGTTTTTTGGGTGTACTTGGGAAAATATCTCCCAGCAAAGTCACCAAAAATTGTTGGTGAGAAATTTTTTTTAAGTTACGAAAATTACGTGTATCCACTAACTTTCATGGGTCTATGCCCCTCTACATTGAATGGTGTGGCTCCCATTATTGAATATAACTAATATAAACCTCAAATAAATGTTTTAGGTTGGCCAAATAGGCTAGGGATCACACAAAGACACTCCATTTAACCTTTTGAAAAGTTCTTGTATGGGTTTCAAGGGAGAAAATCACAACGATGAGGGGAGAGAAAATAATTTAGGAAAGGAAATTTATTGCCATGAGTAGGTGAGTTATAGAGTTCACACCCAGTAACTAGATTAGTTCAACATTCAATGTAGAATAAAACACCGATGAAGCTAGTGGGACCAATGAATTAAAACATTAATTTTTTGGATTCATCTATCAAGGAAGAAAAATTCCTCTCTAACTCCATACAGGATCAACTATGCTTTTAATGTTCATAAAAGAGAGAGATAGAGGAAACAAAAGAAAATTAAAATGGAATAAATGTAGCTTTATTTCATGTATATTGATACCAATTTCAACAACTACAATCCATAATTACTACGTACTGAATTTTTTTCAAAATTTACGATCCTTTGGAATGGAGAGGCCATCCCAATTTATATCAATGTGAATTATCTTCTCACCTCCCTCTCATGCCTCTATGTATTCCATATTCCACATTTGACCTTTCATTTGGCATTAGAAAAGATAAATTAAGTATTTCTATTATAATTTTGAGAAAATACTTTTAAAAATTTAAAATAGGTCAGTTAAGTGAATAGGATGAAATACAATGATGAATCCCAATGAAGAATTAGAAAGGAGAGAGAAGGAAGATGGAGAAATAGAGAAGGAGAGAAAAATATATGCTCTAAAGTTTGGATGAAGAACACTTCATATCTGATAAAGATCATCTCCACCAATGAACTGGCGAAATGCTCCAATAAAATAATGAAATCTAGACCTTTTAACCATGAGAAAACTCCTTCCTGAATAATCCATGAAAATTTTCCACTCCTTTTGATAAATTATGTATATGAATGAAGGCTTGATATAATTACTTTCACAATAAAATAATAATGATGATGCCACCTAGAGGATGTTTAAAGATGATATTTTGATTGTTGATGATCCTCTACACTGATGAAAGTTACTCCTATGAACACATTTGAACACCTTACCCCTTTGAAAACTCTTGAAATTATGGGCTTTTGTATCTTTCCTGAACACACTAAGACATGATAAACAATTGCGATCAAGACCACTAATAACTCTGAGAGATAACTCCCCTTATAAAGAAAACCTTTTGATCCTAGAGACACTTGAAATCACTTTTGATGCAAAATTGATAATTTCTTCCTTTAAACACTTTACACTCATCACCTTAGGGAATGCGATAATAGTTTGGAGACCCAAGCGTGAAGATTTGGTGAATACTTGGACTTATCAGTGAGGTGAAAAGTGCTGAAATTTGATCACTTTCATCTTGATTTTCCCATTTACTATCTTTATTATATCCACTGTGAGTACCCATTCTAGCCATTTTTACCATTTATGTCAATGTTGCCAATTTTCAAGTGTCCTGATCATGTGGGAATGAAATGTAGAATGTGAATGCACATTTTCCTCAGAATTAATATTTTTAGTAGGTTGTCCTATAGAGACTTACTAAAAATATAAAATGTCCTTCCCGGTGTTGGATTCAAACTAAACCAACTGTAGAATTTTACATAATTCATTATGATGCTCTGGTCAACTTTTCAAGAGATTTCACCCACTGAAACCATGAGGATTTGAAAATAAATTTTTCCTGGTGAGGCATTTAAGAAAAAAGTTGCCATGGAAGCCATTAATGGATTCCATTATATTTTTTAAATTTTAATTTCCCACCTCATATTTTTACAAAAACAACTTTTGCGATATGTGTTTTTTGTCTTTGTTACACCTCAGAAGTTTCAACTCAAACCGGTCTCTAGAACGAAAGATATTAAATTTTTAAATTTTTGCGACAGGAAATGAGGGTTTTCTTGTTGCAAAAAATTATCATAGTGCATTTTAAATCCACCACTTGGGTCTTTATGGCCTATTAAAATGTAGAAGAATGCAAAAACAATTTAGATCAAACTGTGTCCTGGTTTTTTAGTTATGAAGTTTTTTAGTTTCTTATACACACCTTTGTTTTGGAGAAAAATGAAGCCTGGAGCATGGATTTTTATGATTATATTTACAAAATAATGGTATTTATATCATGGAGGAGTAATCTAATGAATTAAAGAGAGAAAAAATGGAGGAATCTAGAAACATTATTCAACAGTTCCAGGTGAAAATGGAGCAATGTGGGGGCAATGGAAAATATGGCTAAGGATGGATATTTATATGTTTGGTTGCCTTAAGGGAGATGGGGTGTATTTTTTTACCCCCTTTGTCCCATTATAAAGGTAAAATGGGGGCACAAAATGTCACCCTCACCTCAAGATCCCACTTAGAACTCATACACAGGGGGAGAGCAATGGAGGAGGGGGCTGAAATCAAGCACCTAGGAGCTACTTAGAGTCGTTGGGGTCATATTGCATGCACCAAGCATATCTAGTCTCAGTTGTTTTTTTTGATTCTCCTATCATTCTCCTCCAGTTGGATGAAAGTTCTTGAATGCTGACATGTGTCCTTAAAAATTTTGACTAACTACTGAATTCTTATTTTTCTTTTTCCAGAGACTTGAAACCAACATAACTTAAGCTCCTTGAATCAATCGATTTCACACTTATTTATATGGTTTAAACATGTAACATCTTACTTTCATACCAACTGATAGGATGGGTATAAGGGCCTGGTCTTTAGGATTTGATGCCAACTGCATTGAAAATCTCTTCTTGGGGGGATCACCAGATGTTCTTGGAAAGAATGAGCCCTGTATGGTATAATTCTAAAAATCTTATAATGAATCTATTTGATCTTCATCAGCTGCCTTCCTGTTTTAAATTTATTTGCATATATATCTTTCCAGTTATGGCCCAAATAGCCACCTGCTTGTAATTTAGTTCTTAAAATCACCCTTTCTAGATTGTTCCAGGTGTCGTCCTACCTACTAGGGTGTATTTCCATCTTCTCTCTTTTCATTTGCCCCAGCCGACCCGCCTACTTTTTTGATGTATTTCTATCTTTCTAAACTTGTATATGGTTGTAGAATCTTCCTAAATAATAATTGGATAATGATCTATGGATTGTTAATATGACCTAGTGGATATGGATATGATTGTCAAATGATACTAATCTCAATATGGATATGCAATTTTCTAAATGACTAGAGTTGATGATTACGAACTATCTTAAGATGTCCTCATCAAAATTCAAAGTGTGAAAGGGGATACTTCAAATAATTTTTGCTCTAAATGTAGTATTCATTTATCCCAACAGATCATCTATGGGGAAGGGTGACACATTCACATATGATACAATTGGATTTGCTAGAAGCCTATTCTCTCCAAGTGGTTTTGTTAATATTTTCAAATGCATAGACATGTGATTTCTGGAAAGCTCTACGTCGATAGACATTTTTTGAGACTAGAGGCATGGTTAGCCATATTGATTCAAGTGAATTATGCCCATTAGACTATTAGACATGACTGATAGTATCTTCATTTTTGTGTTTACTCCATTGTAACATTTGGAACAATGTACTGCTTTTACAATGTATAAGGGACAACGAATATTAATGAAGAGAGGTGAATGGGAGTTGGGTAATTAAGGAGATAGAGTTTTAACTTTTGTGGCTATTTCACTTATGTAGATTTCACATGATTTAACCATAGTATGTTCGAATTGACTCTATGCATGTGTAAGGCTGAAATTTTAACAATGATTTGGTTATTAAATAATAGACATATTTTTTAATATTATACTATATATCATATTGTCATGGGAAACTACCCAAGTGCTACATAGCTGCCCCCCCCCATGAACAATTTAGAAACTAGCACCAGCAGTACCGGAATCCCCATACCGTAAATGCGTAGATGGCTACTGTAGATTCATTTACTTGATGTAGTAGTGATACAAATCTCAACAACATACAACCAATCCACAATTGTCCAACCCTTTGGAATGAATAATTCATTCTAGATTTATAGCATTACAATTTATCCTTTCATCTCCCCCCACATGACTTTTCAACTTTCTCTCATCAATCGTAACCTTCCATATTCCTAGGAAATGAAAATGAGTATTTTTCTTATTAGTTAAAAAGGACTCTTACAATGTTAATATTGAGGGTCACTTAAGTGAATAAGATGAAATATAAAAAAATAGATACTTAATGAGAAATTAGAACACAGGGGGAGAAGATGGAAGAGAGGGGGGTTGACTGATCTCATGAGTATGAAGGATTTGTTGATGAAGAGATAGTCATTCATGATCCTTGAGAGAGAGTTTATGAAATCCTATCATTTGAGTAAATGCTTCATGAATGAGAGTATAGACATCTGACCACTAGTTGAACTGGAACACTAAGATTACATATTATTTATCATGCTATAAGATGCAAGAACAGTCCAAAGTGTTGAATAAGTTTTTATAAATGCTATTGCAAGGCATTACATGGTGAACCTGGTATGACTATTGGAATCACCCATGATGAACCTCTCATGTCAGTATTATAATGAATATTTCCTTAATGACTTGAATTTTGATGTTTCAACATCCACATAGACTTCATAATGTTTTTTATTTCACTTGTTACCTATGTGGAAATATGTGGAGTTAGAACACCCAAATTACTCCACTGATGAGATGCAAAGACAATCTAAGACATTGAATTAGTGTTGAAGAACATTGTTATGATATATTTAATGTTCAGAATTATGATGGTTTCTACACCAGGAATTAGGACTTAAGGATCACTTTCTCATTTCTCTATACCTTCACAATTCACTTATATGACCAAGATCCAACTCCTTTATTCTTAAATTTTTTGGTGTTTTTCCTTATCTTATTGAAACAAACCTTCATCATGCAGATGGAAGGATTATCCCTAAATGAAATTCTTGTCATGTTACCACCCTTTGTAACGAAATGTGGTGATTGCAATGTGTTTCTTTCTCGAGGTTTGATGACACTAAAAGGTATGGAATTAGTGTTTAATTACAATCCCAAACGAATGAAATCAAGTTTAATTGAGACGATTTCTCATTTTTCATACATTTTTATCCATATGAGGATCATACTCTTACCTTTCCTAGATCCATAATTCTCCTTGAATTAGATTAAATCATACACCTCATGCTCACATGTTTTCATAGAAATAGATGACTTCTTGATCCTTCACACCTGATGGTCATGATTAACATGATAGCTTGATTACCCCATTCTAAATTGTTTCTTGGAGAGATTTGGACATGATGGCAGAGTCAACTTCATGTTTCAATTTTGAAAATGATAATATCTTCATAATTGACTTTCTTGACTAAGATGTTACCTAGGTAGAATCATAATCATGTTACTTATACGTTCTTTTTCTCAATTACTCGTCATAAAGATACGATTCCTCTTTTTGATAGAAATAATGATCTCTGAATGGTACTTGAAAGAATGGATGAGAGTGATTTATCTGTTTTCATATCCCATGATACACTGAAACACTAGAATTTCCACCTCCTCTTACTTGGAAGAAATGATATCCTTATCAAGCATGGATCAAGTGTTTAGAAACAATTCTCAAGGTATGCATTGCTTGAGGTGACTTAAATCCTAATTCACATGTGATGATTTCTCATCAGGATCATGATGACCATCCTCTTGGTGAGTTGAAAATGAATGAATCTATTTATGTTTCAGATCATTTTAAGACCCCACAATGTTCCTAGTTTCTCCCACTTCCCAAGTGACTGTCTTTAACACCCATAGTGACTCACTCTAGTTTGTTTCTCATCATAAACAGATTCATATGTTTATATTCACATTTTAGGAGAATATTAGTGATGATGATGTATCCTTAATGACATAAACATTCTTAGGATGAATTTATTTTGTCACAATTGGAATGATTTATCTCTTTTCATCTAACTATGGTGTGTAGATATCTCCCAGATCGATGCTTTAAGAGCCTAAAAATTATTTCATGATCCTTTCCATACCACGAGACAACTTACCAAACTTTTTATTATGGAAAAAATAAATGAAAAAATAAAAATCATATTTTTCATACTTTTCTGGGTTCAATTCTGGGACTTACTATTTTTAGTAGGTCCTATCAAGGACTATTTTTTTAGTAATTTTGCATTGTTTTCACTTCTTGATGTTTATTTCCTAATTGAGGGACCATGGATGATAATAATTAAATTACTTTTACAACTTACAATTACTAAATATTCCCTTTCATGAACACATGCTATTTTTATTAAGTTCATTGCAAGTGTCAGATTGCAACAAAAATAGTCTAGAAATTCTTGATTTTAATCCAAGATTCCTTACTCCAGTTTGTGGATTATTCCTTTTTCTATTTGAGTGTGAAAATTATTTTTTCATTAGAAGGGGAAGAATACTTAGAAAAAATTATTCCTCCATATCATGAAAAATCGGTAACCCCGTCATGAAAAAAAAGTCTCACACAAAACTAGATATTTCAAGGATTCTTCGCTCCAAGTTTCAGAGCTTTCTACCCATAGGATCTTTGGAAAATTGAAAAATTATTAGATTATGGAAGAATTATGAGATAAAACGTGGTCCTCAATATCATTAAAAATCATCTTCTTCATTGTGGAAAAATGTCTTGTGTGAAAGTAGATTGTTTTATGATCCTTTGCCCTAATTTTCAAGTTATTTCAGTTACCAGATCTTTGGGAAACACTGAAGGATATTTATTTCCTTTAAATTTTGTGTATTTATAGGAATTAATGGAGGTTATAATGTGTGAAAATATAAATTCCACCAAAATGACCAATTGTGAGGAATAAATAAACTAAAACAATGTTTTCACGCACTTTCGAGTCTCCCTGCTAACTATGGTTTCATATTGGATTATAATTGAGTTTATGTGAGGTTAATATCTAATTAAAAATTAAAAATGGGGAAATTGGGGAAAACTTATACTCCAATTTTAACATAGGATAAGGATGGTGACAAGTTTAGGAATGGGAACAAGTGTGAGTGAGATAAGGGGGCTGAGGAATATCACTAACATTGTCAGAAGAGGTCATGTGGAGGTCTAGTGTTTAAGATTTCTCAAGGGTGAATTTTCTTGTCCCTATTACCCCCATATTAAGAGGGTAAAATGGGTAGAAAAATAATTTTCCATGGCGATGAAGTGAGGCAAGTGGAAGCAAGGGAGTAAGGATGGGTGAGAGAAGGGGGCTGACAAATAGGCTTACGAAGCATAAAGAGGTCATATGGGTATTCAGAGGATTGGTTTGAAAATAAGAAACAATTTATTATCCCCTTTATACAATTTGGGATATGGGGAGCATCAGGGACAAAATTTTTTTCCCATGGTGAGGGAGTGAGGGTGTAGTTTTGTGTCCCTCGTCTCGCCCTTGTCCTAGGGGACAAACGGGACACTTGGGAAACCAAGTGCTCCAAACTATTCCTATGGGAGGAGGATGAGTGTGAGAATTTATTTCCCTCATGTACCACATTTACCAAATGGTACAATAGGGACACATGGAAATCAAAATTGTGCCTTAGCTATAAGAGGAAATCTAAATTTGCATATGATGACCAAATATATCCTAAGAACTCATTTTCTTCACACTAGAGGCTTATGATGATGATTTGGGGTAAAATATTGTATAAATTTGAATCCAAAACTTATTATAAGATCAATGGAAATATTATAAGACCTTTAATAGTTCTAAAACTTACAAACTTGGACCCTTTTTGTTCGGAACTACGAGGGGCAGCTGCACTGTTTGGACTATATCAAGAAATTTGAATACCTAATATCAAAATTGATGTTCCCACCATGTAGATAATTATTTAATATTTCATGTTCTTAATTTTTTAATTATAAATACTTATAGAGATCCCAAAATTATCCGAACAAGCTGATTTTCACAAAAGAGTTCTTATTCCTTGCACCTAAGAACTCGTTGTTGAGATAAAAGACCCTGAAAGACAATTTTTTTTTCTAATTCTTCCATAATTGATTCCAAAAAATTAAATTATCCCTAATATAACCTCAAGATACTTAATATATTTTCATAAATCTCCCGGGGGGTGCACACAGGCTCCTAAATGATCAAAATTGGCCTCTCTAGGATTCTAACAAGACTAGCCTTCCTCCAAGCTTCACTGAATCATCTGATGAGATTTATTACACTTATTTACACATTGATACATGTTTAAAAATTACCCTAAGACCATATTTAGGTATAGGATCAATGTTTCACATGATGTGTATTAGTTAGGAGAGGGATTCTAGAATATTTGGAAGCAAGATTTCATATTACGGCTTAGTTTTCATGCCTTGATGTTTGTATTTTTGGGATTTTCATTTTTACATGACAACGGTAAAGTAAACAATTTGGAATAAACCTTATTAAAAAAACTTATTATTCATAGGAATATTTACAAACTCTTCTTGTGTTTAGGGAGAGAAAGGGACAAAATTGTATCCACTCTATTTGGATCTATGGTAAGGCCATCCTTTGAGATAAATTTTCCTAGAAACTTTCCTTTATGGAAAACAAACAAACAATTCTTAGGATTCAAGAAAACACCAAAATCTCAACATATTCAAATAACTTCCTTAAAATATCTAAGTGTTCACTTGTGAGCTTTGAGCAGACAATTATATCATCCAAATATACCAATATCATGTCACCAAAAATTCCTTTAAAGCCCATATCCATTTCCATTTGGAAATTTGTTCCATAATTTATTAACCCAAAAGTAATATTCTTCTAAGTATAAGTACCCTACTTAGTTGTGAAGGCTATCTTAAACTGATCTAATTCTTGTACAAGACTTGGTTGTATCCTAAATAACCATATACGAGAGAGAATATCTATGCTCTAACCATAATTTGAAAGATTCGTTCCATGGATGGAAGAGGATAATAGTCCTTTAGATATGATCTATTCAAGTCCATAAAGTATACACACGATATAATCTCACCATTAATTTTCCTGAATGAAACTAAGTTTGTCACCCAAGAATAATGCTTGATTGGGAAAATGATATTTTCCTCCATGAGCTTATTCAATTCCTTTATCATCAAGGACTCCACCTTTCAATTAATAAGTCTCCATTTCTACATAATATGCTTTTGTTGGGATCAAATTAAATGGTATGTTTTGAAAGGATTAGATAAAAACCTTTAAGATCCTCATAACTCCAAGACAACATGTAAGAATTCACTTTATAAATGTTAACAAATGATTTCCTTTCAAAACTACTGCATACATTTCTACTTTCTCACATATTTCCTACTTGAATGTTATGTTCATTTTCTCCCATTTAAATTGATCATCAGGGTTAAAGACACTTTATAAGGTGATTAACCCCTTAGGTAGTTTTTTGTTAATAATTTGGATGAACTTACCCTCATATTTCTTCTATAGTCTTGACTGATTTCTAGTAGATAACTCTAACTCATCTTGTAAAACATTAATGATCTATTTATCACTTTCAAAAACTTTCCAAGTTATATTATCTGGTATGGCAGGTATAACCACAAGCTTGGCATGTAGGTATAAACCTAACTTCCTATATTAAGGAATGTCATATTGAGATCCCATTGTTGTAATTCTATCACCATCTTTATTTTGTGCACTTGGTATAGCTTGAATGTTGAAAGCATTAAAACCTTCAATCATATCCCATGCTCTGTGTTTATAGGCCTTCAGTAGAATGTTTCTGGATACACATTGATCTTTAACTTGATGTATGAATATTTAACTATCCCTAATTACCCAAAACATCTTGATTTCATGATTTTGTGCTAATTTAAGGCCTTGGATCAATGAATCATATTTTGTGACATTATTTATACAGACACACTAAAGTCTAAATTTGAAGAATTACTTCTCAATAGGTGAGATCAATATAACCCCAACGTCAACACCATTTGTATTTCTTGATCCATCAAAATATAACTTCCACATCCCATCTTTATCTTCATATGAATTCATGATGTTAGGTATAAGGGTATTCTCCTCTTGTATATAATAAGTCCCTAACCCTGTTTCTTCCATGTGATAATAAGAATCAAACTCAAAGTGTTTATTTTCCCAATTTACAAGTAGAATCTCAGTAACCTCCTATACATATGTGGAAACCTCGTGGATATCATCACTCTCCTCTTAATTATGCATTCCATAATTCATATCAAAAGGCACAGGTGTATAAGGTTTAATGTGATAATGAGCAATAGGCTCAAATTTTATAGTTACTCTTGCTCCATATCTATTTCTAAGAAGCATATATTACTAATCTGTATAAAGGTATCCCCTACCTTCACAATAAAATATCTATAAAGGCATATGAAAAACAAGGGAGGGAGATCAATGAATGAAATATCATGCAAATTTGAAATAATTTTCCATGCACGTTGAGTAATATTTAAATATTTTATGATCCCAACTGCATTAGCAAAAGTAACAATCCCTTTAGTGACAAGTGTATATTTTATGCTTAATGAATTAACAATCTTCTTGCACATAACATAACTACTAGCTCCATAGTCTATCATGAAATTGTGTAAAAGGTACTTACTAATGATTGGGGATACATATAAAAGATGTGCTTTGATGATCTATCTTGTTTCCCCTCCTCTTAGCTGACACAAACTTGTAGAATCACCTAATGTACCTTTTACTAGTTTACTTGTGTCATCAAGATGCTTCAGAGATTCTTGTAATAAATATCTTTGTGCTGGTTTTCTTCATTTTATCCACTAAATTTATAGGAATATGGATAACCTTTGACTAGACATTTTTTGTAACAAAATCCTCTCTCAATTGTAGATTATCCCTTTTAATAGTATGATGTTCTTATGATTCATATGGTTTAGTAGTTGCATCTTCTCTTTTTTCTTAGGAGGTAGATGTTTGACCACCTATGTGAGGTATTTCTCCTTCCATATCACTATTGTTAGACCTTGTATTGAGTGCAACCGGATTGGTAACCCTTCTTGTAACTTCCTTATTTACTCCACAAAATTCACCTTCTTACAAATTAAGAAGGTGATACATGTCCCTTATCTTCTTCTCCTCTTGTATCTGACTCTTCATGTTGTTATTAGAGTGTAGATACATCTTGGACCATTTGAAATCGATTTAGAACTCTAAATTTTCAAGAATATAGTAATGAGGGGTCTAAATATAGTAGGATGTTGTTTATTTACGTTATTTCTTACATTGAATTGTATTAAACATTGTATTGACAGCCATCTAGGAAGTATCACACTTCCCGGATCTAGCACACACTAGGCAATCTACTGACATATATTGTTTAATGTTCCTCTTATGTTATTGTTTTACATTCATAGGTAGTTCCTCCTAGAAAAAAGGAAGCTCTCACAATCAGCACTGGATTGGGAAATCAAAATGCACACACACTACCTTCCACCTTCATTCACAAGTATCCCCCCTCACCCTCACCCTATCTATTTTTCTCATACGTACACAACTTATTGGAAAAACAAGTGTGTTGATACAATTTCATATCTTGGTAGTCATTTTATTTTGATACCCAAGTCAAAATCATCATTGTATTTAGGATTTATTCTTCATTTATTCTCCTTTCAAGTGTTGTGTTTCTTATATTGCATCAAAATAATTTTGATACTCACATCTTGTTTCTTGGAAACTCGAGCTAAGTGTCTAGATTATAACATTATGTTATGCACATCTTAATGATTCCTTGGTATAATTTTGGCCTTAGGTCTGTTTTCAAACATTACCTCAACCGTGAAAGGTGTTGTTGTTACCTTGTTCACATCATATTAATATTATTTTGATACTAATACCTTACTTTTTCACAAATTTTTGTTAACGTTTCCTAGTCGTATTATTGCATTGATCACATTCCTAACCTCCAAATTTTGAGATTTAGGTTTTTTGGATATAAAATCACTATAAGTATACTTTGATCAGAAATCACATCAACCTCTTCTTATTACTTATGCCTTGTTCATCTTGAATTTGACATAAGTATTGAAATGGAGTTGATCATTTGACATCAAACTACCATTTAAAAACACATGGGAAGTAGTCCATTGATTAATTGGTTTAAAAAAAACCTTGTGTGATTGTGTCTTGTGATTATTTGTCATTCTGACTTATCTATTTACGAAAATCACTTTGATCCATTGATTCTTTATCATTCATTATTCTTTGGTAATTTTTGTGTGATCTTGGTAAAAGAATCATTCTAGGTTTCCACTTAGGTTTGCCTATACTCTTAAAAAAAATCAACAAACCACCTTAGTGATAAAAAAATTCTCCATGCCCCCTGTGAAAAGAATGGGATCCAAAAGGAAAGCGTGGGAAACATAAAAAAAACAAGGGCCAAAACCCTTATTCGGTCGTAATATAAAAACCTCTATTTTCCATGGCAAGAGAAATGAAAGATATGGTTGACCATAATGGTAATGAGTTAGAGTCACCATACACAGATTTTGAATTTGATCCCACCCAATTAGATGAGTTCCTCTTTCTAAAAAGTTATAGAGTGCTTGCGAGAGTTGTGGAATTAGGTGTTATAACTCCTAATGAACATGCCTCTACCTCTAAACGAGTCACTAGGGCTTCTAGGAGACTCAACCTTGAGACTGCTGTTGTGGGGGATGAACCTCTTGAGCTTGACATTGCTCATGATCTGCTGAACATTAGAAGTGCCAGTCCCCGGGAGGCTCAGATGGATAACCCTTCTAAGAAATTGGAGGCCTTAGAGGCAGAGATTAAATTGTTGAAGGTTGAGGTCAAAAACCTTGCTAAGCAAAAAGGCAAAAAAAAGCATGGAGGGGGAAGGGAGCATTGACAATAGTCAGATTGAACATATACAAAAAGCTGACCTCCTTAGAATCCTGCCTTGGGAAGGCTAAGACCAGACATGACTACACATATTGCAGCCTTTAGGGCCATCGAGGAGTTTATCGTGGGTCATGCCAAGAGTGTTTCAAATCTAAGCGGTGTCCCGGCAGTGCTTTGGGGCAATGATAAAGAGAGCAAGAGAACCATTGAGGAGCTCGATAAGATGGATGCTTATCAAATGACCGCGTTAGGCATGTTTCAAGCTTGGAAAAAATTCAAGATCAGTATTGATCAAGCGGGCCAAGAAGTAGTCCTGCATACTTCTACTGCTCTTTATTGTTAATATTACTATTTCTTGGCTGTCGTCTTGTTGTTTTTTTGCCGTTGTTTTGCTGTTAAGTCTTGTCTGTGTAGCTGTTTCTGGGCTACGTTGATTTTGTTGTAACTCTTGAACTGTGCTACAACTACTCTGCTCCTCTCTCTTATTCCGGCTTATAGGCCTTATTTTGTATTCAAGGGTATAGTCCCTTTCAAAAAACTATTTGCCAATATTAAAAAAAACATGAATCTATTCCACCCATCAAAAATTCTAATGAGGAAGAATGTCCACTCATTAAAATGGATGACTTTTTAGGACATGGAAAATGTTCCACCTCAAACTCTCAAAATGACAACATAGGTGGTTTTAAAATTCCACTCATTAGAATACCACATAGGGTAAGATGGAACATGAAAACACGAAACAACCTCCTCAACATGAAAACAAAGAGGAACCTCAAAATGAAGAAGTCAATATATAACAAATTTTTCAACACCTTAGTAAAAAATTAGCTTACCTAGCCTCCCATGTGCAAAATGAAAGAAATAAAAATGCACGGCGGGAAAAACCTAATGTCAAAAATAGTGAGCTTCAGACCAAAAATCAAGATGGTGGAATGTAAAAATATAGTTACATGTATATGCCAGCTTCCCCCACTAGAGAGAAAATTATTTCACAAGATTTATAATATATGAAAGAAAATCTCATAAGCCTTCAAGAAAACAACATAGGAGATACCAAGAAATATCAATATGAAGAGTGATGTCCTTATCCATTTGATAAGACTCTATTGAGTACACCCTTTCCTAAAAATTTTGACTACCCAAAGTTTGAAAAATATAAAAGGAAAGGTGATCCAAGAGATCATGTATGATATTTTTACATGACATGTCAAGAAGTGGCATACAAAAAAAATTACATCATACAAATGTTTCCAAGAAGTCTAAGAGGACAAGCATTAGAATGGTTCCTTCATATACCTCAAGGGTCTATCTTCACATGGCCAGAAATTAGCAAAAAAATTGTAGGACATTTATCATTTAATTTTGAAAGCAACATAACCATGTTATACCTATATAGTGCCAAACAATGACCAAATGAAACCTTTCCAAGTTTCTTTCAAAGATGGAGGAGTTTAGCTAGTTTCTTCCTTTATTTGATCCTTGAGAAACAACTAGTTAGCATGTTTGTACCAAACTTAAATCAAGATATTTATTTTCACCTACAAATTCATTGTGTCAAAAAAATTAAAGAGGTCATCGAGAATGGTAGACAAATAGAAAAGGATTTAATTGCAAAAGGAACAATCAAACCATGTTCAAAATACAATCACCCTTCAAAACCTACAGTAAATCCTAAATTATTTAATAAAAACAAGAATTTTGTAGGAGACGGAATAAATGATTCTAAACACATACAAGTCATCCAAATCATTCCCCCCTTTAAATTGACCAAAGGGCTGATTTAGCCACGAGTTAAACGTAGAGTATTCACTCCCCTCATGAAATCCTTATACACAATATTAAAACAACTAGATGCAGTGAAAATGGTGCAATATCCCACAACAATACCTATTGATGAAAATGCACCTAAACCTTCATGGTATAAGGAACATGAGTATTTTTATTTCTATTACATAAAAGGACATAAAACAAAAAAATTCTTAAAACTACGCAACTTAATCTAAGACCTTATCGATAGTGGGGAAATAGAATTCGATTCAGTAGATCCCCATCAAACGCCAAATCAAAATATGGGAATATTCAAGGATCCCTTACAAAAACACGGTAAACTGTGCAAGGTGAAAAAGATGGATTAGGTAGAGTCTTCCCAGAATCTACAAATCCAATAAATTATGTTTATACCCATACCGATAAATCAATATGACTCACTTATTAGATTTATTCACTCTTCTAACAAGCATGTCAATACCATTAGGATCAAAGGAAGAGATTTTGTTGCAGTAACAAGGTGCGCTCATCTCACAATCCCAGAACCTCCATTATCTACCCCTTACGATAGTGAGTATAATATCCTTAGAATAACTTGAGAAGACATCCACTAATATTTCAATCTTAGATCTTCTTAAGATATCAAACATACATAATGACATCCTTTATAAAATATCCATGGGTCAGGAATGTCTACTGATGTAGATCCTTCTCACCTACATGTTGTGGTGGAAAATATTACACCTAGTGAACACATTACCTTTAACCCCAATGAAATTCCTAACGAAGATCATACACATAACCTACCTCTATGCATAGAAGTATTTTTTACTTGCTGAAATATAAAGAGGGTGCTTGTGGACAACGAGTCAGGGTTAAACATATGACACTGTTGAAAGTAATTAAATAGTTCAGAGCACACAGAATCAGATCTAGAGTGCCACATCATCACCATCAAAACTTAAGACAACGTAGAGTAGGAATCAACTAGTACAGTAACACTACTAATGGAAGTAGGGCCCACTTGTCATAATACAAAGTTTCATGTCCTATACTTAGAACATCCATACAAAATGCTTCTTGGTAACCCATGGATTCATGCCTTGTAGTCCATACCATTGACATTCTATCGGTGCATCAAGTTAAAACATGAGGGACACACTATTACCATTCAAGGACATCTAGAACCCTTCGCTCACTATAGAGCTCTCAATAGTTTTGTGCGCAAGGGTGCTTATGAATGTCCCTCTGTTGATATTGTTATCCCCCTTCTTTCTGAAGATCTTGAGTCACGTGTAGATTCAAACACACTAAGTTCTTGTGCTCACAATGCTTCTACATCTATCTCTCCCTTTGATTCCTGGGAGATGAAGAGTCTTGAGTATGGTTTTGGGGAGTATGATATTCAACAGACTCTCCTATTATGTGACCTATCCTTGTTACCCAAGACAAGGGGAAAACCCAACTACCACTTCAAATGATCTCAAGATGAATAAAAAATTAGGAAATTCTTACCTGGTGGCCTCCTAACAAAAGATAAATTACTCGACCCTCCTACAATTTGGGTCCCTGAGGACACTATGACCTTCTTGCTATAAAACTCCATAAGTACACTAAATCTAGTAGAATGATGTATTCAGTGGGATATAAACGATACGAGTGTGTTAAAAATGAACAAGGAATAAGGGAACTTGTCCCAACCCCACACTTTAAGATAGAAATATATGGTGTCGGTATTAGGTCCTATGGATCTTATCCCATGGATCAAGATGCTACCTCCTTTGAACATGAGGATAAATCTTCTTATTTGGATAGTGACACAGATTCCCACCATATCCAATACAAGGATCTTCTCTCTACAAACCTATTTATGGATACCTCTATCCTTACCATAACCATTTCCAATCCTAAATTTTATCTTTTTTATCCTACCCTCATTGATTGGGACCAACAAATTCATGTGCCTATGGACCTCTTTGAGAATGATGAGGCTATTGCCAAATTTATGGGCATTCGTGACACTATTCCTATTGGGGATCACAAAAAGGGTTTCTACATTAACCTGGATACCTGTGCATACTTCGGGGAGGAGGCTAAGCTACGTGGTCAGAAAAATCTAAGAAAACACGAGGGAAAATTTCTTCTACAAAGCCTCAGCAAAACCATAAGTCCAAATCACACAGTGAAAACCTGTTTGAGGCACTGGCGTACCAAAAAATAAAAAAATCTATGGAAAAAAGAAGTGACCATGTCGAGGGTGAAAATATCATTAAGACACCCTTGGAAGATGACCTCAACCTCCCTCTTGATCCTACACATATGGAGGACATGTCAAAAATGCTAGTGGAAGAAATTATTGATGTCAATATTGGTATGGAAGACAAATCAAAAATAGTCAAGCTGGGAGCCTCACTCTTAGCACAAGAGCAGAAAAATTTCACCATGCTTGTTAGAGAATTTGTGGATATATTCACATGGTCTTATGTGGATATGTTTGGGCTTAGATCCATCATTTTTGGTGCATAACTTAGTTGTGCATGTAGAAACGAAGCCCCGTCAAACAGAAGTTGTGAAAATGCACCCACGAGTGGCCCTTTTGGTCAAAGAGGAGCTTGAAAAACTATTAGCAGCAGGGTTTATCTGACCAATTGACTACTCATAGTGGATATCAAACATAGTTCCAATTTAGAAGAAACCTATTGGAATCAAAATTTACACTAACTTTAGAGACATCAACAAGACATGTCATAAATATGACTTCCCTCTTCCAAATATTGATATGATTGTCGATTCAATTGCTTTCTATGAAATGTTATCTCTTATGGATGGTTTTTCTAGCTACAATCAAATCAAGATAGTGGAGGAAAATCAACAGGAAGACTATCACAACCCCTTGGGGGACTGTTATTAGAATTCCTTCAGCCTTAAAAATGCAGGTGCAACATATCAAAGGGAAATTACCATAATATTCCATTACATGCTTAACGACATCATGGAGGACTATGTGGATGATATACTAGGAAAGTCAAGGACAAGAGAAGACCATCCTAAAGTTTTGAGATGCATTTTTGAACATCTCTGAGAACATAAGGTCAGATTAAATCCAAGGAAGTGTGTCTTTGGGGTGTTATCAGGGAATCTACTGGGATTCATTATATCAATAAGAGGGATTGAGGTAAACCCTCCTAAAGTGACTACTATTATTTAAATTCCTCCTCCAAATAACCTTAAGTAGTTACGTGAGTTTTTAAGGAAAAATCCAAGCCATATGCCACTTTATCTCACAGCTTGCAGAAAATGTCATCCCTTCACCCATTTTCTAAAAAAGGACATTGATTTCTTCTAGGGACCTGAGAAACAACAAGCCTTTTCCTTTCTCAAATAATATTTGGAAAATCCACAGTCCTCATGCTGCCAACCCCAGGTGAACCACTTTTTCTATATATATCTACAACCCAATTTTCTATTGTGACCTTCTTTCTTAGTACGACCTTAGCCAAAAAGAAAAATAATGTACTATCTCAGTTGTACCCTAATTGCATATAAGCTCAACTATCCCCAAATAGAAAAATCTTGTTTGGTCATTGTTTTTACCTTCCAAAAATTTCCATTACCTATTGAATAACAAAACCAAGCTTATATCCAAATTTGACCCACTCAAATACCTATTATCTAAGCCAACACTTACTGGTAGGATGGATAATTGGATCATCCTATGCTCAATGAGTTTGACATTGAGTATGTACACCAAAATCAATTAAAGGACAAGTGCTCACAGACCAATTGCGGAGGCACCTTTACCTGGAACAAAGCCAGTGTGTTTGGACCTTCCAGATGCATCACTAATGTATATTGAGGTATCTATCCTATGGAAAGTACATTTTGATGGATCACTCACTTTCCATGGTTTAGGGGTAGGGGTAGTGCTCATCACTCATGCAGGAGACTTTATACCTCAATATTTCTGTCTCAAATTTCCATGCACAAATAACATTACAGAATATGAAGTGTGCATCATTGGGATGAAACTAGATATAAAATGAAACATTGACCACCTTAAGGTTGTTGGTAACTCACAATTGATTATCAAAAAAGTCAACAATGAATACAAAGTCAAGGATGAGAAAATCATCCCATAAAAACGGTTGGTAGAGACCTTAAAGGAATATTTTGTACGCATCACCTTTGAGAAAAATCCAAGGGTACAAAACATGTCAAAAGATACAATGGTAATAGTGGGTTCTATGCTACGGATTCCACTGGAGAATAATGACATGTCATTCTTTTTTGAAAATATATGTCAACCTGCATATGACATGTCAGAATCATGCCTAGCATGTGAAGTTATTGGTCCATTTTCCCCATGGTATAAACCCATCTTTAACTACCTCCAAAGTGGTATGTTTCCTCCAAACATTACCCATTCTGAAAAATAAATCCTTATCCAAAAAATATCATGTTACACCCTCCTAGGAGGCACCCTTTATCATCATGGCTATGATGGGAATATATTGTGTTGTTTAGATGTAGCAAAGTCAGTACGAGAAATCAAGGAGGTACACGAAGGAGTGTGTGGAGCCCATACCAATGGGATGGTTTTAGCGAAGAAATTGTTGAGCGTAGGTTAATATTAGCCTACCATGGAGAAAAATTGTTGTAATTATGTCAATAAATGTGTGGTATGCTAGAAGTATGGGAATTTCATTCATGCTTTGTCATGCAACCTTTACAGCCAATCACAACACCATGGCCATTATCAAAATAGGGGTTAGACTAATAGGGAATTTCACTCCTACCTCATCAGATGTCATACACACATCATAATGGCCATGGAATATTTCACCAAGTGGGTGGAAGTTGTTCCACTCACATATGTTACAGGAGCCCAAATATCAAAATTCATCATGAACCATCTCATCTGTCGTTATGGCATCCCTTCTGCCATTTTAGCTAATAATGGAAAATATTTAAAGAACAAGACTGTGAAACCTCTATGTCAGTGCTTCTAGATACACTTAAAGTGGTCCATGTAATATTACCCTAAGGTAATGGGAAAGTAGAGGCCTCTAACAAAATCCTTGTTCATATCATGGAGAAGATGGTGAGTAAAACAGGTTGCAATTGGCATTTACAAATTCACCCTACCCTCTGGGCTTATAGGACCTCCATTCACACCCCTACTGGTGTGACACCTTATTCCCTAGTATTTGGAACTAAATCCATCATCCCCCTAGAAATTGAGATTCCCTCCCTGAGAATATCTCTCAGGGACTATTTGGATAAAGATGAGGATTAGCGTGTTGCTAGATTGGCAGAGCTGGAGCTGCTAGATGAAAGGTGCATCTGTGCACTCAACCACTTGAAAGTGTATCAGAACCGAGTTTCATGGAGCTACAAAAAAATAATCATACCTCATCAGTTTGAGGTAGGAAATTTGGTGTTGAAAGAAAATAAATTCAACATGGTGAAGGAAAGAGAAAATAAATCCAAGTTTGAACCTAATTGGTTAGGACCTTATGTCATTGTGGAAAATTTGGGTCCAGAGTATACAAGATTTCCTATCCAGATGGAGATGAGTTGTGTAAGCCCATGAAATTCATGCATCTCAAGTGGTTCTATGCTTGAACATGGCACACAAATTAGAAAATAACCAAAAAAATAAAAAAAAAACATGAAAAACAAAAAATCAAAAAAGAGAAAAAGAAAAAGAGAAAATAGGTCATCCAGATGTGAAAACCACGCAATTGTGACACTTTGGATAGGTCCCTTGGTGAAAACCGGTTTCCAGCACCTTGGGAGGATTAATTTTTCACAAGCATCTTACATCTAGGGGGTACATCTTCTTAGTCTAGAGCTAGTCTGAACCACCTACATTTGAGATACTTTGTGAGCCTATCCTTTCAAAGCCTTGATTTGGTTGGTTCTCCTCTTGTAAATCTATGAAAAGATTTCCTTTCTATATTCCCATATAACATTGGGGGCATCTTCACATCTTCACTTTCTTTTACATAACACGTGGCAGCTACCCTTGTATATTCCCATCTCATGCTGGGGGCATCCACATTTCTTTAGTTTCCTATGCATAGCTTCACAAAATTGTTGGAAAAACAAAAACATTCAAATATGTCACATTCACATATGGTTAGAAAAACACAAAACATTAGAAAATCAGAAAATACAAAAACAATAGAACATTGTTTCCAAAACTCCCAAAAACAGCATAAAACACATTGAAAATTATCTCACAAAAAAATAGTACTTCTTTGCTTACTTGTTTGTTTGTTTTTTTCTTATTTTGTTTCTTGATCTTCTTGTTTATTTGTACATTCTTGTATCAATTTCCTTGCTTGTTTGTACATGTGTATAATGTGTTGCTTAACATACTTATTTAGATTGATCTTTTCTTGATTATATTAGATTCATTCTTGTTTATACATATTGAGTTTGTTTTTGCATGTTTGTATATATTCGTACATAGTTGTGTTGTTAAGTTTATTGTGTAAATTTGGTAGATTTTTTAACTTTTTCTTGTGCTTGTTTGTTACTTGTACATTGTTTGTTATCACATCATCATCCATATCATCACATCTAACATCATATACATCATATATCAATAAAATTATAAGTCTACATCACACATGTATGCTAAGATAATCATCACATATCATATCATCAATGGGGCAAGAGGGGTTGCAAATATCAAAATCTATCTCCCCCACACTAATATCCAAAATAAAAAATGTGGAAAATCATAAGTATCACATGCAAAACAACATGATATCATATTTTGCTATCTCATACACAAAATGTGATAAGTAGAACCATAGAGTATCTCATATAAAAAATAATGTGATGGCATCTAATGTTATCTCATAAATTAATAAAATGTGATACAATCATAACATCATAAATGAAAGTGCATAATCATCATCATCATCATGTATATATCTATCAAAATATCATTGACCATATATAATGTGTCTATGTAAAAAATCATAGATACAAAGTATGCCATCATGGGCATCAATAAAAAATATACCTTCATAGCGAGACATAGCCAAAAATAATACATATACATTGATGTCAAAAATGTGCCTTCATAGCGAGGTGTACATCAAAAATTGTATACATTTGTAAGTACATCATGAATAAAGATTCATGTCTAAATCAATCCCTCATGGGGATTTCCTGGTCTGAGGTGGTGGTGGAGGTCCCATCACCCATGTGGCCCCTGTTGTGCCTTTAGCTAATCTACTGATCTGGCTAAGGTTTCTACTCTTATGAGACCATGAAGGTGACCTACTCATGGAATGTTGACTAAAGTCAGGAGCCCTCTGTCCCTCTGGGATGATGTCATAATACAAATACCTATAGTATGTGGCTTGTCTTATAGCTTATAGCTAGGTCCTTATGTACTCGAGGTGTAATAGTGGCTTTAGCTTTCTAACGTAAAGATATTATCTTTGTTGACACTCTAGCCACCTCAGACTGGGCGATATCCCATTCATCTTGGAGATGATCTCACTCTATTTTCATTTCCTATACCTATGCCCTTACGGCATGTAGATGATCTCTCTCTGTCTAGAGTTGATCTTGCTTCACCGTCACCTCCTAAAAATATGTTTCCAATTGATCTCTATCACCCGGAAGTTGGTCCCTATCTTCTACTTCTTGGTCCCTCTCAATAATAACCCTATCTCTCTTTGAGGTGACCTAGA
This sequence comes from Taxus chinensis, assembly GCA_019776745.2. NCBI lineage: Eukaryota > Viridiplantae > Streptophyta > Pinopsida > Cupressales > Taxaceae > Taxus > Taxus chinensis. The sequence goes on along the minus strand of CM034148.1, from coordinate 325,526,439 downwards.
TCTAGAGAGCTATGACCTTTTTTAGTTGCTTCTGAAAATCAATTAGCTCACCTGTACCCTATGGAATCTTCTCTCATCCCCCACCTCTGGGATTCTATGGTGGATTCCCCCATCCATCTCCTCTTCCTCCTCACTGACTGTGTGCTGGACTCACCACATGAGGAGGAGACAATGGCACCTACAAAAGGATATGTACCTATTGTAATTGTCCCTGTAGAAAAACCTGATGTAATAGTCCATGTACACCAACCTACTATAAGGGCACATGTATGCCCACCTATATGCTAACCTGAGGAATCTATGTGTGCACCTATGGTTGTACAGTAACCTATCTTGTTGATCTCTATCCTTGTCCCTACCCATGGCCCTATCCTTTCCCATCCCCACCATCTCCATCATATCCATCATCATGCTCACTCCCATCCTCACTCTCGCTACCCTGTCGGCCCCTCTGGTGTCATCTCCCTCTATGAGGAGGTTACTCTGTTGGTGGCCACACTCCTACATCCCATGCATCTTGTGGGATAGTGAGCCACCTAGGAATAATTGTAGCATACCATGTAGCATAGGTCATTGTAGTGCCTGGATATATGATCTATTGTAAAGGATCCCATACTAGCAGAACCATCTGATCAAACTATCTCTCACCCATTGTGTCTTGATTAAAGGGCCAATGTCAAAGGTCTCCCTCGCATGACACCCGTACCACATCTCAAGCTTGGGAACATCTTGTACTACCCCAAAATGCCTTTATACTCAGTCAATCCTATAGTACTCTAGAATCTATCCATGGCTTCCAATCATAAAATGTTCAATCATACAAACACTGAGCTCAACTAAATCCTCGGGCCACTGATAATGTCTATAGGGCCTCCAAAATCATCCACAACTGAATGTCATCAAAATCCCATTTATAGAAGTAGGTGTCACCCATGTGTCCTCAAACATCATCACCTATGGGAGCCCAACCCATGACTGAGGGCTCATCTAGTGCTCGAACCTGTAATGCTCCTACAGGGTGACCAATGGTTATATGGTCCCATACCCATATTTATAATAAATTATTTGGACCCACCATCTTATGACAGTGGTAAGTAATCAAATGTAGTCCCCAGTATAAATGTGTAAGAATGCATTGACCCCAACAGTATCTCTCTCCTCTCATCAAGCCTGGAATCATAGCAATCAGGCCCGTAGGAAAGATGTGCCATGTCTTATTAGTAAGCAAAATGCCACTGACAAGCATTCCATGAGATAAACAAGAACATAGTGTAACATCATATCTGTGAAACACTAATGCATTTGTATTGTCATGCCTCATTGAGGTATCTCATCTACACTAAAGATCTCCACAAACTATCTGTGATTTGTGTTGCATTGGTCTCATACTCAATCAAGATCCCCTTATATAGGCACTTGCAAGATCCTCCACATGTCCTCAAGCATGTGATTGTCATCTCTTTAGTCGGGAGCCTCAGAAGCACTGGCTCTCGTTGTGCCATCTCTCAACTAATGCTATCAGGAGGCTGTGATCTATGGTGATATGTGGCATCTACAACACGTAACTAAGCCATGTAACATATAGGGTGATGTCCAAATACTTTTTCTTGCATCGCGAGAAGGTCGCCTCAAAGTTGGCCAATCTGTCATGTCACTCCCGCACCTGTATAAAATAGGTAGCTAATCTCTACAAGATCAAAAAACACATTAATTAGGCTTTCTTCTATCTAATATTGTCTAACATTTCTGCCTATTCATCCCTATTCTTCTATAAAGGTTTCCCTATTTTCTCTCTAAGTGTTCTTAAAACACGTTTTTGATGTATGTGTGCCCCTAGTGACGCATGCACACCCTTGTTGGCATGTGTGCACTCAATAACACATGTACCTCTTTCTCATTGCTTTTGTGCACCCCTCATAGTGCACACACATGCAATCATTTTCCCAAGGGCATGTGCACCCCTGGTGACACATGCACACATTTCCTTCCTATCACTTTTACCCACGTGCATTTGTTTCTAACCCTCTCGATGTTGTGCACGACCCTATAAACATGTGTGCCTATGTGCATATTCTTTTTCCACATATACACCCATGTGCATACATCATCCTACACCTGTGTGTGATGACACATGTGTGCCCCTAAGGTGCATGCACATGTCATCACGACCCCTAAAAATCCTAATAAATGTTATTAAATGCTATAAATAACAAGAAGAGGATAGGGTACTCACATAGGGTCCATTATTCAACAACCGTGTGTACTCCCATACTTTTTCAGCTCACCTTGTATGCCTCTAAACTTTGCCATCTCTCTCAATGGTCAGAGTAAAAAAAATAGTAAAATAACAGGGGCTCGGTAATTAATGAACTACTCACAATGATTTACCCCCCCCTTGAGAGGGGTATATATGGTCATTTTGACCCCTTCGTGATGCATTTTCACCCATCATGATGGCCAAGAGGCATAATTTACCCATCGTGATAATTCTAACTTCTTCTATCACCTGCCATGATATTCATTTTTAATAAATAATCAATTTTCGCCCACTTTCGTCTTGTCGGGGTATATTTTTGCTACCTGGCACCTGTTTCTTCTCCCTGGGGAATTTTTCTTACTTTCAGGTGATCCTCCCTCATCTAATTTCTTCTAAAAAATTAAAAAATATCAATAAACAAAAAAAAATAATATTTTCAAAAAAATTGCAAAAATCGTTAAAAATCCAAAAAATCATAAAAATTCAAAAAATTGCAAAAAATAAAAAAATGGTAAAAGATGGTACACAACTAAAGCCTGTGTCAAACACATTGTATTCAAATTATATCTTTCCTAAATTTTCATCTTGTTTCTGTAGTAACAACTCATGGATCATTTGGATCTACCCCATTACCAAAGTTTGCTTGCTTGCTATGTCTGTACTATCTTGGCACAACGAGTTGCCTGGTACTGTTTCGTAGCACACAAATGCTTTCTCATTGGACCCTTGTATCCACCATATCTCCCCTCGCATATATATTTTCTTGGGGCACCACTTTTAACCCTTGTCGTTACACATGAACATTTGGGATCTCCAACTTGATAACAAAACATTTATGCAACCTTCTTGAACATTGTTGGTTTGAGTATTTGTACTTCTTTCCCTGTTAGATCATCTTGTTTACTTCCTCGTATTGCATTGCATTTGGTATGTTGCATGGAGTGGGTGTTTTTAGCAATGGAAAATTGTTTGTATTATGGCTTTTCATGTCATTCTACACTTTTTTCGTATGCTTATATTTTAATAAGGACCGATGATGTAGATCACTGGCAATATGATGACACCAAAGTTGTTTAAAAAAATAATGGATGAAAGCTAGTTCTTTTATCTCTGAATTCATTTTTCTTCCCTCTCATTCTCCTATCAACACTATTCTTCCAATTCACTTGGGGCATCCCCCCTCCTCATTCTTCTATTATTTTCCTTCCTCTTTTTGATCGTCGATCGACCTCTTTCATCACCCCATCGACACTCGAGGGGGCATCCTTCACTCTACTAATTTTTCTTCTATCTCTTCAAAATTCACGTGTGTGTACTTGTTTACTATCTTTGAAGTGGCGTCACTTACGCCACCCCAAAGAGGGGAAAATGTAGACACCCATAATTTGGATCAAAGCAATTTTAATACTTAAATTATGCTAACTATCCCCTTTCCCGCAGATTGATGACATATCGTCAATAACGCACCATTTCTCTTCTATCACCATTAATTAATTACATTGCACTAATTAATTAACCCTCTTATCACTCAAGATGCCGATTAACGACCTTCCGTTAATTAGTATTTGTTTCTATTCGGATTAATTAATTATTCCTAATTAATTACTCTCTCTTCTATTAAATCAATAAATCATCATTTATTGGATTAAAATCCTCTCATAACCCAGATCATACTAACTTTCCTCTTAAAGTATTCTATAAGCTTGCACCTACCTATTAATTAATCACCCTTGATTAATTAAGACACCCCCTAAACTCCGATTGACCAATAATGATAAATTAAAATCTCCTAAATCAAACATAAAGTATGTTTATCTATTACTAACCTATCTTTGTTATTATCCCATATATAATAGGATGCAAATCTCTCTCAAACCAAAGGGTTATATAAATAACCCTCCTCCTACCTTTCTTCTTACACCTTTGCATGCATATAGCATAAACTATAGGCATTTTCATCTTTGAGCATCCTCCATTAGTTTTGAGCTAATATCTTCTTCTTGCATTTCATCCATCCAAGCTTTGAGTAATATGGAGAGAATCAAAATGGCCTTGTAGCCATGTTTTGATGAGACTCCATTCTAAAAACCTTGGGATTAAACAAACAATCACATTTTGATTACTAAGGATCTACATAGGTTCATTTCTAGTTTAGCATTCAAAGAGTAGAGATTAAGCCTAGCATGTTAGTTTGATTTTATTCAATGTTATATGCATGTTGATGATATTTAGTCTCCTTAAGCTCTTAACATGATGGCTTATGTTTAGTTATATTTGTTTTGGAACTATTAGGTGTTAGGTTCAATAATAACTACACCTTATGTTGAGCCTCTGAGTGAAGAATATTTGAATAGGATTTATGCATACACTATATAATATCTTGAGATAGTAGAACAATCAAAGGAAGGTGTGCTTCAGTGGGAAGATGTGCAGTTGGTTAGTGACACCACAAGTATTTATTGTGATCACTAAGACCATGACATGTATGAAATAGTCTAGTGCAATATGAAAAGGAAAGTAACTAGAATGATCAGACCACGCATGGTTAGGCACATGGGAAAAGATCAGTTACCTAGATATATTGGTGAAGAAAATCCTGAGTCCTTCTTACACACCATGGAGTAACATTGGTTGAATGAAGGAAATCAAAGGAACTTGTTAGTTTATAATTTTTGTGGGAAAGTAGTGCCTTTTTGGGTAGCACATAGGGATAACTTGTTGGGATGGTGAGAAGTGAGAATATAATTTTCAAAAACGTTCACTTGGAGAAATTCACCTATACATATCTGTGAATACCATGGGAATAATCCTTATTTGGTACAAGTCCATAACTATGAGAGAATATGGGCATAAGGTTAGGAGTCCATACCTCTATATTTATGGGTACATAAGTTCTATTCCACTCTTTGTAGCTATGCACACGTGTGGTATATACATACTGAGCTAAAAAGAGAGACTTCAAGCTGACGAGATATGACTGTAGGTATTGTTTAAACCTTTGATTACTTTTCTAATAAACCTCCAGTTCATGTAGCATTGTATATCATGAAGTATATCATGTAGGGGGGTAACGTAAAGGAATAAAATATCATGCTTGGGCTTTTCAGATAACCAGCTTCCGAGGCATGCTTGGATATAGAGGAAAAAAAAAATACACATGGGACATTCCTGGAAGGAGAAATAAAAGGGTAAAATGGTGTACCTCATTGAAAATTAAGAGGTTGAGAACCTGTACGTCAACCATACATAAGATGCACATGAAGTAATGGAAATAGTATATGAGAATGCCCATATATACGATGTACCCATGAAGACAAAGAAGGTTAACACTAGAACAGAGGATGTGCCTAAGGAATCCATCATTGGTGACTAATGGTATAAGAAGGAGGTAACAAAGATCATTAATATTTTTCACGACTTCTAAGATTTGTTCCCATGAGGTTACCATGGGTTGAAAGGGGTACACCCTTAACTAGGGGAGATGAAAATTAAGTCTAAGAAAGGCATGTAACCTGTTAGGAAGAGGCCTTATATGATGAAGCAAAATATGCACATGAAATTAAAGGAAGAAATAGATAAAATTCTTAAATTAGGAATTATTGAGCCAATTAAAGAGTCTAAGTGGGTTATCCCCATGGTCATAACTATCAAGAAGGGTGGAAGGATCTGGTTATATGTAGAATATAGAGATCTTAACACCGCATGTGTCATATATCCTTTTCCCACACCTTCAATAGAATAAATCCTTGAAGGTGTTATAGGGCATGAGACTTATTTAATTACAGATGGATTTTTAGGCTATCATCAGGTGCACATTGTTCCAAAATACTAGGAAAATATAACCTTTAGCACAACGTGGGGACACTTTGAATATTAATTTATTCTATTTGGATCAAATAATGTGCCCATTGTGTTTTCATGCAACGTTGTACAATATTTTCATGTTTTTATTCATAAGTTCTTACAGGTGCATTTAGACGATTGCATTTTGTATAGGTTAGTTAAGGATCAATTTGATAATCTAAGGCTCATGTTTGAGAGGTGCAAGAAGTTGAGCATCTCTTTAAACATTAAATAGTGTATCTTTGATACACCATTTGACACCTTGCTTGTACAGTAAATTTATACAGAAGGATTATTGATAGACCCAACCAAGGTTGTTGTAATATTGGGGTTAGAATATCCTACCAATCAAATCGAAGTGTGTGGTTTTTTGGGTCATATTGGCTACTATAGAAAATTTATTGAAGGATATGAAAAGATTGATATACCCATGGAAGAATTTGTCAATAATAAAGGAATATTTCATTTGGCTAATGCACAACAACTGAGACATTGAAGGAGAGGCTTTCCAATGTACCTATCTTGAACTTTGCTTCATTGAACAAGCCTTTTCATGTACATTTTAATGCTTTTGGTACAAAATTTGGCACAATCTTAGCGCAACCTAGAGAAGTTAATGTGGATCACCCCATATGATTTGCAAACAAGAAGTTTACACCAAAAAAAATAATTATACTATAATTGAGTGTGAGGTAGTGATTATGATTTATGTGCTTCATAATTTTCATCAATACTTGTTGGATACTCTGTTTATCTTTTATACAGATCATATGAAATTGAAATATTTGATCAACAAGATTATTTTGTAAGGGCACATATGCAGGTAGATACTTCTCTTTTAGGGGTTTGACTTCACAGTTGTTGTAAATCCAAGTAAGATAAATTCAGGGCCTAATCACTTATCAAGAATTAATTATGGTGAGGATGCGTAGTGTAACATATTTGACAAAACTATTACTTTTATTACATTAGCTCTTGACATTGCAAATGATGACATGTGATTTGTCTTAGGAAGGTATACTCTTATGACTTTTGGAAATCATGTTTACAATGGATAAATTATTGCTATGAAGAGATTCATTTTGTTGTGATTTCTGCTTACTTGAAAATGAGACCATTCATATTTTTGTACAACTTTAATTCATTTAAAAAAATAGGGATTATGAACTTGTATTGCTATTGTCTTAACTCATTTTATGTTGACAGAAATACCTTGGATTAATTCCATTGATCCAAGGTATGATTCAGTTGTCCTTACCTGCCTCATCTGGTTGATTTGGCATTACGAAACGGAAGGTGAAGGGGTACTAAGTTGTGTTTTGTTCATAAATTTAAAGGACCCAGCTTTAGGTGTCCTTGCTTTGCATCATATTGTAATTGGCCAGCCTAGGCCTTCTTGTTAAATATTTATAACACTGAATAGTGTAATAGGACCAAAGGCCTATTACTAAGATATTAAGGTTAACACCTTAACCTAGTTTTAATGTTCTATCCTATTTGGATTTTAACCTAAGGTATCTAAGACCTACCTAGGACCTATTACTAAACTACTAAGGTGACACCCCAACCTAATTTGGTATGGTTATGGTTGTGGAGGTTAGAAATAACCTAAGGAAAATAATATTTACCTAAAGACTAAGGTTGAATCCTAACCTAATGTTAATCTAACCTAAACTAATACTAATCTAATGGGTACCTATGGACTACTTGGAAAGTGGAAAGGGCAGTGACATCGGTTTTTAAGGCATTATGGGATTTGATTTTGGCATTAAAAACCTCTAAACTACCAGTTTTGGTGGAGGCATGAGGAGTTAGGGGGATACCTAGTTGGGATTATCACTAAATTTAAAATGAATGCAAAGTTTGAAATGGAGTTCACCAAATTTGGATGGTGGTGGCGTGGAGAAATAGGAGGGAAACACTGACTATCCTTACATTTATTGATCTTAGTTGTGGTAAAGAAACTGCCTAGGAGAGATGCATGGAATATTTATGAAGGGTTGTTTGATCATTTGTTCTTTTTTGATTTTTGCTCTGCATGGAGGTTTTGGTTCTTCGAACCAACAGTTATATTTTCAATCCTTCGATATTCTTGGAATTCTTGAGCTATTTTTGGATCCATTGGAAGTATAAGAATAATTAGGAAGATTGGAGTTGTTGACGACACTTGGAAAAAGAAACGATTATGGGAGCTCAGCTAGAAATCTTCTACAAATTGATAGGAAGCTCTATCAGGAATGATAGGCTCTACCCATTAAGTTCTTATTTTTACAAAGTTTTTTCATTAAAAATTTTTTTCTCTTAGAGAAAAATGGGTTTTATGTGATGTTTATCTTTCTTCATGCTTTTATTTTTTTCGTTCTATTCTACTTCTTTAATTCGCTATTTGAGGAACTAAGATCTGGGTTTGTTCCTTGTTGGAAAAATGAGTGAATATTGGTGTAATCATTGTTTGAACTGGAATTTTGACAATTTTTTGTGAACTTATGTTGACTGTCCAAAAAAATGGAATAGAGGGAATTTGTTGTTTGATGATGATAAGAGCTGGTTTTATTTCTTTTATTAAGTGAAGGTATGAAATGTGTTTCACATTTGTTGAGCTTGAGATGTTTCAAATATTTTTATGATTGTTCAAACTATGCTTAAGTAGATAGTTTGATTCATTGTTAGGATTCATTATTGTTAGTAAAACAATAGTAAATATCTTATAATGTTGTTGAGATGAGACGTTTTGAATTTGACAACTCTGTTGGATTGCTAAGAAAGGATTACATTTGGTTTTTTTCTCCTTTTCTTGATATGTGCTAGAACATGTTTAGCTTCTACTTTAACTTATATGAATTTATTTGTGTTTCTCACACCTATATGTTATGATAAGATTACTAATGAATTAAATGGTTTTGGGATCTGAGAGAATCTCTTAATACAATTGACTTGATGGTAGGGTTGAAATTTATTCATCTATTGTGATTTGAAAAGGGCTTATCGAGTTTATTTTATGCATCTTTTCTAAGTGAGATTTCAGGTTTTGGTAGTTACCTTATCGGTTCATCTTGTTGGATTACTAGTTCTTTCCATTCGAGTTTGATGTTTAGGTGATGTTGTAGGAATGAGGTAGCTCTATTTAACTTTAGATTGGCTCATTCTAGTCTGTTTTAAGTAAATGACTGTATGGGTTTCAATATGCTCTTGTCCTTTTGAGCTTGACTTTGAGCACCTGACTTGGGGATATGGAACTTTTGTTGTTCTTCTTTGTGTTGGAATTTGGGTTGGGGATCTTTCTCTCCTTACCTTGTAGATTGTTCCTTATATTTTTGTAAAGTTCAGAATATGGGATAGATTGACTATAAATCTTGTATATGTTTTCTACATTTACTATCAAAGGATGGCTAAGCTTTATTTGTGATGACATTTGAAAGTACATTGTGGTCGATTATGATTACATTATTTAATGATACTCTCTCTCTCTCTCTATCCTAAATGTAACAATTGGAGAAATGTGTAATTTGATGCTATTAATGTTGATATGAGTTGAATGCTCAGTTTTTGTTGGTTGCTTCAAGTTATGTTGCAAACTGAAATCATTTATATTACTCCTTTAGTATTAGCTTTAACAATATTGTATCAATGTTTGTTTATAGGTTGAGGGAACTATATCTTCAATTTCTCACCTTCATGATCGTAGTCGTATATCTCTTTTATGTATCAAATAGTTATAGTTTTTTTTAAATGATTACTAGAGTTGAATGAACTCTTGATCTGATTTGTCTCAGTTCTTTATTTCAGATTTGTATTTCTTATATTAAGAAAGAATTATGAGATCCTATCTCATCATTTTTGTTGACTTCCTTATCTCTCTTTTCTAAGTTGAGGAATGAAATATTGTTCTCTTCAAACTCTAAAGGAAGTATTAGTTTTTCTCTCTCCTTTTGTTCATTCTCTCGCTAATATTACCCCTTTTTTTAATGAGTTGACCTGTTCAGTTGTATTAGCTGAAGAAAAGGGTGGAATGGATAGTTGGAGGATATATCTTAATTCTTTGATAGTGATGTAATGATTTTGAGGTGCGACTACTTTCAGGTGTTTGTAAATGGAATCTATATTTCACCAAATATTTTGATGCTAAACATAAAACTTAGGCTATAGTTGGCTTTGAATTTGGAAGTTGTATCTTAAAAAGGAAACTCTTATTTTAGGATGTTGATAGTTATTCCTAAATTTTTTCATAGAGATTGAATGATCTTGGCCTTATTTGTTCTTTGATGAATTATGTTAATGATGAGTATTTTGAATCATTACTTCTTTAAAATAACTCTATTTTGGGGAATTAATAGAGTTATTAACTTTTTTATTTAGATTGAAAGAATCAAGAAATGAATCATAAATATCTATAGTAGGAATGTGATAAGCAATTCAGGTGGAATATTACTTATCTGATTTAATTCCTTATGAAATCATTGGATAAAGATTTTTTTGATTACATCATGATATATAATTAATGTTAATGTGATTTATCACTTTGTTCTTCCTTTCATGACTGTTATTTCTTAGGAATGTATCTTTTTGTAATGCTTTAACTATTTCTTAAAAGTAGAGTTATTTTTATGAAATAGTTAGTTGAAAGCACATCGTTTTAATGCTTAGTGCTTATCATGCTTAGTTCAATGAACTAACTTGTGCTAGAAATATTTGTAGATGGACTTCATAAGTGATAAAAGAAGACAAGTTCTTTTATGAAGTTACTTTTGTTTACCTAAGACTAGATATTTTATGAGGAAATATGATTCATTATTGAAACATATTGCAAGGGGAAATTTTTTATTTCTTATTGATTTTAGTAATGTTGTTTGACATGAAATATACCTAAAATGATTGGAATTGTAAAGTGTGTATTTCAGTATGATGAATGGAAAATATTAAGAGTTTACTTGTACTTGATGTGTCATTCTCTTTGTGCATTCTGTTAAGGGAATTTTTAAGCCTATCTATTTTGAACCTTTTCAATTTGACTTAAAATGAAATAGGTGGAAAGGGGATTTGATACACTATCCCTTTATTAAATGTAACTTATCAAGTTGGCGTTTATAGAAGATCATTTAACTAAGTCACTATGGTTTATTAAATGATGTTAATGGAAGTGCAAATTCATTATGATATCTTGTTTAATGTAAGAGGTTACAATGAACCCTAATTCTTAACAAGAAAGAGGAAGATGATCTACCTCTTGATCAATACCTTCATCGATATAAAATAAGTGAAAGGTAAAAAAATGAACGTTTAATAGTACACTTCATCTCAATGAATTCTAACATAATGGAATATGATTTAGAACTTAATCAAACTAGGAATGGTTGAGTAAAATGAGTAAACCTCATTATTTGTTTTTTGTTTCTGTTTTAATCAAATGAACCCTTAAGTAGGAATTTAATGATTAAAAAGGAAATCTTGATGTTTATTCAAAACATTAACAAGTCATTTATGGTTGGCAACCTTAGGGGTTAATTAAACTAGAATTCAACAGGGTTGTTGTAATTAGACCTTAATTGTAGAAAATAATTAAGTAATTAACTTCTTTCTTGGATAAGTACATCTTGATGAGATAACCCTGACAAATGTTGGCACACGCCAACTACAGTATAATGCCTTCATGAATATCTGAGTCTTCATGAGGATATTGTGTTGCAATTAACATGTTGCAACACCCTTCTACATTGAATCATCTACACTTACATAACTTGGAATTGTACTTGGATATACCCTCGGTTAGGTTAGAAGCATGATTTATAGTCAGGGATAACTCGATGACATAAGATAGCTAGACACACATGAATGACTTAGGTCAATCGAGTATGTCTATGTATCCTTAGTCCTTGCAAGTAGTCCTCTACACTAAACTATGTTGTTACCCTTGGTTAGGGTAAAACCTTGAAGAAGTGGACTGACATGAGTCAGTAAAGACAATTCTAGATAAAAAAATGAGTGGGGTGAAGGATGTATTTTGTTTGATGAGTATGTTGTCTAGGATTAGTAACATGAATAGTATGTTGGAAATATTTGGACAAAATATCACAAGCTACTGGTTGCGTTGTCCTATGTCACCTAGTTTAAGAAGTGAGATATCAGATGAATATTGGTAAAAAATATTCAGATAGGCCTCTTAAACAAAACACTCAATACCCAGAAAACAGTAAGAGAACCAAGTATACCTAGTATACAATTTAATGAGTTAACATGAGAGATCGGTGTTTCACCGAGTCATTACAACTGCATATGTTTATCTGTTATGAGATTGATTGACATGGAATGTGTGTGTTTGAAATTATGATTATTTAGAATAGAGATCTGTTATCCAAAATTCACCCCCAGGGTAAATTTGATAACATGCATCAGAATGCTCAAGTCCCAAGAAAGTAGATTGATTCAAGGAAAAAATCCATGTTTCTAGGGCCCCCTCGGATTTTTTCTAACTCTCCCGTCCAAGGAGAAAAGAGAAAGTTCTAAAAAAGGGGGAAAAATTTGTAAAAAACAAGCTTGGGCCAGAAAAAATCATGAAAAATGGCTAAGTCCTAGTCCTTGCAGCAGTTGGGACATTTGGGACATCGGGGTGCGAATTAGCTGAAAGGCTGCCAGGCGGTCTGCAGGGCAAAGGGACATCCAGGCCGTGGGGACGCGCAGGACATGAAAGGGCGAACCAGCCGAAGGTAAAAGAAAAATCGACTAACTGTTGTGCAGGCAAGGCTAGGACATCTGGACCGTGAGGACGCGAAGGACGCAAACCACCCAGATCGGCCGGCGTAGGGAACTTTCGTCTGGGATAGTTGGGACAAAGGGATGCATGGGACACGGAGAGCTGAGGAAGCCGAGAGCCAATGAAAGCGTGCCACGTGTCTCTACCTAAGAGGGACAAGGAAGCCCATTTCGGGGGGTTCGAAAGAAGTTGTCCCAGACAGCACTGGGACAATCGGGACAGAGGGATGTGAGGGACACAGAAAGCCGGTAGGCTCACGGATGAATCAGAATAGAACACATGTCCTAAGGGCCGTGGGGAGTTCGTGGTGCAAAAATTTTTTTTGGCTAAGTGTTTTTGGCCAATTTTTAGAGGGAGCGAGTTAGAGCATTGGCTCGAGCCAATAAAAAGAGGACGCATGTCCAATGGAGCAGGGAAGTGCGAAGCTCAGGGAGGAATTAAAGAATTTGGAAAAAGTTGGCCAAAAAGTTAAAAAGTAAAGGATGACCCCGCGCCCCTGTCCTCTAACCAGATCATGCCACGTGTCCCAAGTAGCGGGGACGCGGGGAAAAAGTGGGAAATTTTCCAAAATTACAAAAGTCAAAACTTTCAAGGAAAACCCACGGGTAAGGGAAGCAGAGAGAATTGCTCATCCAATCAGCACCCGACACGTGTCGTCCAGGTGGCGGAGCGCGGGAAAAAATTTCAAAAAAACCATTTTTGTCTATTTTGTGCCCTAAATCTTCAGGTCGCCATATCTTTCGATCCAGAGCTCGGATTTGCACGTTAATTATATCATTGGAAATCTTATAAAATTCTCTACATGATTCCAGGGTCAATCTTGAATTTTGGTTCAGTCTAGAGAGAGAAAGTTAAGAAACAGCTCTGACGCGTGTTCATGGCCAGAAGTGACATTTCAGCAACTAAATTTAATGCAGAATGGGTCGTATTCTCCTCCAATTCGGTCAAAAATGACAGGGTATGGGTTTGTAAGGTTCCCCATGCCATGTTAATGCATTTGTAGTTAAGGAGGGATGGGCTACCATGTTTTGTATGTTTTCTCTCGCCTGGGCTCAACCCATGCAATGTAAAAGCTAGTTTTGGCTCATTTTCTAAGGGGGGAATACTTTTTGGCATAGCAATCTTCTTCTTTCACCTCCAACAAGTGATTTTTGCAAGAATTAGACCTCTTCAAAGAATTTGAGAGGTTTTTTACCTCTCTGAGGTTGTAATGCAGTGGTTTTGACATTGGAAATGATAATGCAAGCTTTGTGAATGGGTTTTAGTCCTTTGTTTGTATTATTTGCTTCATTTCAGATCCTGAATTATATCTTATCAGCCTGTGTATGTTTTATGTTGCAATCTTTGGTTTATGTCTATTTGCATGACAAAAATATTCACCACTCCTTTTGGTGCATCACCATCTTTAGTTAGTTTCAATTTTTGCATTTCTATCCCGGTCTCCTTGCAATTTAGAGTAGGATTAAGATCTAAACCTCTGTAGTTGTGCAAATATAGATCTAAATCAAAGGAGTTTGAGGAACCAGCGTCTAATCTTGAGATTCCTCTCTCAGTTTCACAAGTCCCACACTTGGAGAGAGGTTTCCATGTTGTGCAATCACACTGGATGCTAGAGTGATCAACCTAGAAGCCTGATCTGGATCCAAGGGTGCTGTGATTTTGCACTAACAGTTTTGGCATGCCCGGTGGGACACTAGAAGTCTCATTTTTATTTCAGCAAAGTTGATGTGCATCTGCTGCAATTTTCTTGCTTGAAAAGAGCTATTATTTGCATATCTGGTGACTCCAAGGGGAAGAATCAACTGGTTTCAATAGTGCAGGCTTGAAAACTCATGAGAAGAGTCACCACGAGGTCAAGAGTTCGAGAAGAAGAAGTGCTATTTGAATACCTGCAATTATATTCAAGAAGAAGGTAAAGAGGAAGAAGGATTCAAAGGTCTCCATCTCCACCAAACAGAACTCTCTCAACTCCTCCACCTGGTAGGCCTTTCATTCAGTCAACAAGGGTTTTAAGACCAATTAGAATGGCACAAAACAACCCCTACGTCAACTTCACAGGCAGCAGCCCACTTGCCCTCAGTGCACAACATCCAATTCCCATTGTAGCCTTGAAGAAAATTCCTTACTTCACTGGAGAAAATCAGACTACTCCAGGTGATCATGTTAAAAATATTGCTAACCTTTGTGCAATTCATGAAATCAATGAGATGCAAGTGGCTGTCAAGTTATTGGCATCTTCATTCAAGGGTAAAGCATTGCAATGGTTTATGAGCCTTAGAGCTGGTTCTATCACAAATTGGAATCAGCTGTGTATAGCACTTCATGAGCAATTTGGAGAAAAGGGAGACAACTTGTCTCTTTTGGAGCAGCTGACAACCATCAAGATAGCTCCTAATGAGTAGTTGACCGATTTCAACTTCAGATTTCAAAAGACTTGGGAGAGAATTCCAGTGGCAGTCAGGCCAATAGCAGAAGGTGCTTTTCTCTACTATCTCAAAGCTCTAAATTCTTATATTTCTATGTTAATTCAGTCCATGGGAGGCATAACTATCCCTATGGCTTATAGCATTGCCATTAGGGCTGAAAATTGTTTGATCCAAGCTAGCAAACTTGCCCCTAGACCTCCCATGCCACTGTTTCCAAGTTTAGAGAGCCCAAACACCCATCAAGCACCTAGTTTGGCTCCTTCTCCCACTCCTAGAAACCAGAGTTCAAATGAAGCTTCCACTTCATCTCCAAGTGCCCCAAATGAGCTTCAAGAGGTCATGAAGCAATTGTAAAACCTAGGCAATGAGCTAGTTACTCTCAAAAGGCAACAAGCCCAAGGTTTTAGACCTTCTTATCACCCCCAAGCTCAGCCTAATAGGCAGCCATACCAACCACAAAGACCACCTCATCCAGCTGCAAATATGAATCAAACAAGGCCTCCTGCCAATAGACCATTTTAGCCCTATAATCCAAATGCCATATCTGCCTCTAAGGCATTGGTGCCAACACAAAACAACATTGCTCAGGAGTATGATTGGTGTTTTCCATGCAATGAGCCTCATAACCAATCCATGTGCTTCAATGGTGCTTTGAATCAAGCATTAATGGTGACAACTACTGGTGTGGAGGGTGAGAGCATTCAAGGAAACAACCAACAACAAGAAACATTCCAATAACAATCAGCCCCAAATGACACCACATTGGTAAATTGGTAAGCAGAAGATTTCTGTGGCATGAATCAAGCAGTTTCTCAAGGTGTTGTTGCCAACACAAGGTTAAAAAGGAGGAATTTGGGTGAAGAACAGCCATTAGCCCCAACCAATCCACAACCTCCCATGGCTCCACAAGTGGTTGGCAAGCAAAATCCAATTTCAAATGCACAAGGGCAGCCAAGAATAGCCCCTAGGCCAACTCAAATACCAGTTGTTGCTGCCCACATGCAAGGAGTGAATGTGCAAACCAAGGGACAACAAAGAGATCCTTCATCACCATTCAGTATCATTGATCAGATGAAAAAGACAAACGTCAATATATCAATGTGGGAATCCCTATCCATCCCAGGCCAAAGAGATCTACTGTAAGCTGTCATGAAGGACTGGCCAACTTCAAATCAGCAAGTTCAGATGTAAGACAAAGTGCTTACAAATGCTACCCAACCTGAGGGAAATCATGGAGGATAGCAGGGTAAAATGTTGAAGCCCCCTCCTTTCTATGTTTCATTGGTCATTGGAAATCAGCTAGTGCATAATTGCATGATAGACTCCAGGGCAAGTAGCTTGGTAATGCCTAAACAAATATCTGATCAACGAGGGCTCTAGTATGAAACCATATCCAAATGGGTAGTGCAGCTGGATGGGACAACAGTAACAATAGTTGGGGTGATTAGAAACTTGAGTCTTACCTTGCACGCATGTCCAAAATGTTGTTGTTTTACAAGATGTATCAGTCATAGACCTTCCACCACTCTTTGCCCTTTGCTTGTCAAGGGACTTCACAGCCAAGATTGGGGGATATTTGTCTGCTGATTGGTCACACATGCTGTTCAGAATGAGGTATGAAACTAAGGCTACAATCAGGTCTGAACCTATTGCAAACTTTCATATTGAGCCTTACACTCCAAGTCAGATTAATACCAATTGCTTAGCATTTGATCAAGAAGATCACTCAAGCACTGATGAAGCTGACACCAAGGTTGGAAGCATCCCGGATCTAACTCTTGATGAATGGGCAAACAAGATACATGCATTTGATCCTTATCAAGAAGTGGAAGAATCTGAGCTAGGGGTCTATTGCATACACGAAGAAAATCAGCCTATTCCTAACATCACCAAGCCAAACCACAAAGATGACAATGAGGTATGGCAGCTATTTTTTGATGGGTCAAGGAGTAGACAAGGTGTAGGAGGTGGATCCATGCTTGTTTCACCTTAAGGAGTAAAGTATTATTCAGCTTTTAGATTTCAGTTTGCATGCTCCAATAACACCACTGAATATGAAGCCTTGGTGCAAGGAATGCATTGGGCAATCAAGAAGAAAATAAAGAACTTGCAAGTCTTTGGGGAAAGTGAATTGATTGTAAATCAGGTTAAGGGACAACATGCTAGCAAGAATGATCTACTCAGGTGCTACAAGAATAGGGTGTGGGACCTCATGTAAGATTTTGAGGGTTTTGGCGTCAAATCCATTCTTAGGAAAGAGAATCAAGCTGCTGACAGGCTTGCAGTAGTAGGGGCAGCCTTTGACATTGTGGAAAGCATTCAACAAGACAAGGTATAGCCAAACATCCACGTGATTATGAGGCCTTCAGTACCAGATAACAATGTTAGTTGGCAAGTGTTTGAGAATGACCAGCAAATCATCCATTTCTTGCAAGAAGAAGCTAAGTTCTCAGTCAAGAATCAAGAAAGATTGGAACAACAGTATGGTGACCAAGTGGTACAGCTGACAACTAACAAGCTGCCCAAGGGACTTATCACTTTGGAGTCCATTTTTAACCCCAATGATCAGTTTATAAAGGAGAAAGCAAACATTCAGGTCAAGAGAGAGGATTCAGTATCCATCTTGGTAGAAGAGAACAAACCATTGCAAATTGGAAGGGTGACAACTGAACAAGAAAGGTATGAATTCATATAACTGTGTCAAGAGTTCCCTGACGTGTTTTCTTGGAGCTATGAAGACTTGAAAGGTTTCAATCCCAACTTAGCTCAGCATACCATTGAATTGGATCCAAATACTAAGCCTGTCAGGCAGAAACAAAGACTAGTCAATCCACACATGGAACCTCTCATGAGGAAAGAATTGGACAAGTTGATTGAGTCAAGGATCATATTCCCAATCAAGCATTCCAGTTGGGTTGCCAACTTAGTTCCAGTCAGAAAGAAGAGTGGAGAGATCAGACTGTGTGTTGACTTCAGAGACTTGAATAGAGCCTCTCTCAAAGACCATTACCCACTCCCTTCCATGGAGAAAATATTACAAGTTGTGGCTGGCTCCGAGGGGTTTTCACTACTTGATGGCTACTCAGGCTACAATTAGATTATGGTGAAGGAAGAGGACCAGTTCAAGACAGACTTCACAACCAAATGGGGAACTTTTACATACATGAAAATGCCATTTGGGCTGTCCAACACTGGTGCTACCTTCCAAAGGGAAATGGACATGGATTTCAAGGGTTTGATTAACAATGTGGTGCTGATTTACCTTGATGATATCACTGTTTTTTCCAAAAATGCAGCAGACCACCTCTCTCATTTGAGACAAGTCTTCATGAGGTGCAGGAGATTTGGAGTGTCTTTGAATCCTAAGAAGTGCATCTTTCTTACACCTGAAGGAAAGCTCCTTGGCCATATTATCTCAAAATAAGGATTAGCAATTGATCCAGAGAGGGTTGAAGCCATAAGAGCACTACCATTGCCAAGCCACAAGAAAGCCCTTCAGAGTTTCTTGGGAAGGATAAACTTTGTTCAGGGGTTTATCCCAGATTTTGTAGCCCTTGTCAAGCCCATCACCAAAATGTTAAAGAAGAGCATGGCTTTCAAGTGGACAGCAGAAGGCAAGGAGGGTTTTGAAGCAATCAAAGAAGCCATCTCTCAAGCACCAACTCTCATCAACCTGGACTTCTCCAAGGATTTCATCCTCTATGCATTCGGAGGTAATGACACTATTTCTGCCATTTTGGTACATCAGAATAAGGATAATGATGAGCAGCTAATTGCCTTCTTCAGCCGGAGCCTAGATGACTATGAGGTAAGATACTCTTTTATTGAGAAGCATGTACTTGAAGTAATCAGAAGCTTGAAGAAATTTAAGCATTTAATCTCAAACAACAAGGTCCAGTTGCTGGTCTCACATGTTGGGGTCAAGGACTTCCTCCTCAACAAGGATTTGAATGAGAAAAGGGTAGGTTGGATCACCCGTGTCATGGAGTATGACATTGAGATCAAGATCACCAAGCTGGTAAGAGGGAAAGGATTGTGTGAGCATCTGGTTTTGGGGGAGCAAAAAGAAGTATGCAATGAAGAAGAGGCTGTTTTGACAGTCCAGAACAACCATGAGCCAAGTGGCAATCAAGAAGAAGAAAATACTACCCCCACTCCTTGCTGGACCCAAGGTATAATGCACTTTCTAGGCATAGGCCTATGCCCTCTGGAGATGAACAAGACCCAAAGGAGACACTTCAGATTGCAGGTTATTCCGTATGTCATTTTTGATGGATTTTTGTAAAAGAAAGATGTGAATGGAGTGTTGCTGAGATGCATTAGCACAAATCGGATACAAAGGGTGCTGGAAGAGTTCCATGGTGGACCAGCTGGCAGTCATTTTGCACTAAGAGTGACAGCTCTAAAAATCATGAAGGCTAGTTATTATTGGCCTAAAATCTTCATTGATTGCTATGCATGGATCAAGAGGTGTAAGAATTGTGCATTCTTCATAGGAAAAGAGAGACTTGCTGCCCTTCCATTACATCCAATCTCAGTTGACCAGCCATTCATGCAATGGGGTTTGGACTTCATTGGAGTCATTAATCCCAATTCAAGCGAAGGGAACAAATGGATTTTGACAGCCACGGACTATTTCACCAGATGGACAGAAGCAGTAGCACTCAAAGAGGTAACTGAGTCTAGCATCTTAGACTTTTATGAGGGGATAACAACTAGATTTGGTGTACCTGCTACAATAATCTCTGATAATACAATGGCATTCATTAGATCTAAGGTGACTGAGTGGGCTGTCAAGAACGGTATCTACCTAAGCACTTCATCAAACTATTACCCTCAAGGTAATGGCCAGGCCGAGTCTACAAACAAGAAATTGTTAAGGATCATTAGGAGGACTCTTAACGAAAATCAGAGGTCTTGGCATACCAAACTAAAATCAGCCTTATGGGCTGATAGGATAACTCCCAAAAGATCCACAGGTAACTCTCCATTCAAACTTGTCTATGGAAGAGAGGCAATCTTTCCCATATCACTTGAGTTGCCAACATTGGAACTCATGAAGCAGCTGGAGTTGCTAGAGTTTGAGCCCATGGAGGTGAGGTATGCAGAGTTGATGGAGCTACAAGAGATCAGAAATCAGGCATCCCAAGCAATGGAAAAGGATCAAGTAGTGATCAAAAAGGATTTTGATAGGAAGGCCAAGGATAGATCTTTTCAAGTTGGAGATCTAGTGTTGAAATGGGATGTGGATAGAGAAAAACCAGGAAGGCATTCAAAATTTGATGCCATTTGGAGTGGCCCATACATGGTCACGAAGTGCAAGAACAACAATGCTTTCCAATTGGCCTCGTTGGATGGTGAAGAACTACAGATTCCAGTCAATGGAATCTATCTCAAGCATTGCTTCTAGAGGGACATTCACTACCTTGTAAATATTAGGTTAGATTTTCATTCCTCTAAGTGCTTGTGCACATTGTTTTGCTATAGGATAGTTTTGTTTTCCCTAAGTGCTTTGGCACAGCTTGCTGTCCATGGATATTTTTTGTTGTCCTTGCTCCCATCAGGTGATATTCCATCTTCCCCCTTACACATTCTGAGTCAGTTAAGGTTCTAAACAGAATATTTGATGACTCCATGCCCAATGGACTACTTCAGGCAACTGGTATCTTCTACCTAGCACGCAGGTGCCCCCGCTGAGTCGCCAAATTGTTATCCAAAATTCACCCCCAGGGTAAATTTGATAACATGCATTAGAATACTCAAGTCCCAGGAAAATAGATTGATTCAAGGAAAAAATCCATGTTTCTAGGGCCCCCTCAGATTTTTTCTAACTCTCCTGTCCAAGGAGAAAAGAGAAAGTTCTAAAAAAGGGGGAAAAAGTTGCAAAAAACAAGCTTGGGCCAGAAAAAATCATGAAAAATGGCTAAGTCCTAGTCCTTGCAGCAGCTGGGACATTTGGGACATCACAGTGCGAATCAGCCGAAAGGCTACCAGGTGGTCTGCAGGGCAAAGGGACATCCGGGCCGTGGGGACGCGCGGGACGCGAAAGGGCAAACCGGCCGAAGGTAAAAGAAAAATCGACTAACTATTGTGCAGGAAAGGCTAGGACATCTGGGCCATGAGGACACAAAGGACGCGAACCACCTGAATTGGCCGGTGCAGGGAACTTTTGTCTAGGACAGTTGGGATAAAGGGATGCGCGGGACGCAGAGAGCCGAGGAAGCCGAGAGCCAATGAAAGCATGCCACGTGTCTTCGCCTAAGAGGGATAAGGAAGCCCATTTCGGGGGGTTCAGAGGAAGTTGTCCCAGACAACAATGGGACAATCGGGACAGAGGGACGCGAGGGACGCAGAAAGCTGGCAGGCCCACGGACGAATCAGAATAGGACACGTGTCCTAAGGGCCGTGGGGAGTTCGCAGCGCAAAACAAAATTTTGGCTAAGTGTTTTTGGCTGAGTTTTAGAGGGAGCGAGTTGGAGCATTGGCCTGAGCCAATAAAAAGAGGATGCGTGTCCAATGGAGCAGGGAAGTGTGGAGCTCAGGGAGGAATTAGAGAATTTGGCAAAATTTGGCCAAAAAGCTAAAAAGTAAAGGATGACCCCGCGCCCTTGTCCTCTAACCAGATCATGCCACGTGTCCCAAGTAGCAAGGATGCCGGGAAAAAATGGGAAATTTTCTAAAATTACAAAAAGTCAAAACTTTCAAGGAAAACCCACGGGTAAGGGAAGGAGAGATAATTTCTCATCCAATCAGCACCCGACACGTGTTGTCCAGGTGGCGGAGTGCGGGAAAAAATTTCAAAAAAATCATTTTCGTCTGTTTTGTGCCCTAAATCTTCAGGTCACCATATCTTTCGATCCAGAGCTCAGATTTCCACATTCTTTATATCATTGGAAAGCTTATAAAATTCTCTACATGATTCCGGGGTCAATCTTGAATTTTGGTTCAGTCTAGAGAGAGAAAGTTAAGAAACAGCTTTGACGTGTGTTCATGGCCAGAAGTGACATTTCAACGACTAAATTTAATGCAGAATGGGTCGCATTCTCCTCCAATTTAGTCAAAAATGATAAGGTTATGGGTTTGTAAGGTTCCTCATGCCGTGTTAATGCATTTGTAGTTAAGGAGGGATGGGCTCCCATGTTTTGTACGTTTTCTCTCTCCTAGGCTCGACCCATGCAATGTAAAAGCCAGTTTTGGCTCATTTTCTAAGGGGGGAATAATTTTTGGCATAGCAATCTTCTTCTTTCACCTCAAGCAAGTGATTGTTGTAAGAATCAGACCTCTTCAAAGAATGTGACAGGTTTTTTACCTCTCTGAGGTTGTAACGCAGTGGTTTTGACATTGGAAATGATAATGCAAGCTTTGTGAATGGGTTTCAGTCCTTTGTTTGTATTATTTTCTTCATTTCAGATCCTGAATTATATCTTATCAGCCTGTGTATGTTTTATGTTGCAATCTTTGGTTTGTGTCTATTTACATGACAAAAATATTCACCACTCCTTTTGGTGTATCACCATCTTTAGTTAGTTTCAATTTTTACATTTCTATCCCTGTCTCCTTGCAATTTAGAGTAGGATTAGGATCTGAACCTCTGTAGTTATGTAAATATAGATCTAAATCAGAGGATTTTGAGGAACCAGCCTCTAATCTAGAGATTCCTCTCTTAGTTTTACAAGTCCCACACTTGGAGAGAGGTTTCCATGTTGTGTAATCACACTGGATGCTAGAGTGATCAACCTAGAAGCCTGATCTGCATCCAAGGGTGCTGTGATTTTGCACTAACAAGAGCATTATATATATATATATAATTCCTTGTTTCTAAAGTCTTAAAATGAGAATGTTACATCTTGGTGTCAGAGCTAAAGGTTACAGGTGTTAGACCTATTGTGTGCATAATCTGATAAAAAATTAAATTTTCTTATTAAACAAGAGGAAATGTTGCAAACAACCCACCACCTGGTGGAGAAGTAGCTACTACCAAAAAAATAGATTAGATCCTTGCTACCTTGTTGGACACACGAGATCATTTAGCTATACTTGAACAACAAGTAATGGGAAATGAGGAGGAAGAAGATGCTGGTAATAACAATAAGCCACCTCCTGTGAATAATGCTAATATTGGAAATTTAGGTGTTGATAACAATAATATAGCCAATTCCAACGATAATGTTAATGCACTTGATTATCCTGAAAAATAAAAAGGTAAGGTTGACAATTGAACTCACTAATGATATAAAAAGGATAATTCAACCCAAGTTTGATGGAACTACATTAGGTGAGGAAGATGAGAATTGGCTCAATGAAATGGAGAAGTACATTGCAATAAGGAACTTCTCAGAGGAAACTAATGAAATATGGGGAGCTTATCATCTTTCCCATGAAGCATCTTCATGGTGGGACAACTGCAAGGCTGAGCTAAACATTGATGAAACAAATATTACTTGGTATCAATTTAAAAGTTATTTTAGGAAATGATGGCTACCAAAACTTTATTATGATAAGAAAATGACTAAATTTCAGATCTTATCTCAAGGAAAATTAACTGTAATAGAGTACTGGGAGCGGTTCACTAAACTCCTTAAGTATGTACCTCAGTATCAAACCGATGAGAAGTTTAGGATATAAAAATTTATCATGGGATTAAATCCCATTATAGGTGGTGAAGTGGATATTCATAGCCCAACCACTATGGAAGGAGTAGTTGAAAAAGCCATAAGGAAAGAACAAAAATTGAAAGCAATCTCTTCCCGTAAGGAGGAAATTAGAAAGAAAATTCCAAATTCTTCATCGTCTCTTGCACCTAAAAAGGGGCCATGGAAGAAGTTTGGTACGAAAAATAAATTTGTAACTGAAAAAAAAAGAAAACAACAACAAATAAACCCACTACTAATGTGTGAAATAACTTTGTCAAGAATAATAATAACAGGCAGGAGTCCTATGGAGGTCAGAATGATAACTTTAAGGCTGGAAATAAATTTGAGCCTAAAAAGGGACCTGTACGAGGCTGTTACAATTGTGGCAAGGATCATTATGCAAATAAATGTCCTTTAAAGAAGGATGTCTGTAATCAGGAGTACAAGATACACGTTGCAGTAGCTGAAAAACATGCTAAAAAGAAAGTCACACCCATAAAGGTTCCAGGTAAGTTATTTGGCATACATGTGACTATATTTTTTGATACTGGAGCTACTGAATGTTTTATTTCTTCTAAATTAGCATTGAAATTAAAAATAGAAGATGGAAAAATGGATAAATCATGGGTTGTATATTATGGAAATAATGTTGTTCACACAGTTAGTATGTGTCCTTTTGGAGCAGTCCTTGACTTACCTAGTTTTTCCACTGAGTTTTACCTTTATGTTGCTCCTTTGGGGTCTTATGATGTAATCATAGGTGTTAATTGGCTAGCCGAGCATAAAGAAAAGGTTGAATATTTTGAAAAACATATTAGTTGTTTGGATGATCTACAAAAAATAACAGACATTTAGGGTGTGAAATGTGAAATTTCAGTTAGGAAATTATTATCTATGAACTTAAAAAGGTAAAAAACAAAGGCTGCACTTTGTATGTAGTAAAATTTTCTGAAACAACAAAATAAAGTAGTGAATTCTTGGAAATGTATCCAATGTTACAAAATTTTAGTGATGTATTTCTAGAAGAGTTACCTGGTCTTCCACCCAAATGGGAGTTTGAATTCACAATTGAGATCAAATCGGGAACTGAACCTATTTCCAAGGCACCTTATAAAATGACTACAATTGAGTTGATAGAACTTAAGGCACATTTACAAGAAATTTTGTCTAAAGGTTTGTTTAGATCGAGTGTCTCACCTTGGGAAGCACTGGTAATCTTTGTGAAAAAGAAATATGGAACACTTAGATTGTGTATCGATTATAGGATGTAAAAAAAGGTAACAATTAAGAACAAATATCCACTTCCTAGAATTGATGATTTATTTGACCAGATGTAGGGTGTATCAGTGTATTCTAAAATAGATCTTTGATTTGGATATCATCAGTTATGAATAAAGGATGAGGATATTCATAAAATAACTTTTAGAACCAGGTATGGACATTATGAATTCATGGTTATACCTTTTGGATTAATGAATGCACCTGCAAATTTTATGAATTTAATGAATAATATTTTTCAAGAATACTTGGAAAAATTTGTGATTGTATTCTTGGACGATATTCTCATATAATATAAAATCATCAAAGAACATCATGAGAATTTTAAAGTAGTTATGGAAATCTTGAGAAAAAGAAGGTTGTTTCGTAAGTTGTCTAAATGTTCTTTCTATGATACAAAAGTGCACTATTTGGGTCACGTCATAAGCAAAGATGGAATAGCGGTAGATCCCTCTAAAATTATTGTAATAAATGAGTGGCTTGCACTAAAGAATGTACATGAAGTTAGAAGCTTCATGGGTCTTTCTGGTTATTATAGGAAGTTTTTTAAAGACTTCTCAAAGGTTGCTACACCAATAACTTCATTACAAAAAAAGGATAGGAAATTTGTATGGAATGAAAAATTTGAATTTTCATTTAAGACTCTGAAGAATCAGTTAACTTCGGATCCTCTTTTGGCTATACCCAATCCTAATGGAGACTTCACTGTTGTAGCAAACGCATCTGAGGAAAATCTTGAAGGTATTCTGTTACAAAAGGATCATGTTATAGCTTATAAAAGTAGAAAACTCAAGTTACATGAGCTAAATAATGCTTCACATGATCTAGATCTTGCTGCCATTGTTCATGCACTTCAGGTATGGAGGCATTATCTTCTTGGTAGACCCTTTGAACTTAAACTTGATCATCATGGGTTGAAGTATATTTTTACTCAGCCAAATTTGAATGCAAGACAATGAAGATGGTTATAATTTCTATCTCAATATGATTTTGACATAAGTTATATTAAAGGAAAAGAAAATAGTGTTGTAGATGCTTTAAGTCATAGGAAGTACATTTATGCTCTTATAATGTTGAGAACTTAGTTTAAGGATGAGGTAACAAGTGTTATGGAATCTGATTCTTATTTTCAGCAAGTAAAGACGACACTTAATATAGATCCAAATGATGTGAGATATACAGGTTTTCACTTTGGAAATGAAGGAATCATGCGGTTTGAAAAAAAGGTATACATACCCTTATTAAATGACTTAAGGAAGAAATTATTAGCTGAATTTCATAATTCACCTTTTTCTAGACACCTGGCATTATAAAAATTCTTGTTTCTATAAAACAACAATATTTATGTAAATGGATGAAAAAGGATGTGATAGAATTTGTGACAAATTAATTAAAATGTCAACATGTTAAAGCTGAGCATATGCATCCAACTGGTTTAATGTATCCTCACAGCATACTGCATTATAAATGGCAAGTGATAAGCATGGATTTTGTTCAAGGGTTTCCTATGTCAAGAAGTAAACATGATGTTATCCTAGTGGTTGTTGATAAACTAACAAAGGTAGCTCATTTTATGGTTGGAAACCTTAAGGATGATTCACCTATTTTAGCAAAAATATTTGTGCATGAAATGTTTAGATTACATGGGGTACCTGAGTTGATCATATCTGATAGAGATCCAAGGATGAAATCTATATTTTAGAAAAAATTTAATGCATCCCTAGGGACTAAGATGAATTTATGTTCTACCTACCACCCGAAAATAGATGGATAGACTGAAAGAGTTAATCAGGTTTTAGAAGATATGTTATGAATGTATTACATGGATTAGTAGTATAAATGGGAAGATTACCTTCAATTAGTTGAGTTTTCTTATAATAACACATATCACTCCTCTATGAAAATGACACCTTTCGAAGCATTATATGGAAGGAAATGCAGAACTCCGATTAGTTGGGATAACATTGAGGATAGAGAGGTAATTGGACCTGAAATACTTACGAAAATAGAACAAAAAGTTAAAATGATTCGTGAATTCTTGAAAGAAGCTACAGATAGGAAAAAGAGTTATGCAGACTTAAAGCGGGTTGATAAGAAATTTAAACTTGGTGAGAAGGTATTTCTATGGGTTAAACCAAAAAAAAGTTCTATAACTTTTGGCAAGGCTACCAAGTTATCACCTCATTATGTGGGACCCTTTGAAATTATTGAAATAATCAACACTATAGCTTATTGTTTAGCTTTACCTCCTACTTTATAATGAATGCATGATGTTTTACATATTTCTCTACTTAAGAAATACATTTCAGATTTATCACATGTGTTAAATTGGAATTCCTTGTAGGTCCAAAAAACAGGAATAATCATGGTTAAGCCCATTTGAGTGATGGAAACTTGCTAGTTGCACTTAAGAAATTGTGAAATAATCCAATGTAAGGTCCAGTGGGATCAGTTTAACGAAGAAAGTGCAATATGGGAAAATATGAAGGAGATGAAAACTACATTTCCATACTTGTTTGAATAGAATTGATTTTGTTCATTGGTAAAATTTTAATATTTTATTCATGACATGTCAATAAATCTGCCAATCTTGGGTAGATACCTCACTATTTAAAATGGACAACTACTTTAATGCTGATTGTGGAAATTGAAAATCCAATTTTTTAAGAATGTAAGAATGGAAGTATAATAATTTGATTTTTCCTTGATGCAAATTGTTTAAATAAGATAATCATCGGGACAATGATTCTTCTTAGGAGGGAAGTATGTAACATCTTTGACAAAACTATTACTTTGATAACATTTCCTCTTGACATTGCAAACATTGACATGTGATTTGTCTTAAGAAGGTGTACTCTTATGACTTTTGGAAATCATGTTTGCAATAGATAAATTATTCCTGTGAAGAGATTCACTTTGTTGTGATTTATGCTTACTTGAAAACAAGACCATTCATATTTTTGTACAACTTTAATCCATTTTAAAAAAATGAGGGGTTATGAATTTGTATTGCAGTTGTCTTAAATCATTTTATGTTGACAAAAAGACCTTGAATCAATTCCATTGATCCATGGTATGCTTCAGTTCTCCTTACCTGACTTGTCTAGTTGACTTGGCATTCTGAAATGGAAGGTGAAGGGGGACTGAGTTGTGTTTTGTTTATAAATTTAAAGGACTTAGTTTTAGGTGTTTTTATTTTGCATCATGTTGTAATTGTCCAGCCTGGGACTTCTTGTTAAATATTTATAATGCTGAATAGCGTAATAAGACCAAAGACCTATTACTAAGATATTAAGGTTAACACCTTAACCTAGTTGTAATGTTCTATCCTATTTGGATTTTAACCTAAGGTAGATAAGACCTACCTAGGACCTATTACTAAACTACTAAGGTGACACCCTAACCTAAGTTGGTATGGTTATGGTTGTGGAGGTTGGAAATAACCTAAGGAAAATAATATTTACCTAAAGACTAAGGTTGAATCCTAACCTAATGTTAATCTAACCTAAAATAATACTAAGCTAAGGGGTACTTATGGACTACTTGGCAAGTGTAAAGGGAAGTGGTGTCAGTTTTCAAGGAATTAATGGGATTTTATTTTTGTATTAAAAATAAGGAGTTAGGGGGATGCCTAGTTAGCATCATCACTAAATTTAAAATGCATGCAAAGTTTGAAATGGAGTTCACCAAATTTGGATGGCAATGGCATGGAGAAATATGATGGAAACACTGACTATCTTTGCATTTATTGATCTCGATTGTGGAGAAGAAATTACCTAGGAGAGATGCATGACAAATTTTGGAAGGGTTGTTTGATCATTTTTTCTTTTCTAATTTTTACTCTGCATGGAGGATTTGGTTCTTCGAAGAAAAATTTCTATTTTAAATCCTTCAAAATTCTTTGCATTCTTGAGTTATTTTTGGATCCAGTGGAAGTATAAGAGGAAGTAGGAAGATTGGAGTTATTGACGACGCTTGGAAAAATAAAATATTATGGGAGCTCGGATGGAAATCTTTTACAAATCGATAAGAAGCTCTATCGGGCATGATAGGCTCTACCCATTAATTTGTTCTACTTTTTACTAAGTGTTTTCATTAAAACAACTCTTCTCTTAGAGAAAAATGGGTTTTATGTGATGTTTATCTTTCTTCATGCTTTAATTTTTTTTACTCTATTCTCCTACTTGAATTTGCTGTTTGAGGAAATAAGATTTTGGTTTGTTCCTTGTTAGAAGAATGAGTGAATCTTACTTTAACCATTATTTGAACTGGAATGTTGACAATTTTTTGTGAACTTCTATTGACTGTCCAAAAAAATGGAATAGAGGGAATTCACTATTTGATGATGATAAGAGCTGGTTTTATTTCTTTTATTGGGTGAAGGTATGAAATTTGTTTCACTTCTATTGAGATAGATATGTTTTAAATCTTGTTATGACTATTCGTGCTGAGTTGTGGAGTTCAATTACTTCATTTTAGCATGTAATTGGAACTTGCTGGAAAACACAGTAACCGACATCAGTTAAGGGCTGACCAACATCGGTCAGGGAAGATAGGCATCGGTCAAGGGAAAGTAAGAACTGATGATGGTTAGGTAGAACCGGCATCGATTACCTATGCGATGAAGTTTTAATCAACTCTCAAGAATTACATCTATTTTTACTATTAAAATAGATTTATTAATTGTAATTGCATGGCTAAGTGCCCGAAGGCTAAAAATGACTATATGAAGTTAAAATTAGGGTTTAGAAGTAATGGTGTGGATTATAATTACAAGATAATTATGTGAGAGAGAATTCTGTGTAGAAAAAAAAGCTTGAAGGAAGAAATTACTAAACATCTGAGAGGTGTGGAAGATTGTAAATATCCATTGTATATCTTATCAAAGCTTTGGATAATAGATTGGCTTATTTCTTGGTGGACGTAGCCCACGCTGGGTGAACCACATTAAATATGGTGTTGATTTATGTCTCTTGTTTTATATATTTCTTTTGGTAGAATATCAGTTTTTATATGCATGTATGCTTAGATATGATATATTGTCTGTACAACCGGTGTGCTAACCCCAATAACCGTTATCAGAGGTTTGTTTGAGGGTTTTGTGTGTTGAAATATTTAATCACAGAGGGTTTTCTGATTGAGTGGGAGCTATAACAATGGTAGAAAATAAATACAAGGTAGTGAAATTTGACGGCTGAAATTATCAATTATGGAAAATGCAGATTGAGGATTATATGTATAAAAGAGATTTGTACTTGCCATTGGATGAGAAGTCTATAGACCTATAAAGATGATTGATGAAGAATGGAATATTCTTCAACAGAAAGGCTCTGGGATCTATAAGATTGAACCTGGCAGCATCCATGGCTTCCAATATTATAGAAGATGACTTCTACGGTAGGGTTACTAAAATATCTTGCTAATTTATATGAAAAACCTAGTGCTTCAAATAAAGTTTATTTTTTGAAGAAAATATTTAGTTTCTAAGATGCATGAAGGTGGATCTACATCTAGTCATTTGAATGATTTCCAGATCTATTTTCAAATCAGTCAAAATCGGTTGAAATACTATTTGATGATAAAGTGAAAGCACTTTTATTGTTACATTATTTGTCTGATAGTTGGGATAACTTGATAATGGTTGTTAGTAATACAACATATTCTAATAATGTTTTGAATTTTGATAATATGGTTAGTATAATCTTGAATGAAGAAATTCATAGGAAGAGTACAAAGGAATCATCATCTAGGAATGCTTTGAATGTAGAAAGCAGATGAAGGTAAGAAGGAGAGATCCAAGAATAAGAGTAATGGGAAATAAAATTCAAGGGATAATAGATCTAAGTCCATAGAGGTAAGGTAATTACTTTTTGGAAGTGTGGAAAGAAAGGACATGCAAAGAAAGATTATTGGTCAAAAGATAAAGAGAACCAGCAACCAGAAAACAGGTAAAGAAGCAAATCTTGTTGCATTAGAGGTAATGCAATATGATATTATTCTTTCTTTAGATAATAGAATTGAATCATGGGTTTTAGATTCTAGGAGTTTCTTTCCATACAACCCCTAATAAGGGTTATTTAAGAAATTATGTCCAGGGCAATTTTGGGCATGTTTATTTTGGTGATGATTTACATTGCAGTATTAATGGTAAAGGGGAATTTCATCTTAAATTACAGAGTGGAAATACATGGGTATTGAAATATGTAAGGCATGTGCCAAACCTCAGGAGGAATATTATTTCTGTAGGGCAACTGGGAGAAGCTGGTTTCATGGTTACTTTTATAAGAAGACTCTTGGAAAATCACCAAGGGTGTTTTTGTTGTGGCAAGAGGTAAGAAGGTAGGAAAGTTATATTTATTTACCTGTGTTATTGATTGCTTTTCTGCATTATCTACTTCATATTCTGATGCAGGTATGTGGCATAATAGGTTGGGCCATATGAGTAAAAAAGGAATGTAGATCTTAAAGGCTAAGGGTAAGTTATCAGATTTGAAAGATTTAAATCTTGATTTTTATGAGCATTGTATGTCTTTGGAAAGAAAAAGAGAGTGATATTTCTCAAATTTGGGGCAACTAAGGAGTAGCAAAAATTGGAGCTTGTACACTTAGATGTGTGGGGGCCATCTCAGGCAGCTTCTCATAGAGGATCTCTAGTATTATGTTACTTTCATTGATCATGTTACAAGAAAGGTATGGGTTTATTGTATTAAACATAAATTATGATATTTTTGAGAACTTTTAAAAGATGGAAATCCCTTGTTCAGAATGAATCAAATTCAAATTTAAAGTTCCTTATATCTGCTAATGATGGTGAATACTATAGCAAGGATTTTAATGATTATTGTTCAGTGAATGAGATATGTAGAGAACAAACATGGTTCCTAAAGAAAACCATAGGAAAATGCTGTTGTAGAAAGAATGAACAAGAAAATCATGGAACATGTACTAGAAGTATGAGGATACATTCTGGATTTCCCTTATAGTTTTGGGCAGAAGCAGTTAATACAAAGATTTATTTTATTAACTGTGGGCCTTCAAGTTCACTAGATGGAGGAATACCAGAGGAATGCTTGTACTAGAAAAGAGGTAGATATTTATTTTCTTAAATTTTTTGGTTCAGAAGATTTTTTGCATGTTGATAAGGAAAATAGGAAGAAGTTGGATGCAAAATCTAGGAGATGCAATTTCATTGGTTATGGATCTAATGATTTCAGATTCCGTTTTTGGGATTTCGACAATTCTAAAATTATTAGGAGTTGTGATGTTCAATGGAATGAAAAGAGAATGTACAGGGATCAAATTTTGGTACCCAAGGATAAGATCAGTTGAGAAGTTTGTGGATGAAAATGAACTCTCAGGTTTAATAGTAACAAAAACATAAGTATACATAGTAACCATGTGTTGGTTAGAACCCTGGCCAACATCGGTCCATCATGAACCACCGTATCAGTTATAGAAGATCCATAAGTGGCATCGGTTAGCAGAACTGACATGTTGGTTACAGATGACTGGTTTTGGTCATTAACATATTTGCATAAAAATGTCTAGGAGGTCTACAGATTGAGCCTCTAGTACCCCAAAATCCTGTGAGAAGGTCACAAAGGATAAATAAACTTCCAAAAATATTTACACCTTCTCTATTTTATTTATTATTGATTGATAATGGTGAACCCGCAAGTTTTGAAGAAGCAATGCAGGATGATACCCGTGTGCAGTGGGAGAATGACATGGATGAGGAGATGGACTCCTTGGAAGAAAACAAAATTTGGGATTTGGTTAAGTTTCCAGCAGGTAAGAGAACATTGTAGAACAAGTGGGTTTACAGGATTAAGGAAGAAAATGGTGGATAGAAAAGGTACAAGGAAAGGCTTATAGAAAAGGGATTTGCATAGAAAGTAGGTATTGACTTTGGTGAAATATTTTCTCTTGTTGTTAAGATGAGTTCTATTCATACTGTATTGAGTTTAGTTATAGTAGAATATTTTCATTTAGAGTAGCTAGATGTGAAGACAACTTTCCTTTATGGTGATTTGGATGAAGAAATTTATATGTAGCAGCCACTTTGGTATGAAGTAAAGGGTAAGGAGAAACTAGTGTGTAGGTTGAAAAAGAGCCTATATGGGCTCAAACAAGCTCCAAGGTAATGGTACATGAGGTTTGATAGTTTTATGCATGAGCATGGTTACTTGAGATGTGAATCTGACCATTGTGTTTATTTCAAGAAGCTTGAAAAGGGGAGCTATATTATTTTGTTACTATATGTGGATGATATGCTTATTACAGGATCTAGTATGCATGACATTGGTGAGTTTAAGAGAAAGCTAGCTCACACATTTTTTATGAAGGATTTAGGAGCTGAAAAAAGAATCATTAGCATGCAAATACATAGAGACAGGAAAAAAAAGAAATTGTATTTATCTCAGGAGGATTATATCTACAAGGTGCTAGAAAGGTTCAAGATGCAGAATGCAAAACTTGTTAGTACACCTATGGTTGGACACTTAAAATTGAGCAAAGATCAGTGTCCTTCATCACATGAGGTCAAATACATGACATGAGTGCAATATGCTTTAGTAGTTACAAGTCTCATGTACGCTATGGTTTGTACCGAACCAGACATTGCACAGGAAGTGGGAGTTGTGAGTAAATATATGGATAATCTAGGTAAAGAGCATTGGAAAGTAGTCCAATGGATACTCAAGTATTTGAAAGGGATATCTAGCATGCAGTTATGATATGGAGGTTCGGATATTTCATTATGCGGCTATGTTGATTCAAATATGGTTGGATATCTTGATAGTAGGAGTACTATTGGATATATTTTCATAGTAGGTGGGACATAAATTAGTTGGATTTCAAGATTTTAGAAGGTTGTGACTTTGTCTACTACAGAGGCAGAGTATGTTGTAGCTACAGAGGCTAGCAAGGAGATGATATGGATGAGTAGGTTCATGGAAGAGTTGGGAAAGGAGAAAAGTGATTGTAAACTGTTTAGTGACAGTCAGAGTGAAATTCATTTGGCAAAGGACTCAACATTTCATTCGAGAATGAAACACATTCAGTTGAGGTATCACTTCATACAACAGGTATTGAATGATGAAAAAATGAATCTAGAAAATATTCTTACGAGAAAGAACCCTGTTGATATGCTAACAAATCCATTAACAAAGGAGAAGTTAGAGCTACAATCCACTTTTTTTGGTCTTCAAGTTAGAGACTTGAAGAAGGAGAAGCAAAGCTAAGGAAGAATCCATGAATGATGCTGTACAGGTATGGTGTAGTAATTAATCTCCAAGTGGGAGATTGTTGAGTTGTGGAGCTCAATTACTTCATTTTAGCATGTAATTAGAACTTGCTAGAAAACACACTAATTAACATCGGTTAAGGGCAGACCGACATCGGTCAGGGAAGACCGACATCGGTCAAGGGAAAGTAGGAACAGACAACGATTAGGTAGAACCGAAGTTGGTTACCTGTGTGACGAAGTTTTAATTAACTCTCAGGAATTCTATTTATTTTTAGCATTAAAATATATTTATTAATTGTAATTACATGGCTAAGTGCCCTAAGGCTAAAAATGACTATATGAAGTTAAAATTAGGGTTTAGAAGTAAGGGTGTGGATTATAATTACAATATAATTATGGGAGAGATAATTTTGTGTGGAAAAAAATCTTGAAGGAAAAAAGTACTGAACATCTGAGAGGTGTGGAAGATTGTAAATATTCATTATATATCTTGTCAAAACTTTGGATAATAGATTGGCTTGTTTCTTGGTGGACATAGCCCACACCGGGTGAACCACGTTAAATATGGTGTTGATTTATGTCTCTTGTTTTGTATATTTCTTCTAGTAGAATATCCACTTTTATATGCATGTATGCTTAGATCTGATATATTGTCTGTAGAATTGGTGTGCTAACCCCAAAAATTAGAACTATGCTTAAGTATATATTCTGATTCAATGTTATGACTTGTTCTTGTTAGAAAAACAAAAGTAAATATGTTATGCTATTGTTGAGCTGAGACATTTTGAATCTGAGAACTCTGTTGTACTGCTAAGAAAGAATTACGTTTGGTTTTGTTCTCTCTTGCTTGATATGTGCTAGAATATGTTTAGATTATGCTTGAACTTATATGACTTTGTTTTTGTTTCTCACACCTATATGTTATGAGAATATTACTAATGAATTAAATGGTTTTGGGATTTGAGTGAATCCCCTTGATAAAATCTACTTGATGGTAGGGTTGAAATTTTTTCATCTGTCATGATTTGAAAAGGGCTTATCGAGTTTTGTTTATGCATCTTTTCCAAGTGATATTTCGGGGCTTCAGTAGTTACCTTATCATTTCATCTTGGATTAATAGTTATTGTCATTTGATTTTGATGTTTAGGTGATGTTGTAGGAATGAGGTAGCTCTATTTAACTTTGGATAAGCTTAGTCTTGTCTGTCCTAAGTAAATGATTATATCGGTTTTAATTTGCTCTTCTCCTTTTGAGCTTGAATTTGAGCACCTGACATGGGGATATGTCACTTTTTTTGTTCTTCTTTGTGTTCGAATATGGTTTGGGGTTATTTCCTTCTTTACCTTGTAGACTTTTCCTTTTATTCTTGTAAATTTGATAATATGGGATAACTTGAATGTAAATCTTGTATACATTTTTTGCATTTACCATCAAAGGATGGTTAAGCTTTATTTTCGATGATATTTGAAAGAAAATTATGGTTGTTTATGATTAGATTATTTAATGACACACACACACACACTCTCTTGAATGGAAAAATTTGAGAAATGTGTAGTTTGATTCTATTAACATTGAGATGAGTTGAATGCTCAGTTTCTATTGGTTACATCAAGTTCTATTGTAAAATTAAATCATTTGTATTACTCCTTTAGTAGTAGCTTTAATACTATTGTATCAGTTCTTTTTTGTAGGTTGAGGGAACTATATCTTCAGTTTCTTACCTTCATGATCATATTCATATATCTCTTTTTCTATATTAAATAGTTACAGTGTGTTTTTCAATGATTACTAGAGTTAAACGAACTCTTGATCTTATCTGTCTCAGTTCTTTATTTCAGATTTGTATTTCTTATATTAGGAAAGAATTATGAGATCCTATCTCATCCTTGTTGTTGACTTCCTTCTCTCTCTTTTCTAAGTTGAGAAATGTAATATTGTTCTCTTCGAACTCTAAAGGAAGTATTAGTTGTTCTCTCTCCTTTCATTCATTCTCTCATTAATATTAATCCTTTTTTAAGGAATCGACTTGTTCGGTTGTATTAGTTGAAGAAAAGGGAAGAATAGATATTTGGAGGATATATCTTAATGCTTTGATAGGGATCTAATGATTTTGAGGCATGAATAATTTAAGGTGTTTGTAAATGGAATCTATACTTCACCAAATGTGTTGATGCTAAACATAAACCTTAGGCTAGAGTTGGCTTTGAATTTGGAAGTTGTATCTTAAATAGGAAACTCTTATTTTAGGATATTGATGGTTCTTCCTATTTTTTTTCATAGATATTGAATGAGATTGGACTTAGTTATTATTTGATGAAGTATGTTAATGATGAGTATTGTGGATCATTGCTTCTTTAAAATAACTCTATTTTGGTGAATTAATAGAGTTAGTAGCTTCTTTGATTTAGATTGAAAGAATCAAGAAATGAACCATAGATATCTACAGTAGGAATATGATAAGTAATTTAGGTGGAATATTACTTATCTGATTTAATTCCTTATGAAATTATTAGATAAAGATTTTTTTGATTACATCATTATCTTTAATTAATGTTAATGTGATTTATCACTTTGTTCTTCCTTTCATGATTGTTATTTCTTAGGAATGTATCTTTCTCTAATGCTTTAACTGATTCTTAAAAGAAGAGTTATTTTTATGAAATAGTTAATTGAAAGCACATCATTTTAATGCTTAGTGCTTATCATGATCAGTTCAATGAACTGACCCATTATTTTATGAAGTTACTTTTGTTTACCTAAGACTAGATCTTTTATGAGGAAATATGATTCATTATTGAAATGTATCGCAAGGGGAAAAGTTGTATTTAATATTGAGTTTAATAATGTTGTTTGACATGAAAGATGTCTGAAATGATTGGAATTGTAAAGTGTTTTTTTCACTATGATGAATGTAAAATATTGAGAGTTTGCTTGTACTTGATGTGTCATTCTATTTGTGCATTATGTTAAGGGAATTTATAAGCTTATCTTTATTCTCTCATAATCATATCTGTTTTGAACCTTTAGAGTTTGACTTAAAATTAAATAGGTGGAAAGGGGATTTGATACACTATCCCTTTATTAACTGGAACTTATCAAGTTGGCATTCATAGATGATCATTTAACTAAGTCACTATGGTTTATTAAATGATCTTAATGGAAGTGAAAATTCATTATGATATCTTGTTTAATGTAAGAGGTTACAATGAACCCTAATTCTTAACAAAATAGAGGAAGATGATCTACCTCTTGATCAATATGTTCATTGATATAAAATAAGTGAAAGGTACAAAAATGAAGTTTAATAGTAGACTTCATCTCAATGAAGTCTAACATAAAGGAATTTGATTTGGAACTTAATCAAACTAGGTATGGTTGAGTAAAATGAGTAAACCTTGTTGTTTGTTTGTTGTTTCTGTTTTAATAAAATGAACCCTTAAGTAGGAAGTTAATGATTAAAAAGGCAATCTTGATGTTTATTCAGAACATTAACAACTCATTTATGGTTGGTAACCTTAGGTGTTAATTAAACTAGAATTCAACAGGGTTGTTGTAATTAAACCTTAATTATAGAAAATAATTAAGTAATTAACTTCTTTCTTGGATAAGTACATCCAGAGGAGATAGCCCCGACGGATGTTGGAAAATGCCAACTACAGTATAGTACCTTCATGAAGATCTAAGTCTTCATGAGGATACTATGTTGAATTGACATGTTGCAACACCCTTCTGCATTTAATCATCTAGACTTACATAACTCAAACTTGTACTTGTATATACCCTAGGTTAGATTAGAAGAATAATCTAGAGTTAGGGATAAGTCGATGAATTAGGATAGCTAGACACACATGAATGAATTAGGTCAATCGAGTATGTCTATGTATCCTTAGTCCTCACAAGTAGTCCTCTACACTAAATGATGTTGCTACCCTTGGTTAGGGTAAAACCTTGAACAAGTGGACTGACAGGAGTCAGTAAAGACCATTCTAGATAAAAAATGAGTGGGGTGAAGGATGTATTCCATTTCATGAATATGTCGTCTAGAATTAGTAACTTGAACAATATGTAGGAAATATTTGGCCAAAGTATCGTAAGGTACTAGTTGTGTTTTCCTATGTCACCTAGTTTAAGAAGTGAGATATAAGTTGAATATTGGTAACAAATATTTAGATAGGCCTCTTAAACAGAACACTTAATACCCAGAAAAGGGTAAGAGAACCAAGTATACCTTGTATATAATTCAATGAGTTAACATGAGAGATTAGTGTTTCACCTAATCATTATAGTTGCATATGGTTATCTGTTATGAGATTGTTTTGCATGGAATGTGTGTTCTAAATTATGATTATTTACAACAAAGAACATTAGATATAAAAAATATTCCTTGTTTCCAATGTCTTAAAATGGGAATGTTACACATAGAGAATTGAAGATAAAATGCATGATGGACAGTTATTCATATTAAATCGCATGCCCCAAGATTTAGAGGACATAGCAATATTTTTGTGTAATGGATGGCTCCAGGAGGGATGAAGTCTCTAGAGAAAAAGTAACTTGCTATACGTGTAACGCCTTATCAACTGATTGGAGGTGTGTTATATAAAATTAGTAGACATGAAGTCTTGTGTCGGTGTGTAGTTGAACTTGAGCATCAAGCCATTATGGAGGAGGCTCATGGAGGTATTATAGGAGAAAATTATAGATCATATGCAGTTGCACATAATATCATTATGGATGGAATATAAGGGGAGACTTTGTACAAATATGTTAAGGATTTTTTGAAAGCATGTGATCATTTTCAATGCATTGGAAAGCTTAAAAGTAGGGATGAGATGCCCTTGAGACTAATATCAAGCAAAAAACCTTTTGAGAAGGGGTCATTGAATTTGTAGGACCGATTGCACCACTTGTGAGCAAGATCAAAGTTTGCTATATAATTACATGCACAAATTATCTAATGATGTGGAAAGAGGTCACGTCTACCAAGTATTACATTGTAGCCAAAACAACAAGGTTCTTATGGAAAAACATTATTAGTAGATACAACTGTCCATTAATCTTGACTAGTGATAGAGGAACTCATTTCTTGAATGAGACAATCAAATTTTTTTTGGAAAAATTTATGGTAGAAAACCATAAAACTACCCTTTATCACCCTCAAGCTAATGGTACTGTAGAATCTTTCAAAAAGTTTTTTGTTCAAAATCTTACAAAAATTTGTGATGTTGGAAGAAATTATTAGGATAATAAAGTGTCATATGTACTTTGGGATTACAAGACCACATATAAAATATTAAATACGGCTACACCCTTTTAGTTGGTGTTTGGTACAAAGGAAATACTTATAGTGGAATTATTGTTACCATCCTTGTGTATTGTGCACACAGGTGGATTATTAGATTGAAAGGATATAGAAGAGTGAATTGAGAAACTAATACAACTAGATGAATGGCACATTATTGCAAATTAGATGCAAAATAATGAGAAGGAGAGAAAAAGTCTTGACATGATAGGAACATCAAGAATAAGACATTTATAGTTAGTAAGATGGTCCTTATCTATGAATCCAAGTTTGTGTATCACCCAAGGAAGTTGAAAGTGCATTGGTTAGAACCATTTATAAACCAAGATACTTGAATCAGGTGCATGTAAATTGTAGATGTTAGATGGAACATTTTTTCCCGGTTACTTCAATGGGAGTAGGTTGAATCCCTGTTATAAATAAGCTTCTTGGTGATTGTAATAATGAAGTATTGTAACTTAGATTAGGTCTCCCTTTCATGTTTTGTTTTTGCATTTTACTTAGTTATTTTACTTTTTTATTTTAATAAACGTGTTCACACACATGAATTTGATTACTATCTATTGTGTTCATGCACTGAGGACCACACATACTTTTAGTGTGGGGTGAACCAGGTGTAAGTGTGGGGAAAAAATTATCTTGTTGATACTTTGATGATAGGTGAAGTTGATGAATATGTCCATGTGATGGTAGAAAGGTGGGATATTGGTTTTAGGATACGTGGAGAAGGAAATAAAAGGGTGCTAAGGAGGATGGTGATAGTAAAAAATTTCTCATATTGAAGGCCACGTAAGAAAATGCCGCTCAAGGAAACACAAGGTAGATAATGACATGATGAAGTACTTGTTATATGATGCAGATGATTATGTACCATGGCGCAAGGAGGCACATGAGGAGGTATAAAACATGGGAAGCAGTGAGTGCACTATAAGGTTATGACTATAGCATGTGGAATAAAGTAGAAAAAAAAGTGTGGGAAAAGAAAAAAACATGATTAAAGTTGCGGTATGTTGGTAGGTAAGAATACATTAATGCAGAAAAATCATGAAAATATATAAAAAATAGTGTGAGATAGTTAATTCTTACCTTTATTGATTTAGAATTTGATCCCTTGAAAAGTGAATTAAGTGTGAATTATCATGACCAGCTTGTGCAGTAGGAAGATCCAATGAAATAGAGAATATTTTAGCACAATTGGGATTACAAGCTCCTTTGAAGAAAGTGTGAGAGATTGAAAAAGGTTTGTGGAGAGCAGAATACAAGGTTTGAAGGTTGAAAGAGCTAGGGTTTGGGAAAAAAAAATCACACAAATTTTGGGCTAGGTTACACGGGTTCTAAGGGTTAACCAAAGTAAGAAAAGGAAAAGGAGTGATAGATTGATTGAGGGTTTTAATTTCCATCGCATAAGTAAGTAATGTTATACCTAGGGAACACCACTATTTGGGAAAAAAATGCAGTAGAATCATAGTTAATAATTTCATCAAAGAAACTTACCACCATGTCATTAAATAACAACAGAAGGGAAGGAATCCCATGACTAAGGAAGCACTAGATGATTGGTTCTCAAAGATGGAATTTCCATGCAAAGTGATAGGAGGAAAATCATGGAATTCACACCTGAAA
This sequence comes from Taxus chinensis, assembly GCA_019776745.2. Classification (NCBI taxonomy): domain Eukaryota; kingdom Viridiplantae; phylum Streptophyta; class Pinopsida; order Cupressales; family Taxaceae; genus Taxus; species Taxus chinensis. The sequence continues at coordinate 325,485,082 of CM034148.1, read as the reverse complement.
AAGTGTAAGATTAGTGATTTTAATCATCGTTCAGAGATGCATGAGGTATAAATTGAAAAGGAAACATTGATCAAAATAAACCAAAGGACCAAAATAGGGTAGAGAATATATGATGACCCAGTGCATATAACCATAGAGAGTGTAGGAGTGCTACAACTTTATGATATTACATTATTTGGAAAATTGGAACACCTGTATCAATGGTTTCTATCATGATTCTGTGAGGACTACTCTTACTTTACAGGAAGGAGAATGAAAATTACCACATAATTAATAGGAAGGGTGACAAGTCTGCGTAACTTAGGAGAGGAAATAGAGCTAGACTTGGATCATGAAGTGGGAATTGAATCTACTATAGTTATGGTAAATTATCAGAGGGGATGACACGCGATGGATGTAGAAGGCATCAGTGAACTTTGGAAATGAGTGGCCACATGCCTGGTAAGATGTAAATTAGGTGTGTCTAAGAGATGGAATCAAGTGAATAAATGGTGGATACATATTACACATAATATGCATAATAAAACCTACTAAAATATTGTGTAGTTCATCCATGAAGGCATCATTGAAGAAGCGCATGTCTAGATAGATAAAGTTAAGAAAATGACTTAGGGTCCCATTCGCTTCTTTTAGTATTCTATGAAATTGGAGTACCAGATGGACCCAAGGATAAGATATGGGTGTATCCTATGGAGCAAAAATAATGGGCTCAAAGGTTCATCTAGTTCACTTGTGATGGTAATATTACCTATACCTATAAACAATGTGTAGATAAGTGGTGTAGAAGAATGCATGAAGCATTCAAGGAAGAGTGGCACATTTTAAGAGAACTTCCCTTAGTACTGGATAAGTAAGAAAATTTTGCATCCTATTAACATTTATGTCTTGTAAAATTTGATATGAAGAACAAAGATAAAAAAACCCATGGTGTAAGCTATCATTTACATTTACAACAAGATACTTCAAAGATTCTGTGAATAGGTTGTATGATGCAAAGAATTTGAGATTTGACATGGATAAGGTAGACACAGATTATCATGCATTACAAAAAACATATGTCTACCCTAAAAAGATAGTTTATGAAGAAATATTGGAGTTTGATGACATCAATATCACTCCTGAGACATTGATAGTGGGGAAGATAGAACATACATGTGCATACATTTATCTAAGGCCTAGGTTATAGGATGGGAAGTATGTTTATGGTGAAGATATGAGACTCTAAGGGACCTTGAAAGGGAAGAAGGATTTTGGTACCAAGAGGACGTAAGAGGTCACTCCTCCAAGGAAGGAAGGGGAAGAAGTAAAGGATAACAATGAGGAGGAAACAAAGAAGGATGACCATGGTGTGCTTGACCAAAAGCCACTAAAGAAGGCTAAGGAGAATGAGAAATGATAGTGGTGAAGGGATCTTAGAGGTTGTTAGAAGGTCACCAAGGATAAAACCAACAAAATAAATTTTGGAAAAGAAAAATAGGAGGATGTGCAAGTTAGAGCACAAGGATGATAGTGATGAAGAAAGGCTATTAGAGGAGGTTGCACGTAACATAGAAAATACAATCATTTATGATGTGGAAAATGATGAAGGACCTAGAGATGAAGATGTAAAACATGATGGAGATGTACCGAAGAATCGAGAAGATGGTCCCATTCAATAGGATGAATAAAAATAAAGGAATGAGGACAAACCATATGAGGAACATGAGATGGATACTAGTGAGGGAGGAGGTATTCTATCAAGTGCCAAAACCTAGATACCTATCGGAAGACATAATGGTGTAGGAAGAAGAGAATATGTTTTGTGCACACTAGAGGTAGGTTATGTTGATGATAATATAAAGATAATATGAATAAGGTTTTAGAGCATGCTCCCTACTGAGAAGTTGTATGGATGGGAGATGATTGATCCAGAGGGTGAAAATATTTATACTAGCAAGATATTTTCCTGGATCATGTAGACCCACATGGAAAATATTAAATTCAACATAAGCAATGAATCTTGTGTAAGGTCTAAGATGAAAAAGGTGCCCCATACAACCCATGTGACTATAAGGCCTACAAGGCTCATAGATGAATAATATAGAAATGTATTAGCTAAAATGGTGAAAGAAGTGGCTTGCAGGAATTTGGATAAGGGGCCACACTCAGGGTAATGATTGAGGACAATAAGAATAAAGAGAAGGAAGTGCAACAATGAGGTGTGAGAAAAGGTAGTAAAGTGCGCAAGGTGTGCATTTATAAAGGCAGAAGAGATTGCAAGATCCATTACTATAGTGCACCCAAACTTGGTAAAGAAAACCCAATATTAATACCCATCAGTGTTGCATTACTTGGAATACCTTGTAGGAATTCTAGTTCAAGAGAAAAATTACGTGTAGAGGCCTTCAATAGAGGATACAACTGCAATAAAGAAGAAAAATAGGCAGCAATTACATGAAATATTGTTGAATATGATGTTATGGTTACTAACTTGAAGGATGATCTGAAGAAACTAGGTTGGGCACTGAACAATTGCCAATACCTTGATCCTATCCTTAGGGTGTATACCATCAATGAAGAGAACAAGCTACTCATGAAAAAAGGGATGAAAAACTTGGGCTAGAAGAGAAAATAGCTGAAATTGTAAAGAAGCGCGACATGTTGAAGACAACTAGGGAAGTATTCGATACAAGGATCAAGGGACTTGCGTCATTGGTTATATGGAGAATGGATGGATTCAATTGGGTAATCTCAAGCTTCACAAGGGTTATTAGATATTTTAAAGAGAAGGGAGAAAACTTGTATCCCACGCAGGTGGCAAAGGTTGATGGAGCAGTGATAGATGAATCAATAAAGGAATCGACAACGTGGCAAGAGCTCAAAGGTGTCTTGAATAAAGAGTTCCCTGAGTTGTTGTAGCTATCCTAGGAGTAGATTTAGGGGCACTCTTGAGTACTCTCTCATTATTTTTTCATGTCCTCATTCACCTACATATTCTTTATTCTTTGATATTCTTTATTTGTTCATTATTTTGAGAGATAAGTCGAGCAACCCATTACCAAGGACCCAAAATGAATTTAGTGTGGGGTAATGTTGAGCAAGAAAAATTCCTAAGTATAACCAGCACATTGAGGTTTGGTAATCATGCAAGGGAGGCATGTAGGTGTGTAAATATAGGGTTGAAACAATTTACAGAGGTTCACCCCTAGATAGATAGAATTTGGAACTTAGTCATTTTGTTGAGCACATGCTAAAAATGGAAAAAATGAATTGTAGTGTGAAACATGCAAGCAAGAAAAGAACATGAAGAGTACACATGAAGGGGTATAATAATAGGATTAAATCATGCTCCATCTTTAGGAACAATCTATTATTATATGTTTTGTAAAAATCATTTAAAGGATGTACACGTGAATATTTTTAAGGATGTACTGCATCAAGTCTATTTTGAAAGCATGCCTATTATCATGAGAGTACATGGGTGGTGAAGGGAAAGTCCCCATACGTATATATGTTTTTTGAATGTCATTGATGTAGCAGTGGATAGTTCAGAGCATGTTAAGATAGTCATGATGTTATGGTCTAGGGTTTGGTGATAGCACACATGATTCTATACAACACTATTATAATTGGTTATGTATTCTGTTTCCTTGTTATGTAATGAATTACTTTAGTAATGGCTAATTTTAGTTGGAAACTGATTGTTAATGGATATAAGTATGGTAATTTAATTGTGTAATTGATATTAATTATGGTTTACTTAGATTGATTATTTCCTTATCATATGCATTTCCAAGATAATGCAAATAAATTGATTATGTATGGATGATTACTTGGTTTATTATCATGAAAAATATGTATGATAACATTTTGATAAGAAAACACAAAGGAGTTCCCTGGTATCTATGCATGCTTTGGGTGAGTTCAATATAATTTAATGAGGTTCCAATGTGCATAACACACTAGTGAAATAAAAGACTAAAAAGTGTTGTGCCCCCCAAGTGTGTGGGGAATAGAATAATATCGGATGATAGTCAAGGGTGAAGGTCCCCACCCAATATCTAAGGAGAAAAATTCATGTGAAAACTATCAAAGATTGATGATGTAGGAGAGTAACTATATGCATGGGAATGAGACTGATGCAGTGAAGGAGGTGGAGAACACCTGTGAGAAGGGGATGCCCAAAAAGGGGACATAAGACCATAAGGCGGATTAATGGATCATTCAGCAGGATAAGGTTGTGATGTAATCCGTGTGAGAATAGGAGAGATAGGTGTAGAAGTAGCTTTAAAATTGAGATACATAGGATACCTAGATGTCATGTGCCATGCCCCGCAAATTAAGATTGGTTTTGAAAAGATAAGTTATGAATTAAGTGATTTCTGTACTGGATGAACAATTAAAATTCCTTTATATAATTTTAAATTAGGACCTAGAACCATTTTAAGGACTTACAAGTGCATGGTCCTTAGCATGACCTTGAAGAGATTGGTGTTTACAAATAAATGCATTATGCAATTTGGAAATTAATTACATTGGTTCAAGTGATATTTGAAACATGCTATGTAATATTATTAATGTGATATTGTTACATAATTTTGACTAATTTAAGGGTATGCTAGTTTTCTAACCTATTCATACCTATATTCCATAATATCAGTGGGGTTGTTGAACCAAGATGTTTATACACTACAATGAAAAGAAAAATCCATATAAGGACTGTGAACTTGACATAAAAAGATAAGGATGGATCCTATGCTTTTATGACCTAGAGGATGATAAGGACTACTACCCTGAAATAGTATTCTTCTTATTGGTCTATAGACCTTATCCTAGTAAAAGTATTCTTTTCAAAAATATTATCCAAATTGAACTATTATATGTGTTATATGATTGATTTATTATTTATGCAAATTGTTTGAATAATAACTTGTGTATGACATCTTGATCAAATCAATCATGCATTGTTTAAACAACAGGGTCATTGCTATGAATTAATTTTTTGATATGGACTAAACAAAACTAGTAATGATTAAATAATCTTTATATTCGAATTGCCAATATTCTAAGATAATGCAAATATAAGTAGAGCTTATACCATAAGGGCCCCAACACAGTTGACTAAGTAATAGTTGTGATTAATTCGAGCATCATTCCAAGGTTATAAACCGTATTTCATTAAATTAGTTATGAAGGATCTTCATTATTATAAATATCGATTATTTTCATTCGTAAACATGCAACTTACAAGGTCTGGAACTTGGGTTACATAATGAAAACCTATTGTTTGGAACCCACGGGAACACCATTAGGGAGTCATCATTTTTCAATTATGTTATGTTCAAGACTCAAAATTTATATTGGCCAAGACTACAATAGATAACAATACTATGATCTATAACAAGGAGATAATAATTATACTTTATCCATACAAAGATAGTGAGGGCTTGGTTTGATGTTATGGATATGTGTGTTTGACTTGTTGATTATACATATCAATATAATCGAACTCCTAAGTGTACAGATACCCTTCTTATTTTTTGAAAAGTTAGTAAAAATATGGCATGTGATTTGACTATTTTAAATGGTCATGATGACCGCTCCATATGCAAATGTATAAGGCTTAGTGGTTTTTAAATAAATTTTTTTCATGCAATGGTAGTGATAAAAGGTAGTGAGAAATAAATAAAACTGATACAAATATTTATTACATTAAATTTTATTGAAAGAGGTTACAGACTTTGGGGCGAGTGCATGGGAAGCTGTTAGTTTGAGATGAGTTTATTTTTTCTCATTACTTTTTGAATTTTTCTTGTTCTATATGAAATATGGGAGATTTTCCCAGGTTAGCTCTTTGGAAGAGTGATGCATTCTCATTTTCTGGGAAGATTTGGAGTTCCCACGTCCTATTTTTGTAAATCATTTCTTTTGGATTTTCCAATTTGAAAGGAGGCGATTATCATGAGTTATGAAGGGAGAAGAAATAATTGGGGTTTTTTGAATCCATAACCAATTGCCTTACCTTGGTGATTGCTGGAAATAATGAATATTTCAAAGGAGGTTTTATATAAATATTGAGGCAAGAATATATATCCTTTCACTGTGATAACCTTTTCTATTTTTTATGTGCATTAAAGAAGTACTGAAGCAATGAATCCCTGTGTGCTTTCTATTATGGGTATATTTTTATATAAGTATTTATATGTGAGGTAATGGAAAATATCCAGTTGATTCACCAAGTAATCTTGGTTTTCTGATAGGAATAAAACGACAAGAATAAATATGCTAGATGTGGGTACTTTTGATTTTGTAAAATTAGGTTCTATAGTGATATCACCATTTATGGGTATGGTTTATGTCTAAAGCATAAATGGTTCTCATTACATTTCCATTAATGCCGATACCCAGTTTAAAATGGGGCCTTTCGTGTTTATTACACCCAAAATCTATTTGAACCAACCGGTTGAGTTAGGCTTCTAATATTATTAAATTTGGCATTTATTACATAAAATATGGAGTTTTCTAGTCCCTTGTGGAAATGGTTTTATTTTATTTCACCTTTTTGTAGATATGGGTTGCTATTACGTAAAAATATAGTTGAAAGTGTACTAAATCTATGTGTAGTTTTAGGAAGGTATTTTAGATGGATTTATGACTTAAAATAGAGTGTGGGTAATTAGTGTTATCACTTATTTTAACCTGTATGTCATGTGAATAAGATAGTGGGTGGGTTGTATCACCTGTAAGTTTCTCTTACTTTTTATATTGTTATCAGTATCCATGATTAGTTAAAATACCTTAATAGGTTTATGCCTTTAACATTTAAGCAGGGTTGTACTACCATGGGCATCGGTTTGAGTATTAGAACGGTTTATGGATTTTTGTTCCTCAAACATCTAGACTTGTAGTTACAACTCTGTGTGGAACATTTGTGAGTGAATAATTAACACAAAGTGTGGCCACTTCATCTTATGGGACCATTCACTCTACAACTAACATAGATCTTAACCATTGGCTGGAGCTTACTTTTTAACCTTGGTAAAAATAGAGGTTTAGTTTCTTATCGAGTTACGGAATAAATAAATTTAATCATAAGTGATTGTTTATGAATACCAAGTATTACCAGGTCAGCCACTATAAGAAGGCCGAATGGAAAGCTAAAACTTGATAGTCGATCTCTTTCCTTGATTATAACTAGTTAACTTGTTAGGACTACTTAATGATTAAGAAACTATGATATGATTGAATGACTCAATGACAGTCCCAAGTTTCTTAAACTTTGAAAAGTGAATCTAGTAAGTCTGATTTGATTTTACAGATGTGGGTAATTTTGGTCAGTAATACGAGGTGGTTTGTCGGTCTAAGTATTAGCCTGAAACTAAGCCTTAAATTTGGTTATATTATATTTAATAAACTAGGCAATAGATATAAATATCTCTAACCTTAAGGTAAGTGACTATAGAATGATCTTCGTTGACGGAGACTCTATACCTAGCTAGGAACTATATATATATATATATATATATATATACTAGTATAAAAGTTATATAATTATGCAAGGCTTAGAGTGGTGAAATGTATTTGAAGTATAAGATATTTAGTGGATAATGGAGATGATGTTATAGTAAACATGATTTAAGAGTTAAGGATGTATTAAATTATTTTGCCAAGTTATTATATATTTAGTCTAAACCTAATGGTTGACCAGGCTATAGAGTGTATAGCTTATGTTGTTCATTTAATTACGAAATATTGTATAAACGTATACTTGACTGATTGGTCCAGAAAAAGAGTGATTAACCTACTCTCGAATGTTAGAACCAGGTATGAATAGTTGGGACTTTACCTATCTGATATAACAAAATATTGTTTGCATATCTAGAATTAAGTGCTTGAAAAGTTATTGTTTAGCTTCTTGTAAATGAAGGATTTCATACATTAATGTTCATTAACAACATACTTGATTCTTGACTTTTGTATTTATTTCTGAACTGATTCTTCATTATTAATCTATCTTCTAAGGTTTTGACATGTATAATGACAACTAAAATGTTAGAATGCAAGTTGGATTATTCTACATGACTTTATATGAATACCTACATTGTTATTTTGTTTTTTTTATTTAATTATTACATTAAATCATTAATTCATATAAAAATGGAAAAAGTTACCTGGTGGAAAGAAGGGATTTTATTGCTTAGTTCATGTTGAATAGACATCACTATAAATTCTTGCAGATGATCTGATCTAGTTTACATGGTGAAGGAAGATAAAGAGGTTATTTGATGATTTAGCTGAATCAAGTTTAAATGCATTACTTAAATTGAAAGATTGAGATTGTGTATTATCTGCTAAAAATTTAATGTTGAAAGAAGACAATGAAAGTCTTATTGTTGTCTCTATTTCCGAAAGAAAATAAAAATGGATGAATTCAATATATGTAAAATATTATTTACTTTGGAAATTTGTTAAAGAACGTTCTTGAACTGAAAAATCTTACCTATCTTGGAATCTTGTAAAGAAATAGATTGTTATCATTGCGTAATCGAATGCAATTTATTCTCATTTGTTAATGCTGCAATTAATAAGTGTATGAGTGTCCTATGATGACTATATAACCACTAATGTTTGTTTATGGAATAAAAAGGAGCGGTGTACTTATAGGTACTTATAGTTGAGCTATATGTAATAAGGAAGCTGTTAAAGATGAAATTAATCCCAATAAGTATCCTATAATCCATAAGTTGATACCTTACTTTAGAGAAAGGGAACATTTTCAAGATTCATGATGAGATCATGTATTTTAATATAACTAGAATCTCTTTCTTAATTTAGAAAAAGTCAACAAAGATGCTATTAACCTTTACTGGACTATGTTAACATGATTGATCACTGCTTGTAATAAGACGTTACCCAAAGATCTTGGATTTATCACATTCAATTTCTTTGGTAATTCTATACCTAAGCAAAACAAATTGGTAATGTTGAAATCCATCATTCTTGAGCTATTAACCTTAAGGATTCTATGTGCCTATTTAGGTGCTACCACTAATGGAAGAAAAGTTTGGACTATTATAAAGTGGAGTCTAATGAGTGCCTATGTCTAGTTTAATACTCTACTTGATTATTATTGTTTATAAACATGAAGAGATAGGGAGAAAAATGTACTGATAACAAATGAATGCATACAAAGTTATGAGAATTCCAACACAACAAGGAAATATTTGGAGGATAAATCCTTATTCATATCATGAAGTAAGATGAAGAATAACTAGGTTTCTTAAATGATTTTGAGTTATGTTATGAGGTGATAAACTAAACCCTGTTGTGATTGATAACCTCAAATGTGAAAATAAGAGGTTGCAAAGCAGAAGCATGGTGGGCCCATAACCCACAGGTCTGAGGATCAGAACCTCGCTTCTAAAGGAAAAATATATAACCCTTAATGTAAGAATTGAATATGAAGGGCTTAATCTGCATTACAAGTATGATGAAATACTTGTGGAAATCCTATATAAAGGTTGGGTATAAAATACATAAAGGAATAATTAATCCCAATAAATAAAATGTATGGTCATGTTATGACTTTTAGAAGGTCAACTACCCTAGTAGTGATAAACCCTCATGGAAATATAGAACATAATAGTCATGATATAATATTGTTGCATCTGCAATAATTAAAGATCCAATTTACAGGTGACTTTTGTTTGGAAGGATGAAGATGTATAATCAATTGAACTTGTATATCATATTGAATCAAGGAGGATATCAGGAATAATTAACAGGTTGGAGGTCCTATAAACCTATTAATTTGAAATGGACATGTAGTAACTGTTATATGAAAATGAGATGAAGTTCCATTAGAACTATCAAACTTACTTGAAGGTAATAACCTTATAAACAAAGGATTTAAAAGTCATTTGGAGAATTGAACCTAAGTAGGTTAGGGAGATTGATGCATAAGTCACTCAGAAGGATTAATATATCTCTAACTTGGGTGACAACTATTGCAAAGGTAGATACATATTCTTGAATGGTAAACACTGTATTGGCATAAAAGTGTAAAAGGTACATCAGGAAAAATGGTTCTATGGTAATGATTATATGTTAATTAATGGACAATCTAATAAAGAGCATGTTAACCTTGTATGTTATAGGTATGAAAATGTACACCATCAAGAATTGTACTCACTTGATGAAAAGAGACAAATTTTCACACAATTTGGAAAAGAATCCTTATGTGTGTAATATTATAAAATTAGAATTTCAGTTCTAAGACAATGAACTAACTTATATCTAAAATATTTAAGTAGAAGGAATGTAAAGTACTTAAAGGAACTATATTTGAACTATTGGATTACAATGATGTATAACCCTAGGTATGATTAATTTGTAGTGAAAGAGTCATGGAATCAAAGGTAACATGTTGTGATTAAATTATTTAGGTTACCATGTTCCAATTTAGGACCATTGGCAAGTCAACTCACTACATCCGCTATGTGGTCATATCCAATTAATGATGGAAGTAATTATTTGGATATCACCACATAACATCTATAATGAGTTGCCTCATTAAGACCCTGAATTGTGACATGGTAATACATTAAGTACAAGATTTGTTAAATTTATTATGCCCTTAGAATGACATTCTAATCCCATGCACATTGTCCTATCACCCAACAGGTGTTGGGCACTCACCCGAGGCATGCACCAATGCCAAGCCCATATTTTATGTGAGTATTGTGAGAATACACTGTTAATACACTAATGCAGAAAGATCAATGAGCATACATACATTCATACTGAGAGCGTAGGATGAGTTATTAAATCAATGCATACATTCAGATAACAAGGGAAATATAAAACAAATAACACATCTGATTCATAATATAAAGAAAATGCACTAGGATTTATACCCATGAATAATGTATACTTAAAACAGAGCCATATATTCATATTTATATTCATTCAATAACCAAATTACATTCATCAAGGCCATAACAGACCAGTGTATCCATGCAGATAAGACTCATACATCAGAAGCCCTAGCTATGCCTACCATATTACATAAATATTTTCATAGGCCCATCTCTCTAGATATGCTAACACTCTTATAGCTCTCATAATGAGAATCCCAGCCCATAGGACCCTCTATTATTTCTATAGAGCTTCACCTCTCCAATTGATATATATCTCTCCATAATGCCCCACATATGTCTCTCATGGTCTCCCATTCCACACATCTATCTTTCCAACTCCTTATCTCTCTTATGCGTCTCCTCTCTCTCTTTTCTCTTCTACCCGAGTGTTTCTATATATAACTTTAGCAACCACCACCATGCCTTCCTTAAGTAACAGATTGGTTTCCAAGTGTCAAGGTGGTCCTCAATTGGAGCAAGCTTCCTCTAATCTGATCTCTCCACTCTTTGTAATGATATCTTTCTGGATCCTTCCACTACATGGAATATTCCTTTCTTAACTAGCAAGCTGCTAGGCTGACACCTTATCCACTCCACATGCTAGTCAGGTCACACATTTATTGTGTGATATCAAGAACACCAAATATGGCCAAGTCTTGAAACCCTTTTCTCTTCTTGCGCGTGTGATAGGGGTTATACTAAACCATACTAAAACCCTATTCTGCGCACTTTAATCCCAGGCTCCCTTCTTCATATTGGTCATGTGCGCCCACCCGCCCTTTGGCACTTAGCCAAATATTGTGAGGCCCAACATCACCCAACACGATGCCTATTCTCAATCCTTGAAAACACCTTCCTTCAAATAATAAAGAATGGTGGGAATCTAAATGGCTGGAATAAATAATGAAGCATTGAAGAATAAAGAATGAAGGGAGAGTTTATTGTTAAAGAAGAAGAGGGAAATCCTTCCCTATATCTACCTCTAGCTTCCACTATACATCTACCTCACTTTTTTCTTGCTGAAAGAGGTCACCTACTCAAAACTTAGCTCCCCCCTTACCACTCATCATATCAATGATAGCTTTCAGTTGTTCATCCAAATTAATGAGTGCATCCATCTTGTGGGTGATTTGGGGGTATAACTCCTTCAACCAATTTTTGATTGAGCCCCGCAAGGTCTCGATAGCTTCTGATTTCTTCTCTACCTCAGCTAGGATTTCATCCCTCTCTACCCTATTTCCCTTATTATTTTCATGAAACTCCTTGAGTTTTGTTTCATGTGTAGAAACTAGGATGCTTGCTACTCTATCTCTATCAGTGTAATTATCATAAGCAAGTTTCAAAACTTGCATGGTGGCCTTTATGTCAGAAATGATTTTGGTATACCGAGAAATGATCTCTAAAACCTTCAGATTCTCTTCTTTTTCTTGGTGTGCCAGCACCTCCTCTGGGGATTATAAGGCAAGTGGTTGCCTTTCCATTGTGAGGATGTGAGTGAAATCCTCTAGAAACTGCAAGGTTGATTCATATTTTTGTTCAGGTGGTGATAGGCTGGGATGCTTTAATATAATAGCATCCGTAATCATTTACACCTTTTTATAGACTTTGTGCACCCTTGCCTTCTCTTATTTCATTTCACACCTTAACTGAGTGGTGATAATTTATTCTTGCTTTAGGTCATTTCTTTTCTCAACGAGTTCCTCCTTTTTCTTCTCCAACTCCCCCTCTAGGAACGTCACCTTATCATTTCTCCAAAAAAATATGTTCTTAACCTCAACTGAAAATTTTTTGAGCATGTTGTAGACTTTCTCATCCGACAGTTGCTAACCATTTACAAGTGGGTTTACCCCCTTTTTCTCTGGCATATTCATTAGTGCCCCTTGGATTACCTCAAACTCAAGTTCATCAATATGGGACTTGAACACCCAAGATATCATTTTCCTAGTCCATGGGTATGCACCTTCTTCATCAAATGAGGGCATGGCCAGGATTTTCTCTATTGGCATGATGCTCTAGAAGTGCACACGTACTATTTTTTTTATCATGGACATAACCCATTCCTTTCCCTTGTGATTCTCTCACGTTATTCCTTACCATGCACATGGCTCTGAGAAATCTTACAACTAAGCTGGGGTCTCCACCCATGCTTCCATACTCTATTCAAACACTTTCTTCTTTTATTTCCTTTAGTACCTCATCTACGCTGCATTCTAAGTCTTATTTTACCAAATCCTTAATGATGTCTATCACTTCTCTCTCTGTTGTCTCCTCTAATTTCTCCTTAGTGAGGCTTGGGGTCCTATGATTTTTGGTGCTCACATCCTTGCTCACTCCTTTGTCTTGAGCATCTGCCTCTTTATCCTCCTCATCCTCTGAAATCATGTATATCATAAATAGAATGGTCTTGAGCCTCTTCATGCTCATCATCTCTTACTCCTATTCAGGCCCTCAAGCTCTCCATTTCTTCTAAGTTATTATTTCCTACTACCTTATACTTTTTCCTAGTTAGTGACTCTAGCATAGGAGATTCTTCTTTCTCTTTTTATGCCACAGGTGACTCCTTCCTTAGCGAATGTTCTTGTGTGGGAGGTTCTTCTTGTTCTAGTGCTTCCTCTTTTGGATTATTTTTCTCCATGGGGGACTTATTCCTGCACGTATACGTACTTGGCTTGGCACTTACCTCTAGTGTGTGCATGAATTATGTTGTCTTCACACTTGGTACGTTCTTCTCTTGCACTTCCTTCCTCTCCCTCTTCTTTGGCATGGCATTCTTCCTATCAGTGGGATCCTCTAGAATGGAGAAATCATTCTCTAATTAGGTTCCCTTCTCAAAATTTGTCCTAATATACAATTATACCCTTGTTGCGGTCCTTCTGACGATTGGTATCATCATTATTTTCATCATATGTACTTCATGGGAGACATTTATCTACATACGTGAAATTCTTGGGGTATACGAGCTTCCTACACAGCTCGTAATGGTCTTGGTGTAATTCACTAAGGTTGAACCTTAATCTTTTGGCCTCCTTAAAATGGTTGACCCCTGCTTGGAAGTATTGTGCAGTGAAATAAAATGACATCTCGCACCATGGACTCTTAGTCTCATCTGTTAAGGTGAACCGACCAATGCAAAAATGCTAATATATAACAAACTCAATTTTTCCATCTGTAAGTGCAGGCAACTGTTTAGGTATCCTCCACTCTCCCCCAAACATGTTGCACATTTGCTTATACCATTTTTCTAGATGCTCCTTGTGAGCATTCGTCATGGTATTGTAAGTATATTTCTCAAAGCTTTTCACTGGTGAGGGATATTCTTCTAGATACTCCCATATGAAATTCTCTGGCCCATCAGACAGTCCAATCTCCGAGAATATGATGGTGAGGAGAATTTCACCAAAAAATATATTTTCTCCTTCTTGGGTGTTGCAAATGATCTCATATGCAATATAGGTAGACAAGTTGTAAATGGTTCCTTCAGAAATCTTTTGGCATACATTCAACCATGCCCTATTTACTTGTGTCCACCTTTCATGATCACTCAACTTGGTAACCAAGTTTACAGCCATCCTCATAATAGGGTCAGGGATCTCTACGATATCAAAATAACGTGAACCCTTTTTGTAATCATAAGCCTTCACAATTTCCTTGATAGATTCCTTATTCTCCAAGTCATCGTCTATGGACTCCCCTTCACAAATTAGGCCAGTGAACTTGGATATGAGTTGAGGAGTTATGCATATTTTACATCCTACAAAATATAAATGGTCCTCATGCACACGTGACATCAGCCATTGGTATAACCTCTTGGCCTTGCAAAAAAAGGGAAACTCATATAGTTGCAGTAACCTGGCCTTCTCCAATGTCACCTTCACTTCATCGTTGTAGATTGACATTCCTTTTGGTGTCATCTTATTAGTTGGACAAACCAGTTCTAATTCCATCTCCTTTTCTGTAGTGCTCGTGCGAGGATTGTAGTATCTCATGACCATCTTCCTTAAGTGTGATACCCATTCTTTCCCCAACAATACTCCATCTAGGTAATGCATTTCTACATACCTTCTGCTTCTTTGGTGAAATGGTTTCCTTATTTGGTGTCATTTTACTTATAGGGATAAAACCTAAAATCTTCTTTATCTACTTCCTCACCCCGATAAACTCTAGGGCATAACCTTGTGAAATAATCCTTCTACTCCCATGTCATAGCTTTATAACCCTAACCTAGAAAATTATTCCATAAGATGGCATATTCCAAATGAACTCTCCCTACACCCATGTACTCCTTCCGCTCTGGTTCATAGATCAATTCTAGTTACATAGTTATATCTCTATGATTCATCTTCCTTCACACAGATTTCCTGGATGCCCTAGTTCGTAAGAGCTCTTCAACTTCGTAATGGCAAGGTAAAATAATAATGTTCCTGAGCTCATACTTATAGCTTTTTCTTTTCTCCAGCAGGAAATGTTATGCTACCTACTAATGTACTTAGCATTAAATGAAAAATTTTCTACTAAAGATGACCTTAGGCCCCCTTACCCATGTGTATAATCTTACATAAAAACCCTTTTACAACCTTCTAGCGTGAAAAAATACTTACCAACTGAATACTTTTATGCATGTGTCTACAACACTGAAGGTATTTCTTTTATTGACCTGATTTTTGCCCTCACCTACCTCATGTTATTGTTGCACTCTTCATCCTTTGTACATGGTCTTTGTTACAGCCTTCTTAGTACCCAAAATTCTTTATGTTTACCATTTCCCCACGCACTCTCTACCTTCCGCACTTTTCATCCTTTAATTCTTGTCATCCCAACTTTTATTATTGGCTTATAATTCTCTTTACACTACTCCACCCCACACTAAAATGGATGTGCGGTCCTCTACACATACAAAAATTTAGAAAGTAATGTGGTTACTAGCACACACGACATAAAACAACGTGAACAAAAAGGAACAAACAATGAGAAAGGGAACTCAAGAAAAGAAATGCATTAAAGGAAATCCTAAACTAGATGGAAAAACTGCCTTATTTACAAACACCCAGAAGACTTATTTATAGTATGGATTCAACCTACTCCTATTGAAATGACTTGGTAATATCATCCCATACAGCACTTGTAACTATCAAACACTTGAATCAAGGATGTACGAGATTATGTATGGCCCTAACCAATGCACTTTCAACTTCTCAAGATGGCACATAAACTTTGAATCATACAAAAAAACCATCTGCCCAACCTCAAACTGTTTGTTCTTGATATGAAAATCATGTCAAGCCTTTTTTCATTCCTTCTTTGTCTTTTAACACCATATAGAAAGTGATCACCTTTTGTATATTGCATTAATTTATCAATCCTCTCCTCCAGCTCTTGTTCATCAGCTAATCCTCCTGCACGTGCTATACGTAGTAATGGTAACATGAATTAAACTAGCTACACAAATTCAACACCAAACACCAATTGAAATAGTGTGGCCTTGTTCAAATTCTTGTAGGTTGTCCTGTATGCTTATAGAACGACTGATACCTTGTCATCTCAATGTTTTCTTCCAATGTCACAAATCTTGGTCAACACATGACTTAGTCTGTTTTTAAATTCCTCAACAGTTCCATTTACTTGTGGGTGATAAGGGGTGTTCTTGTGATGGGCCACCATAAACTCTGCCAAAAAAATCCCGACTATTTCATTCAGAAAATGCGTACCCCTATCACTTGTTAAAGTCAACGGACATCCATACCTGCTAATTATGTCCTCCCACAAGAATCTAGTAGTTGTTGCTGTAGTGCAATCTTTTGTAGGTGTTTTCTCTACCCCTCTTGTCAATTAATGTGCAAGTGATGATGTAATGCAAACCAATTCTTCACACGGTAGGTGAAATAGTCCTAAAAAGTCAATTTCCCATTTTTCAAATGGTTCAGCATTGGCTATTGGTCACAAGGGAATTTCATCCCTTCTTCTAGGTTTTCCAAGGTGCTGACAATGGTCACATGCCTTGCAAAACTTATTATAATCCTGGTATATGCTTTCCCACCAAAGCTCTGTGAGTAGAATTTTCCATGTGGTTGCATTTCCCACATAGTGTCCTCCTGCAATCCCACCATGCACTTCCTCCATAATTATAATGCACTCATGTTCTAGTATGCATCAACACAAAACCTCATCATGACAAAACTTGTACAAATCTCCACTAATCATCATGTAAGGTGTGATGCGTATAGCCAACTATTTTCTCTCCAAGGCCTTCATTCCTTACAATGCCACACCTATTTTGAGAAACACTATGATATCTTCTAAGTCTGAGGGCGCGCTCTGTAACCTAAATAGTTGTGCATCTTACATTGTATCCTCAATGCTTTTCACGTCCTCCCTTGAGTCAATCATAGATAAGTGATCAGGTCAAGAATTAATTTTCCACAGTTAAACTAAAACTAAAAACTCAAATTCTTGAAATAACATGACCCAATGACATATGTGTCCTTGCAAAATGGGCTTGTTTAGTAATTAGTTTAATGCCATGTGGTCTGTGTAGAATATAAATTTTGTTTCCAATAGATATTGCCTAAAATTATGTAGCATGTAGATCATAGACAGTTCCTTGCACTCAGTAGTTGTGTAATTTTATTCTATTGGTGTTAAATTTATACTGGCAAAACACAAGGGGTGATCGATAATCCCCTCACCAGGTTGTGCTAGTACTGCTCCCATGACTATCCCTGAGGCATCAACATGCACATGGAAAGGCTTATCTTAACAGGGCAAACAAAGAATGCGTGTCGTAACAAGCCTATCCTTCAAAGCGTTAAATGATTTTTGTTGTGCCTCTTCCCAGTGAAAGGAACTCTTGTGCTTAAACAACTCCTCCAAGGGCACGGTGATCTTGACATAACCCTTAATAAATTTTCTGTAGTACCTTGTATGCCCAAGGATTCCATGCACAACACTTTTACTAGTAGGCTCCCCCAATCCCATGATAACTGCAACTTTAGCAGGATCCATTAGTAAGCCTTCCTTACATATAATATGCCCTAGAGGGTTCCAAAGGGAATAATAAAGACACATTTCTTAATGTTGAGGGATATCATCAACTTCCAACATCTCTCAAACATCAACCTTAAATTGTTACAATGGTATTTTATTAGCCCATACATAGTACCGTCATCTAGGTAAACTTGAATAAATTTATGGATGAAGTCCTAAAATTCTTGTACTACGATAAACAAGAACACAACATGCACATTTTTCAACCTAAAAGGCATAACTGCATAGGAAAAAATTCCCCACTAAGTTGAAAATAGTTGTCTTTTTTTTGTCTTCCTTTGCAATCCTTACTTAGTAATAGACCTTGCGCCTGACTACTTATTCCAGAATTTCTTTAGTGAAGGGGATTGGAAAAGGGTTAATGACACATACTGCATTCAAGTCCCTCTAGTCAACACAAATCCTTATCCTTCCATCCTTCTTGATACTAATGACCATTGGGCTTATCCACTCTAATTCCTCCACATATTTAATGATACTTGATGCTATCATATTATCTATCTCCTCTTTGACCTTTATGCAAAAGTTAGGATTCATCTAATAAGGCATCTTCCAGATCATCTGTGTACTTTCCTTCAACTTGATCCTCATTTCCCATAAGGAATGGTGAACACCTTTGAGCTCATAGTACCCATGTGGGAATAAATATTTGAACTCACACAACATATCAATGATCTTTGAAACATCTTTATTTGACCAATAGTCTTCGATGATGGCTTCCTTTGGTTCTATATCTGAACTAATGTTAACCTTATTTGTATTTAAGGGCTCATGGTAGGTGTGCACTCACTCATCGACACTATCTATGATCTCAAATGTACCTATAGAGTGGATAACATCCATACTCTCCATTTCTTCACCATCTATCACATAGACCATTTTTCCTTTTTCCTTTTCCATGCACAAGCACTCAAATAATACCTTCTCTAATTCCTCTTTATCAAAATGTGTCTCCAAACTAGGTTTTCCTAGTAGCTCTTGTATTCTATCTTCTAGTATAGTGCTATCTCCCATTATAAGGTACTTGACCACTTGTAATACTCTATCTACTGATGGCTTTGTACTTAGATACTCAAAATCTTGAATGAGACTAGCCACCAACTCCTACCAATTCCCTATTTGACGGTGCATCTCTGAATGAATATAACATGCATGTGCACATCCCTATAAAGTGGAATATAACTTATGTACCCATAACGAAGGTGAAAAAGATTTTGTGCCTTCTATCCAGGCCTTCTCACATGCTTGGAAATGAAATGAGGTGGTTTCTTTACCATGGTAGTTCTGTATGACAGTGAACGAGTTTTTCCTAGAGAACCTAACAAAGAATGCAACCCTCACCTTGTGCCATTATAGAAGGCTCTCCTGATTTGTATCCCACCAGTGCGCCACATTCTCGAGTAGGTTATAGCTAAGCATACTTCTTCTCTCTTTATCATTTTTGCACCGAGCCTCCATTTATCACAATAAATCATCAGGATTGGATCCTTTAGAGTACCTAGGAAAACATTTCCCTCCTATGTGCTTAACTAAGCATGAATTTTTTACTCTTGTTAATTATCCTTGCAACTATCACCAAATCAACTCATAAGTCCCATGCATCCAATTGTTACATGACATGTTAGTGGTATCACTCAAGGACTGAGCATATTCAAACTAGATAACTCCCTCCATGGGATGAATTATCTCAGGGTATCTAATAGAACACTCATAATTCTGTCAAGTAATTCTTCTCCCAAGGGATTAGTATAAGGTGTTGACTTCCCATTAGTCAAAGGGATGATGACATGTTCTTCCTTGTTCTCAAAACTAATATACTCCTTGTTAAACTACAGGTCAACATTGTTCTTGTAATACCATGAGTGCCCAAGAAACATTGGAAATTTTTCTTCCTCAGTGAGTGCCAAGACTTCGAAGTCTCCAGTGAACTTGGCTGCTTGAATGGTTATAATTACATCCTTCAAAAGTTCAATGTGAACTGCCTTTGTCTTATTTTCCATATACAACACATTCTAAGATGGCTGTAATGTGGGCCTTCCAATTTGATGCCAGACATCTAGAGTGAGAACATTTACCTCTACACCCATGTCAATCAAGATGTTATTAAGAAGCCACCCATCCACAAATGCATTTAAAGTGATTTATTTCTCATAGTCAAGGGTGGGGGGAGGGAGGTTATCATGAAAAAATTATCTTTCGTGCTCCCCTCCAGTGCATGGTACCTTCTCCTGAAGCCATTCTCCTAGCTATGGAATAACATTTTCTTGCCTTAACATTTTTCATACTTCCCTGACCTCATCTAGATCCTTTTGGGAAGCCTTGACATACTTCCTCTGCTCTACCTATCTTCACTACTCTTTCAGACACTAGATTTCTCCTTGCAAACTATGAATTACATCCATGGTCTCTTGATAAACCTCCTTCTGATGAGAAGGGTCAGGATACTTTCCATGTACCAATTTTTCTCTTGAAACCAATGTACTTTGTCTTGGTATCTCCTTGGTACATGCCACCTCTACTCGCATTGTCACCAACACAGGTTCTAATCTTGACTCATGCGCCACTCTAGGAATCCACTATGAGTCAGCTTTCTTTATGCTCACCATCACAACACCTTTGTCCTCCTGGTGCTACTTGTTCATATGATTATAAAGCTATGGAAACTCTTCATACTTATGTTTCTTCCCACATAACAAGCATTACAACAGATCAGGTCACTCATGCTTGTAATGCTCTGTAGACCCACAGTTATAATAGGTTCCTCACGGGAACTCACCTCTCCCTCCTCCACAAAAAAATCATCCATGTACCCCTCCATCTATGCACCCTTCATAGTGGCGATCATCATCCTTGAAACTACTTACAAGGTTGGTCTAGCGCACACCAAGATCAATAACATCGTGAATCTAGTCAATCAGCCTATAATCCTTGGTATCATGGGTCATAGAGGTACAAATATTGTAATAACAAGACACATTCTTCCGGATTGTGTTCTACAATAGAGGACACCTACTTGCATCATGATCCCCATGGAAAATTTCATAGTTTACTACTATGGTGTGTAATTATTTCTAGGGGAAAATATCCTTGGCATGCCCCTCCACTTCAAAATATATGCACCAAAGACCACTACATGTTTCATGCGATGATTTTTTTGAAATCTTCTCTAACTATTTAGCAATTGCAATAATTTGAGCCTCCTAGAAAGGTATCACACCAGTTTCAATGCTACCAAAAAATTCATCTTGCAGGGAAACTTCTAATGCCTCGCACAGGTCTATGAAAGTATTGTGTGAAAATTCCCTTCTAAATGGTGTTATTAACCCTCCTACAAACCATTAAGCATACTAAGAAGGGTGGATGTCATAGGATAGTTTTGACAAGACAATCTTGAACCATGCATTATACTATGACACACTCTCTGTCATTCCTTACTGGATATCCTTCAGAGTGGTGATTATTTTTTGTTTAAACTTAGGGATATGGGAACTCTTCTAAGAAGGAATTCTTTAACATGGTGTAGTCTACCTCTGTCTGATATGGGTCATACTTCTGGTACCCACCATGTGCGCGCCCTTGCAACATCATTACAAACTGAATTGATTTTCACTCCATGGTAGTGATCCCTTTTTCATGCCATAGCAATTCACATTTTTGGACATGCTCTGCAGTATCCTCAATACCCCTATAATCTAGAACATGTAATGAAATTTCAAAACATACTTGTGGTGGTGGTTGAGGCCCTTATCCAACTGATCTAGAACTTTGGTTCTCTACGGTGTTTTTCTTGCCACCAGATCCACTAGATCCACCAAGTCCTATGCCTCCAGATCCTCTAGACCCACAAGATCCTCTTGTATCTAGAAATGGGCCTGAAGTGGTTATGCCTAGCATCCCCAACATCCCACTGAGCTGCACACTAATGGTTTTTGATATTGTTTTGTTTCCAAATGTGTATCCCACGCCACTCACATACGTGATACCCAAACTTTGCATGCATGTACTTTACACAAAAATCCCTCTAAACACAGGAATTGACTACGTGGCCATAGATATTCCAAATAATAATTTATACCTCCTAGGCACGGATCAGATACTCCCACTGATATAAACTAGGTTAAAAATACTTCTCCCTTGATCTTGAAAAACAAGTGCTAGGGGTTGGTCACCAGGTGGGTTCAGATGCGTGTCGATGGCTCTCCTTTTTCCATGCAACAAAATCTCATCAGAAGATGAAGGGGATTCTCTCCCGTGGTTTCCAAGATTGTGTAGCATAGACTACTCAGGTTACACATCCTCTATGTGACCCTCAACTCCTTCCCACAATGTCTGCCTCCATAAATCCATCACAATTGCAACCTCACATTTTACAGACATCTCCCTTTCATGAGGTTCACTATACTTGAGTTACCTCTCCTCCTTTTCCTTTTCAGCCTTAATGTATGCCATCTTCCTCCACCCTAGCTTCCTCACCCAACACTCATGGAAGCTTAGCTAGCCATGGGAATTTCCTCTAAACTTAGGGTAATGATCAAGATCTTCATAGCTAGAGGGTTAATATTTAGAAATGGTCCTCTGAGATCCCTCAGAAACTCAAACTCAACAACGTCTAGGAAATAATACATAGAAATGGTGTATTCTAGAGTATAACAAGTTAGTAATCCTCTCCACTAGTGATTAACATCAAGTGTCCAAGTCATATTAGAATCCTAGAGCCTCTGATAGTCATCGTGGATCCATAAGCGCAATCCATAGCACATGATTGATCTAGATGCATATGCTGAAATCCATTCATATAGTTATACTAGAAAACAATAGAAGAATGTCTTGTATAGTCATGGTACAGGTTATCTTCTACCCATCTATGTGCATCAAAATCAGGTTTGGTGCTAAATATTTGAGAAAACATGTCCTCCTTGCTCCTGAACCATACTTCAACATTATCCAAGGTCATACATTATGTCATCACGCATCACACGAACCAAGATGTATGACATTCCTCACAACAACTTTAAAAAGAGGTTCTGACAATAGATCCAAGATGTCATTTTTCATACCCTTCGACCAATATTCTAATCCTAGGCACACCAACCTATCACCCAGTGGGTGTTGGGCACTCACCTAAGGCACGCGTGGGTGTTGAACCCCTCCTTTATGTGAGTTGTGTGAGAATACATCATTTATGATAGATAATTAGATGCAAAAATGGAAAAGAACCATACATTCATTCTTAGGATAAGTCATAATATCAATGCATTTATTCATATAATAGAAGAAATATCAAACAGATAATAGATATGGTACGTAATATAAATAAAACACATTAGGGTTTACACCCAAGGACAACATATACTCAAAAAAGAGTCATATATTCATATTGGTCAAGTTTAGTAAGCACATTACATAACTCAAGGCCATAATAGAGCATTAGATCATTACAGAATAAATCCATGCATCAAAATCACTCGATGTCCCTCTCATATTACAAGAAGATAACCATAGAACCATACGCTTTGACAACTATGACACTTACAGTCCTTTTAGTGGGAACTCTAACCCATATAATCCACTACTAATTTTGTATAGCTTTACCTCTCTAATGACTCTCTTCACACCAAAATCTCTCTCTTGCCACTACTTTCTTCTATCTAGGCATCTCTATATATAGCTTTGGCAATCACTACCATGCCCTCCTGAAGTAATAGATCAGCTGCCAAGTTTCCATGTGGTTATCCAATGGAGCATGCTTCCTTTGATCTAAGCTTACCACCCTTTGCAATGATGTCTTTCTGGATTCTTCCACTGCATGTATGGAATATTCTTTTCTTGACCATCAAGCTATTAGGCTGCTACCTTATCCACTCTGCATCTTAGATGGGTCACACTTTTCTTGTGTGCTTCTTGGAATGCTAAATATGGCTAAGTCCCAAAACCTCTTCTCTTCCTTATGCGTGTGCCATGGGTTCTACTAAACCCTGCTAAAACCATGTCCTGCACACTTTTACCCTGCGTGCCCTTCTTCAAATAGGTACTGTGTGCCCATGTGCCTTCTTGTACTTAACCAATATTCTGAGGCCCAACATCGAATGAATCAATGACAGTCTAAAGTTTCTTAAACTTTGTAGAATGAATCTAGTAAGTCTGAGTTGATTTTACGGCTGTGTGTAATGTTTGTGAGTAATATGAGGTGTTTTGTTAGTTTCAGTGTTATCCTGAAAATAAGCCTTAAATATGGTTACATTATATTTAATAACCTAAGAAGTGGATATAAATATCTCTGGCCTTAAGGTAAGTGACTATAGAATGATCTTTGTTGATGGAGACTTTATACCTAGATGGGAACTACACACACACACACACACACACACACACACACACTTGCATAAAATTTATATAAAAATGCAAGGCTCAAAGTGGTGAAATTTATTGGAAGTATAAGCTATTTAGTGGACAACAGAGCTGATGTTATAGTCAACCTAATTTAAGAATTAAGGACGTCTTAAATTTTCTAGCCAAGTTATTATATATTTAGTCTAAACCTAATGGTTGACCAGGCTATAGAGTGTATAGCTTATGTTGTTCATTTAATTACAAACTATTGTATAAACATATACTTGACTAATTAGTCCAGATAATGAGTTATTAACCTACTCTCAAATGTTAGAACTAGGTATGAATAGTTGGAACTTTACATGTCTATTCTAACAGACTATTGTCTACATGTATGGAATTGAGTGCTTGAACAAGTATTATTTAGTCCCTTGTAAATGAATGATTTTATACGTTAATGTTCATTTATAACATAATTTATTCTTTACTATTGTATTTATTTCTGAACTGATTCTTCATTATTAATCTGGACTCTAAGGTTTCGAAAGGAATAATGACAAATGAAATGTTAGAATGCAAGTTAGCTTATTTTACATGACTTTATATGAACACCTACATTATTATGTTTATGTTGTTACTTAATTTCTGCATTAAATCCTTAATTCATATACCAAATGGAAGAATTTACATGGTGTAAAAAAGGTATTTTCTTTCTCAGTTCATGTTGAACTGACATTGCTATAAATTCTTGTATGATTATCTAATATATTTTTCATGGTGAAGGAAGATAAGGAGATTATCTGATGATTTAACTTAATCGAAGGTGAAATACATTACTTAAATTAAAAGATTTATATTCCGCACTATCTATCTGAACTTTTTATGTTAAATGAAGACGATTGAAATTTTGATTGTTGTCTCTATTTCTGAAAGAAAATAAAATGGATGAATTCTTTATATGTAAAGATATTATTTACTATGGAAGGTTGTAAACGAAGGTTCTTGAACTGAAAAATATTACTTATCTTGTTATCTTGTAAAGAAATATATTTTTATGATTATGCAATCGAGATGCACTTTATTCTCATTTGTAAATTTTGCAATTAGTAAGTGTTTGAGCATCTTATGATGACTATATAACCATTAATGTTTGTTTATGGAATGAAAAGGAGTGGCTGTAATTATAGGGACTTGCAGTTGAGCTATATGTAATAAGGTAGTTGTTAATGATAAAATTAATCCTATTAAGTATCCTATAATCCATAAGTTAATGACTTACTTTAGAGAAAGGGAACATTTTCAGGATGCATGATGAGATCATGTAGTTTAATATAAGTAGGATCTCTTTCTTATTTTATAAAAATTACAATAGAGATGGTATTTACCTTTACTAGACTATCTTAACTGGAACTGATCACTTCTTGTAATAAGACATTACCCAGAGATCTGGGATTGATTACATTCAATGTCTTCAATAATTCTATACGTAAGAAAAAAAATTGGTAATGTTGAAATCCATCATTCTCGAGCTATGAACCTTAAGGATTTTATGTACCCATTTAGGTGTTACCACTAATGGAAGAAAAGTTTGGACTATTATAAAGTGGAGTCTAATGTGTACCTATGTCTAGTTTAAGACTCTACTTGATTATTATTATTTATAAACAAGAAGAAACAGGGGCAAAAACTTACTAATGATGAATGGATGCATGAAAAGTTATGATAATTCCAACACAATAAGTAAATATTTGTAAGATAAATACTTCTTCATATCAAGAAGTAAGGTGAAGCAAAACCAAGTATCTTAAATGATTTTGAGTTATGTTATGAGGTGATAAACTAAACCTTGTTGTGATTGATAACCTCAAATGTGAATTTAAGAGGTTACAAAGTGGAAGCATGGTGGGCCCATAACCTAGAGGTATGAGGATCAGAACCTCACTTCTAAGAGAAAAATATATAACCCTTAATATAATAATTGAATATGAAGGGCTTATTTTGGATTACAAGTATGATGAAATACTTGTGGAAATCAAATATAAAGGTTGGGTATAAAACACATAAAGTAATAATTAATCCCAAGAAAGAAATGATATGGTCATGTTGTGACTTTTGGAACGACAACTAACCTAGTAGTGATAAACCCTCATGGAAATATAGAACATAATAATCTTGATCTAAGATTGTTTCATCTGCAACAATTACAGATCCAATTTATAGGTTACTTATGTTTGGAAGGATGAAGATGTATAATCCTATTTCAACTATAATCAATTGAAATTGTATATAGTATTGAATCAAGGAGGAGAAGAGAAAATATTAATAGGTTGGAGGGCTTATAAACCTATTAATTTGAAATGGACATGTGCTAACTATTAGATGAAAATGATATGAAGTTCCATTAGAATTATCAAATTTCCTTCAAGGTAATAACCTTATCAAGAAAGGATTTAGAATTCATCGAGATAAATGAACCTATGTAGGTTAGGGAGATCGATGCATAAGTTACTCAGAAGGATTATTATATCTCTAACCTGGGTGATAGATATTACAGACGTAGATATATATTCTTGAATGGTAACTATTGTATTGGCACAAAGGTGTAAAGGTACACTAGGACCACATGGTTTTATGGGAATTTTTATATTTTTATTAATGGAAAATCTATCATATCTAATAAATAACATGTTAATCCTGCATGCTATAGGTATGAAAAAGTACAAAATTGATAATTGTAATCACTTGATAAAAAGAGAGAATTGTTCACACAGTTTGGAAAAGAATCCTTATGTGTGTAACATTAAAAAATGAAGGTTTAGTTGTAAGGCAATGACCTAACTTATTTATGAATATTTAAGTGGAAGGAATGTAAAATACTTAAAGGAGTTATATTTGACCTGTTGGATTACAATGATGCAAAACCCTAGGTACAATTCACTCATAATGAAAGATTCATGGAATCAAAGGTAACATGTATAGATTAAATTATTTAAGTTACCATGTTCCAATTTAGAACCCTTTGCATGTCAACTCACTATGGTCGCTATGTGGTTGTATCCAATTAATGATGAAATTCATTATTTGGATACCACTGCATAACACTTATACTGAGTTGCCTCATGAAGACCCTAAATTGTGACATGGTAATGCATTAAGTACAAGCTTCGTTAAAGTTATAAGTTTTGATTGTACCTCAAAGAAACATACCCTGATGCCAACTTAGAATGGATATGAGAAGGGAAGGGGTCAAGTAATGATTTAAATCATTATATGGGCACCTAACTTCCCACATACATTCTAAGTTGTCATAGTGGCACATCTTCCTTTTGGTATTCCAGATTTGTACCTTGTACGAGACTTGTATTCATTTATGGAACCATATTGAATGTTAATCCATATAACTAAATAAGTGATTAGGTGAGATGAAATGTTCCCAATGATGAGTGTTGCATCATGGAACCGAGCATGGCATACATGTCTCTGAAACTTTTATAAAAGTAGTGTAATTTCTGATTACACTTTCGTGATTTCACCAAGGTCTAAGCTAAGAGATTCCTAGTGGAATTCCATGGCGGAACCCATGTAGACACTTAGATAACATCACTTAACTATAATTTCTAGATAAAGGAAATAAAAAATGATATAATTAGTGTATTGACTCGTAAAGAGTGTTGAGAGTGATCGAGTAGGATCTGTATACTCTCATGCAATTGTAAAAACTTTATAACAATTATCAGAAATAGATTGCATTAAGGTAAATATGTTGGATTTAAATATATGGGTATTTAAATCATGAAGCATAAGTTTTTAATAAAAAATATTCCTAGATGAGATGTGAAAAAATTGGTTGTTACATCATGACTGCTAGAAAGATATCAACAAGAGTGGACTGAGACAATGATGTATGTGATGGAATACCTTTGATGGTGACAACTTGTTTGTTATGGATGAACTTGACAAAAAATTGATGCATGGAAGGGATGGCTTGGGTAGCGTGGAGCCAAGGAAGACCTAAGAGCATGTCACAACTTTTGTTAGAGATGTAATGAGGCATGGTGAGAGGCCCAACTGTTATGGGAAGCATGATCAAATTATAAGCATTAGAACCATAAATAAGATTATGGAAGTTAGAAATTTGATAGCTTATAGGAGTGCCACAAATCATGTATTAGAAAAGTGTGGATGGATAAACCAAAGTATAATTTATGGTATACAGACCAATAGAAGCATTGATATGAAATTAATTAGAATAAAATGTAGTATGATAATCATGATTTGAGAATATGATACCTCATGATGGCATATCAGTAGTAGTAACAAGAAATTCAAGTGGCCCCAATGAAGAAGGCATAAAAGGATATGTATGGTTTTTAGAATAATCGATGCCTTGCTTGCCATGATAGGGTAATGGGTCATTAAATATTTTGAGATTTCGATTATCATTGACCGATTTAGCCATAGATGGCTCAAGAAGCTTGATTGCATTATTATCAGTAAGATATTGAATAAGATGATTAATTTTAAAGTAGTGGTTAGTAGAATGAAAAATGTATTGATGGTAGTAATAGCATGTATTTTCATCATAGTTACATCCATGTGGGTGAGAAGGATTGAGATTAAGTGATTGTGGAAGAGTAATAATATTACTTTCGATAAGTTGTAGTAATAGAAACTTAGGTTCTTAAGGTGGTTTAGTAAAATAATTCCTCGTGGGTTGCAATTGAAGATTGTCATGTGTAGAAATAAGGTTAACAGTGGCCTTAACTTTAGATGGTTTAGGTTATGGTTTGAAGGTAAATTTATCTTAAAACCTGTTAGAGGATGAGGATGAAGAAGTATCATATTATTTCAATTTTCCCATGGATAAAAGTTTTCCTTCGCACAATTTGAGTGCATGGCATGATTGATCAAAGGAGGGAGAGGTATCAAGGATAACACTCTCTTGAAGTGGAGGTAAGATACTTTGAATAAAGAGATATTGCAATTTGGAGTCAGCTAGTACATTGGTCATCTTAGAAAGACTGTTCTTATAGCGTAACACATAGTTTGTTAAACATTTGTTGGGTCCTTGTTTTAGTTGAGAAAGTTCTGCGTAAGATATCTTGGTACTGATATTTATAGAAAAATGTGTGAGGAAATCATCGGCTAAAGTATGTAAAATAAATTACCTAATGAACATGTAAATCATAGAACATTTTCTTAGCGTAATCTTACAAAACTTTAGGAAAACATTTAGTCAGTAATGTAAGGTCATCCACATAGTTAAGAAATGTCAAATGAAAAGATAAAAGGTGATCTTGAGGGTCACTATGGCCATTGAAGGTGGGAATTTTTTGTGTAATTAATTTAAGAGGTAGGAGATGAGAGGATATGGTGGGTGAAAAATGGCTATAAAGGGGTAGTGAGGAATCTAGAGATGTAGAGGAAAGTGAAGTAGCTTGCTTTAGTTGGCAGATTTGGATTTTTAGATCCTGGTATAAAAAAGATAGGTCATAAGTGCCTGAAGAGGAACCAAGTTATGTATGGGAACTATTGTGAGGAATGAGAGGATCAGTAGTTGTACCTATAGAAATAGGAATGGTCAAGGGTGGGATAGAGTCCATAGAAGTCAAGGAGGAACTTACGAGAGGGATACAAGTAGCATATCGAGAGTGTTTAACATCGAGTAAAGCATTTAGAACATGTATAATATTCATAAGGTTGGTGTGTAAATATTGATGGAAATTGGTGAGCTTATCTAGTTGTTCTTGATCAACATTAGTTTCCTCATCATATGATTGTTCTTTGTGCAAAGTTTTAATATTGGCAAGAGGAACATTTTTGGACTTAACGGATTGGAATATTCAACCATTGATTTATAGAACTTATGAACATATGGAGGAACCTAAAGATTATCAAGGTTACCAAAATGACCACTATATATGATAGGCATAAAATGAATACCTTGCAAGAAGGTAGGGTTCAAGCGAGCAGGTTCACCAAATGATTTAATATAAATTGAATTAAATATATATTTCATAGTAACTACTATAATGAATGATAGAAATGTAATATAATATAGTAAATGGATAAGAAAAATAAAGAAATTATATGAAACCCTAAGTAAGTGAGAGGGAGAAGGTGACTTAGCTGATTATGCCCAACCTAGCGATGATCTGGATAGGTGAATAGTTGAAACAGACTTGAAGAATTGTCATCAAGGCTCACTACGTGTTCTGAGACCCATAAATTTACAGGACAGGAGTGCCAACGAGAGGACGGGAGTGCCAAGGTGCTAGTGACTGATCTGGGTGCTAGTGTTCAGTTAGATGCTTAGGTTCTGTAATTTCCTGTGTAGGATGAGCTTTGTTATTAGTCTGTGCTTATCACTCTAGTTTTTTTCCAATGTCACTAGTCATATATGTAACCTAAAAAATAGATACCTACATGCATATTCCCACAAACCACATAAAACCTAATACATAATATGCATAATGGGGAGTGGGGCTGACCCCGACAATCACTCAAAGAGTGATCTTACAATCGAGTTTTGTACTACATCTAATAATCCATTTAGTTCTTGTGTGTGTGTGTGTATGAATGATGCCCTAGGATTCCCTTGTGCAGGTTACACTATGATAGTGAGATAAATTTTTCTAAGTATGAAAATGTGTGATATTAAATAGAATAAACTTCCCCTCCTATGTTGTGTATATAGAAGTGATGGAACCTGTGTCCCTTAAGTGAGTGTGCTAGATGGATTATTTTGATGCTCTTTGTGCCTTTGGATGAAAGAATAGGTAATAGTAAGTAATGCTAGTGCTTGGCCCCTTATTTGAGAGCTATAACTATGTATGTATATATATATATATATATATATATGATTCCTGTGTTTGTATTTTGTAATTGAAAACTAAAATTCCAACACAAAGTATTAAAATATTCCCAAAAATTAAAAGAGACCCAAATAGGTGAGAATAGGATAGATAGGGTCAATAGCACATAGGAGGAACATGAGCTCATGGGATCTTGTGTTCTAACTAGGTGTTAGTTTCTGAGGCATTAAAATATAAATAAGTTAAGTTCCAGAAAGACTGTAGGATTTGTAAGACCAAAAAGAAGACAAGAAATAAAGAAAAATCACCAAAAGGATTTGTAAACCAATAGTTTTCTTACTTAGGAATCATGTATATATTAGTATGCTTTAGGACCTAGAAATGTAGCAAAGTGCATAGATTTTGTTTCTATAATATCATGCCTTCCTCTTATAAGATAGATAAAGCTAATACAAAACCACCATTAGTATGGAACTTTATTCCTTTGCACACCACCATGGTATCGCTATGAATGTTATTCCAAACCTCACTTAAAATTTTTAGGTGATATAAAATCCCTTACATGTAAGACACCCTTTATGGAACTTATGTTTGACTTAGCATCAAAATTTCCTTCTCTAACCACTACAACATGTTATGGATCCTCCTAGTGAGGATATCAAGGCTCCTAATACGTCTCTAACTCTAGAAATTCATTGCATTGGCGTTTATATAAGATGACATAATTAATGATGAGGTCATATTTAATGTATATGACCTATGCCTACTCATTAGTTTTATCATCCATGATGTACAATTGTGTAGGGTCCTAGTGGATGAAGGATCACAGATCAAATTATATTATGTTTCCCTTCTCAATAATATCATATATTCTATTGATGAGCTTAAACATACTGAACTAATTTTTCATGGATTTGAAAAAAATAAACAAAAACCAATAGGATGCATCTGGTTACCCATCATATTTGGACCCAAAACCATCTATACCAAGTTGATGATTCTAGATCATCCTCTTTCATATAACATCTTATTGGGATGACAATAGACACATTGCATGTGTGCAGTTGCATCATCTGAGTACCAATGTAACAAATTCATCCATAATAACCAACTCTTTAGGCATGATGTTGATCCCAATAGTTTGGATATCCCAGTGTCATTTCCAATTGAGACTTTCTTAATGCTAACTATATCAGATTATTCTATGAGGATAAGCTCAGAACACCACAAACATTGAGAAAGTTTTCACTTTAATGGATTCATAAACACTTCATGTAATAAGAAAGATATTGAATCAAAATAAGAATCAAGTACAAAAACACAACGGTGTGTTTGACATGCTCATAGATCAGAAAAGAAAGGTACATGTAGGAGTGTTGTGTAACTCATGTTTATGAGACATGTACACAACCCTAACTAACCATATTGACCCATTCCACTATGACTTGTTTCTTCATCATTCGACAACTTTTCCACAATGGATGGTTAGTAATCTCACTTAGTGAGAACAGGTCATAATGGAATAAGTCAATAGGGTTAGTTAGGGTTGTGTATATATATCATATACATGAGTTACACAACACTCATATATGTACCTTTATTATTTATCTATGAGTATGTTAGACACATCGTTATCTTTCTATACTTGATTCTCATTTTGATTCAATATTTTTCTTATTACGTGAAGAATTCAAAACTCCATTAAAGTGAAACCTTGCTCAATGTGCATGGGATTTTGAGTCCATCCTCATAGAACAATTCAATATGGTATGAGAGCAATTATTTAGTAAACATGCACTTAATTAATCTGGTTGCTTTACTTCATTTTCTAGTTTTCATGCTTCTTGTGTAATTTTTTTTTGGAATCTTGTTTATAGGTTTAAATATCTAGTTTTTCGAGTTATGTGCAGGTTTTCTAGTTTTTCATGTACATGTTACAGGGGCTTTTGAACAAAATATAGATAGCTACAACCACATTTGGAAAACCCACTAAATCTAAAGGTAGGTTCCTTTTCTGCATCTCTGGTTTTTTAATCAATATTTGTAAATGTAAGTGAAATTTTAAAAAAATGGTTTTTTGGGCCTGTTTAGACCTCCTTCCTTCTTGGTTTTACATTCATGTTGTCTTTTTGACCCTGATAAGATCTTGGTGAGCTCCCTCCTCAACTAAAATCAATGAATTAAGCTCTGAAGAGAGTTGATTATTTCTTTGCATGGTTGATCTCATTGTTTCTTTGATTTTGTACATTGGATGAGTTGCAAGTTACTATGTTTTGCTATTTTGAGCCATTATTTGTTTGCATAGTTTTGGGTTTTTGTGTTACAAATTTCTTTTACATTTATTCTAGGTCAAACCATTTTTTTTATTTGAGTTGTTTGATTTTTGTAACTACTCAAGTTTTAGCATGTTTGTTGTGGACCAAATTGTCATGGGTTCTTCCTTGCCAAGTTGTGCTGCCAAGTTTTTTACTGCTATATATATTTTTGTTTTCTTTTCTAATTTGTCTCTCTCTTGTCATTTCCTTCACCCTGCATTTCTTATCCTACACGCCGATCTAAGTTGGTTATGGCTATATGTGAATGTGTTGTGTTGCTCGTATCCTTTGGATTTGTCTTTGGCATCATATCGACTAGACATTTTATCCCCTACTCGCTTCTCTGATTCATGACAATTGTTTCCCTACTCAGCGAGTGTTTCCCTTTGTGCCCTTTGTTTTCTTGTAACCCACTCAACCCATCCTTATCCTAACCCCCAAGACATTGGATCACATTTCTCTTGCAATTCCCTTTCCATTGCATGCATGATATTTTCACCTCCATCTTGTCAG
Organism: Taxus chinensis; assembly: GCA_019776745.2. Taxonomy (NCBI): domain Eukaryota; kingdom Viridiplantae; phylum Streptophyta; class Pinopsida; order Cupressales; family Taxaceae; genus Taxus; species Taxus chinensis. The sequence continues at coordinate 325,451,170 of CM034148.1, read as the reverse complement.
ATTGGGCACCGTGATCTACAACCTCCCTTTGACCCAATATATATCCTACCCTTTTGAATTCCCCATTGGCTAGATTTTCTACATAGTTAAAAACCTAGGTAGTCATGAGATACATCTCCCTCATTTACCTATGAGGCTCCTGTGTAAGATTTTGTAAATTATATTTCCTAATATCTATCTATTGGTTTTACTTTAATTGCATAGCTCATGAACCATAACTAGGCAATTTTGCAGCAAGTAAATAGTTGTAAACAATATGTGTAGGAAAGGGTAATAATTAAATACGAGAAGGAAAGGAGGTGTGAAACCTAACCAATAGTTGACATAGTTGATCACATGCACATAGACGAAACAAGCTAAAAATAGTATTTTATCCATTTTTGCAATCACATCAACATGTAGATGCTCTGAATAATAAAAAGAAAGCTTCTCCAACCCTAGGCACCAAAACTACAAGAAAACAAAGGGCATAAATGGGTCACACTTAGACATTTAGACATTTAGCTATGCCGAAATAGGTCACACTTTTTGGCTACAAGTCATGTTAAAAATAAGAAGTCAAAGCAATGAGAATTTTCACCCTGTAAGGCAGGCCAAAATTTCCCGCTTTCACTTAAGTGACTTTACTTTCATAATGAGAATTTTCACTCTACAAGGCAAGAAAGAAATTCCCTCTTTTCACTTAAGTGATTTTACTTTCATAACATGAATTTTCACCCTGCTAGGCAGGTAAGAAATTCCTTCTTTACACTTAAGTGACTTTACTTTCATAATTGGAATTTTCACCCTGCTAGGTAGGTAAGAAATTCCCGCCTGCCTACCACCTCCAAAATTACCATTGGAAGCTTAAGTGATTAGACTTGATGGGAAAAAGTAACCTGCTAGGCAAGAAATAAATTCCCGCATGCTTGCCACTACCAAAATTCCCAAATGTAGCTTAAACCCTTCCAAAAAGTGTGACTTGCATGGAAAATAGCTATTTTCCAAAAGTGCAACTTACATTGTGACTTCTGCATTAAAAATTACATGAGAATTTGTCACTGAAGGTAGTGTGGAAATTGGACTCGGAAGACAACCTTGAAAATTGTGACTGGCATGAAGAAAAAATTTCTTTCCTTTTTTGGATTTTTGGTGAAGAAAACACAAACATAGAATAACATTTTCCATTTTTGGAAAGGGTCCAGGAAGATGTAGTAGCAAAAACTTGCATGTGCCATAACTTTCATTATGTGGCTCCGTTTTAGGTTTTGTTTTCTCTAAAAGTGTATATTTTCTCAAGCTCTATGCATTGATGGAAATATTTTTGTTATTTTCATAAAATCCATTTTTGCACCTTTTTGGACCAAGCAATTTCTTGTAATCTTCTGAAAGAATCATGAGATTTGATCACCTGTAGACAGATTAGTAATTAAAAATACTAGATAGCTTTTCAAAACCCTAGGCCTGGGGAAATATTTGGCAGGAAGAATGAATAGGCTACATGAATTTCTAAAGAAAACAAACCAAAACACATACAAAAAGAAAAAAAAAGAAAACAAAAGAAGTTGTAGGCAATTGCTCAAAATTTCTCCAATTAGCCCATCTACAAAAATTCTTTCCCCCAGGTAAATGGTCTATGGTAATATTGATGGGGTGAAATGATTTATATAACCTAAATCATCCAATTTTAGCTCAATATTTTTTTTTAATAACTTTATTTTTCTATAAATAAATAAATAAAATTCTCTCAGATGAAACTTGGTGAAGGGATAGAGGGAGTTTTAGCATGTGGGTACTTGGGGAATTTGGTTTTTATGACTCTTAGGGGATACCTTGGAGAAATGCAAACAAATGCAGGAAAAAAAAACACAAAATGTCCCTTTATTTTGAAAAGATTTTTTTTTTTTTTAAAAATGGGGTAGTCCTAGATTTTAGGGTGAAATCTCAGGGACACCAGGCACCATCTCGACTGGACATTTTATCCCCTACTCCCTTCTTTGGTTCACGACCATTTTTTCCCTACTCGATGGATGTTTCCATTTGTGCCCTTTGTTTTCTTGTCACCCACTCAACCTGTCCTTATCCTAACCCCCAAGCCCTTGGATCACATTTCCATTGCATGTACGAGATGTTCACCTCCATCTTTCTGGATTGGGTGTCAGGCTCTACCACCTCCCTTTGACAAAATCTCTATCCTACCCTTTTGAATTCAATCTTATTTAAAAACTTGAGTGGGTTTTTAATAAATAAAGGGTTAGTTTTTCCTATTAATTGGGTGTTTAATATTTAAATGATGGGGCAATTTTTAAGTAAATAGGGAAAATTCTCTTAAGATAGTTTATTCTAATCTAAGTGGGGTTAATGTCTACGAGGGGTTTATCATTGTGAGGGGATTTAATTATATTTTATCTCTTAATTAAATTTAAATTAAGGGTGATTAGTTTTATTAATTAACCTGAGAAGGAATCTAAATTTAATTTAATCTCTCTACTTTTGATTACAGTCTTAATTTAATTTTAAGAACCTTGATTTATTTCAAATTATCTCTATTTCATCTCTTAGTAGTTAAATATTTTTGTCATCTACTGTTATTGTCACTCTTTTTTCCTTTTATCGTTAAAATAGATGAATTGGAAAATTTCAAAGTCGATTTTATAGCATTACTAGATGATTTTTTCTACTAACATTTTTATAAAGTGTGTTTCACCCCTCCTAGCTTTCTATCATCTTCCAAGAGTGTTTTTGGAATCCTCAAGGTCCCTGATACTCATATTGAGCCCATTTTTACATTGTAACCATGTTTATTATTGCTTGTAGACTAGTGAGAACTCCGCCATGATCTTGTAGTAAGGGGGTTTGTGTTGCAACGTAACATTTTAAAACACTAGGATTTTTTTTTCCCTTGATATTTTCTTATGCCTTTGTTGTTCTTGTTTATATGTTGTTCATTTATTCTGATTGAAACTTATTGTGACCTCCACTCTTGTGCGATTCATCGCTTATTGAAAAGTGAGTGGTGAAATGTGTCACATCGTACAAACATAACCTATTGTAATAAATTCACTAATTATAAAATTTTGCAAACATGGGGGGTTATCATTATTCTTGGGTGTTGTATTGCATATAGACAAATTCCCAACTGATTTTCATATCTTGCAAACTTGTGTGTATTTTTACACCTTATTTTCTTGCATTATGCATTTATTGGAGTTTTGAAGTTTACACTATTAATATTAATTTTCCCAAACCTATGCTTCATAGGACCATTTTTGCATTACAACCTCCACCTATTCTTCTTTGTATGGTTGACTATGCATTGTGGTGTTTGAACATGGAATGTTTTCACATTCACGATGACTTTTTTATATTCTTGTATGGAAGAGTACCTGCACCCAATGATCCTAATCATCTTAAAGACTAGATTAACACTTGTAGCATGGTAATTTGTCATGTTTTGAAATATATTTAGAGGCCTCTCCACCATCATGTGGCACACATAGAGTGTCCTCACACTATTTGCAGCATCACTCATTCCTTATTTTGATACCCTTTATAGATTTCCACTACTGCTTCTCCCATTGATATGTTTGTCTCATTCCCTTACACATGTGATGATAGTTTTACTGAAAATGATTTTCCTAATTCTATCCCTAATGAAAAGGATTATTCTTCTATTTATGATGACGAGAGTGTAGATGAGGAATTCCCTCCTCCACCTTTTAGCCACCTTTTAGAGAATTTTGACACTGCTCCCTACTCATCAGACATTAGGAAGTCTTATACAACCTCACACTCTCATTACATTTTCCTCCTTTCCATTTCCAGTGTGTGAGGAATTTTCCACTCCTCATCCTTCATGTATTTGTGATTTTTACATGTCATACATTTCTCTTCTGTTTATTGAACCACCATTTTGAGATGAGTATCTGCCAGAACTTATTCATCTCTTCAAAGTTCCTACTTGTGTGAAAATACAAGGAGTTTCTCATCCTTCTACATGTTTTCTGGAGGATTTCTTCATCTCTTTTGTTGGGAGTGTCACTTTTATGAATCTTATCACTTCCACATTTTTAGATACCATCGATGATCCACCCATTCTTTTGGAACCTTTTTTACTGTTGTGGGGGTTGCTACCTTTCCTTCACTTCACTTGGGCATCCTTTCAGTGGATGTTCTTATTTCATAATATGATAGTTCTACATTCGTGGAATTACATTTGGCTCTTGTTTACTTACTTTATAGACATTTGATGCATTTTCATGGGCCATATTTAGAGTTATTTGTACTAGTGCCTTCATTTTCCTTCATGGAGTGGGTGGACCTCCAATAATCCATTTTTTTCCTTCCTAATGGCAGGAACATTTTTTGATGTAGACATACCTTCATCAGTCTACATGCAAAAGAACACATCATCAAAACACTTCTTGGAGAATCCATAGAGTTTCATACTTCAGATCCGGTTGCAGAATTATTTACTAAAGCCAATTATCCTTACTTGTGCTCTCATCTTTAGGATAGGTCCTCTATTTCTTTCACACATCTACTTTGGGCCTTCTTTTCTTTCTCTTGTCTTCACGATTCCATTTAATCTTCCTTATTTTCCATTGCTTCAGATTCACCATCCCTTCTTGAAATAGTTGACACTTCCACGTCATATAGGGAGCATCGTTCCTTGGATAGGAACCACACCTTATCATTTCAAGGATATTATTCTTCACTTAATACAAGGTAGTCTTTGACACGTTCTTCATCTTAGGATGTTGAATTATATTTCTTCATCTCTTCTCTTAATTTGGAAAGATTATGATTCATACATGAGTACCTTATTAGGAATTTAGTTTTTGGGACATATTTGACACATCTTTCTTAGGTTGTTTAGGGTGTCGTTTATCTCTTGTAAGTGGATGTTTTCCCTAAGGGATTTTTCCTTCATTACTTGAGATCCTTATTGTACATGGGTATCTCATCATACCTCGTTGTTGGGACCCATCCTTCTCCTCTTTCTATTTTCTAGAATGTTGGTGTTTGTACATGGGTACCTTATCATGCTTAGTAGTAAGGCCCAATTAACACATCTTTCTTAGTTGTCTAAGGGAGTCCTCTTTCAGGTATGAATTTCTATGACTTCTACCTTAGCTTCAATGAAGGGGGGATGTTAGTGTATATGAATTTTTTCATCGTCATTTGATTAATTTTCCACCAATGATGGTTGGTCATCTCACTTAGTGATAATAAGTCATAGTGGAATAGGTCAATAGGCTTACTTAAGGTTGTGTACATGTGTCATCCATTGGATTTACACAACACTCTTATATCTGACTTTCTTTTATGATATATGAGCATGCTAGACACATCATTGTCTTTATATACTTGATTCTCATTTTGATTCCATCTCTTTCTTATTACATGAAGCATTCATGAATCAATTAAATTGTAACATTTCTCAATTAGTGCGGGGTTCTGTGTTGATCCTCATAGAACAATCTGAGGTAATATATTAGAAAAGAAAGGTGTATATAGGAGTGTTTTGTAACTCATGTACATGACACATGTACATAACCTTAACTAACCCTATTGTCATATTCCACTATGACATATTATCACTAAGTGATATGACTAACCATCCATGGTGGAAAAGTCTTCGGATGATGACTAAACAAGTACTATAAAACAACACTCCCCAAATCCAAATCATTCCATACCCGTAATTATTTAATCTTAGGTATGAAATCCAAATTACATTGGAAGATTCAAATGACGATGAATCTACTAAAAAAATCAAAACCTAAGTTTCCTGATGACATTGTGAATAGGTTACCTCTAGTTCTTCTACCTTGAGACTGATTCTATCCTCAAACAAAGACGAAGGAGCCAATAGGTGATGCCTCGACCTCCAAACACTTAGAATGTAACAAAATGGGAATTATATAGTTATTTTTTTATCACCCTCCTCTCTCACCAAAATATTTTAGTAATATTTATGTTTCGGCTAAGGATGAGGTGCTTGATCCTAAAGAAAAATGGATTTATTTCTCCTTAGCACTCGACCAAGATTATATTGTTTCGTAAGCCGAGTCCAAGAACTTAGAGGTATTGTAGTACCAATATTCCTTAACCTAGTTATGGTTGTATTGATTGGAAGCTAATTTCATTGATGTTTATTACAAAACCCCTATATATGATACTAATGACAATGAGGATGATGAAGAAGAACTTCCCTAAAACCCACCCACTAATACACCACTCTTAAACAATACATGAATCATATAAAATGCATCTGACTATGCTTCATGTCACTCTCCTATAAAAACTCCACCTCCCATACCAATATTTGAGAAAACCTATGCACCCAATATTGGTATTGGTGCTCCTAGCATGGCCATTGTTGAATCCACACCCAAAGAGATCACCTTGGATGCTAGGGTATTAGGTGTATGAAAAACTAGTTTTATGTAGTATAGAGATGGTAGGAGATACGTGGGTGTATAAATCGATGTAGAATAACATGGGCCTCTCCCTACCTTATATAATGATGAGGTAAACCTAAAATTACTATATGCATGAGATGATAAACTTCCTTGAAATCACCATAAGTTGGGATTATTCTCCAAGACACCCATGTGCTTTGATGATTATGTTACTAATATTGATCCCATTCAGGATGAATTATCTAAGTTAACCAAGGCTCCATATCATTTCTAGGTCAAGAATTCTATTTTATTAGAACCAACTATTAGTGTACAGCTCGACGATTATCCCAACAACATAGTCATACTGGGTGATTTCTTCCCCATCTACGTGAGTGTCACATAGATGTCTTAAGAAATCATAAGGAGGTATTCACATGGGGATACACTGATATACTTGGCATTGATCTAAGATTTTTTCCCATAACATCATCCCTTACCTCAATGTCACTCCCGTTCAACAAATGATAAGGAAATACTGGCCCAAGATAAATGATTTGTTTCAAAAATATCTCATCAAACTCTTAGATGCCGGTTCCATTCGTATAATAGAATACTCTTAATGGGTTTCCAACATTATCTCAATTCAGAAAAAATCAACTTTAGATATCCATATTTGTATATAATTTAGGAACATCACCCTTGTTTGTCCTAAGAATAACTTTCCTTCACCCTCTATTGACACCATCATTAATGCCTCAATGGGGTATAAATTATTATCTCTTATGGATGTGTTCTCGGGATATAACCAAATTCAGATTGCTCCCAAAGACCAGTAAAAGACTACCTTTATAACGAATTGGGGAACTCATTGTTACGTAAAAAAATAATTTATACTAATAAACATTGATGCAATATATCAATGTGCCATGACACATGTCATTCATGATCTCATATAAAAAATAATAAAAGTACACATCGATAATCTACTCATCAAATCTCAACACATAGATGATCACACATATCCTTAGGATGCCTTTATAAATACAAGGTTCTCCTTAACCATGGAAAATGCATATTCGGTGTGACTTAGGGAAAAATCATATGTTATTAATATCTAAATGTGGCATTGATGTTGATCGATTCTAAACTAAATCCATTCGTGACATTCCATGACCATCCTTCATAGTAGACAAATGCACTTTCTTCAGAAAACTTGGGGTAATCCTAAGGTTTATTCCCTAGTTTACCTATCACACTCATAGTATAAATAGCCTACTTTAGAAGGCCACACAATTATAATGGAATAAATACTATCAACAAGATTTTGACTATATGAAACACGCTTTATCCTCATTATGAACTCTGCAACCTCCTTCACCAGATCCATTTTTTCTACTACATACTTCTTCCACTCTAGTGTCCGTAGGGGGGATGTTAGTATAATAAGATGAAAATGGAAAGGAAAATGCCATATGTTATGTTATTTGAGCCCTAATAGACTACAAAACATGATATAATTGCATTGAATTGGACTGTTTAGTTATATACTATACAACTATAAAGTTTGGTCACTATATGTTATATCAAACTACCCATGTCATTATCCATATAGATCCCTTATAAAAATTCTTCTCACACACTATCTTCCCAATGGATTGCATTTGGAAGTGGATGTCTCTCCTTATGGATTTTGACCTCTATATCATCATAAGGAAGGAAGTAAAGATTAATTCATAGAAGACCATATGGTTTTCACCCCCATATATGCTCATCATCCCATTCATGATGCATTAACCAACTAATACATCCTCCTCATCAAGGGCATAAAGAACAAAATTTCCCTAAAAAACTACCACTTAGCTTCACGGTCAGTCTTGAGGTACATTCCTATGACACTAGTAATGAAGTACATTCCCCACCTAAAACCAATCTAACAACTACAATCACTTAGGAGGAGGTCACCATCTATCTCCATGAGGATACATGGATGCTACACTTCAACAGGGAAAATTTCCCTAAAGGAGATGGGGAAGGTTTTGTACTCTCCGACCCCTCTGGTCATACTTTCCCTCTATCCTATCAGTTTGAATTAGAACTCACCAAAAATATGGACGAGTTTGAGTATCTTATCTTAGGTATACATGTCACCTTAGCCAAGAACATATTTTATCTCCATGTCATGGGGAGTTCTCAGTTAGTGTGTCGATAGGTTATGGCACATATTAGTGTTGTAATTTACACCTTAAATCTTATTATGACTTATTCTAGGATTTAACACCACAATTCACTTTGTTTACCATCGAATTGGTCCCATGTAAATAAAATTCCCTGGCTGATTCTATGGCCACATCTATCATCAGGTTTGATTAACATTATAATTCTCATGATGAAATTGTTATCATACAAATCTTCCATGTCACATCCACCATGCTTCCTTGAGATATTCAAGATTTTTATTAGATTGAACCACACATCCCAATGCATGATGCTTGGTAAGATGATATTTGTCAATTCATACAATATCAAACTTATTCAGATGGTACCAACCCATGAACGTGATTGCAAATATGTAAAAAGGATTCCAAATACATACTTAAAGATGACATATTGTAATATCATAAATTTGAAGGAATGCCACTTCAATGTTTTAATAAAGATGAGTTCCCCTTTGTCTTAAATAAAATACATGGGGAACTTGTGGTGGCCATTGTAGTAGTCATGTTATTATACACAAGTGCCTATGTATGGGTTACCATTTTCCTACACTAGTTTCAAACTCTCACACCTTTTCTAAAAGTGCAGACCTTGTCAATATCACAATGACCTATTTCATTCCCCTCTAGCTGAGCTACAATCTATTACAGCTCCCTGGCCCTTTAGTATATGGGTATTGGATTACATTGGTAAATTTCCTTGGTATCAAGACAACCATATATTTATCATTATAACCACGGGATACTTTACTAAGTGGCTTGAATCCATGCATGTAACTAATATGTTTGGCCTTACTACATCCAAATTTTTCCATAATCAAATTATTTTTCACTTTAGAATTCCTTCATCAACTACAAACAATTTGAAAATGAATCATCACAAAAATTCATTATACATTAGAAGACCTTATCTATGAGCATTGAACATAACATTCCTAACAATAACCTCTTCTAACTTTTCCTATGAGCTCTTGAACCTCACCTTTAATACAAGGTTATTTCCTTATTAATTTTCACCATATCATGTTTAGAGGTTGTAAGCTATTCGTATAATAGCTAGTGACCACTAGCCTCATATGTTTCATGTATGAAAGTGTGTGTGTTCTGTGTGTGTGATGCTTTTTTTTAAAAGATTTTAGTTATTGTGGTAGTTAATTAGAGATAACTAGGTTTGTTATAATTATATCCCACATAATACAATTTATTAATGTTCACCATGTTATGCTTGGAGGTATCATATTTGTGTTTGGATATTGTTATCTATTGGGATAAAATCATAACAACCACTACCCTCTTAAGTTTCATGTATGAATGTGTGTGTGTGTGTGTGTGTGTGTGTGTGTGTGTGTGTGTGTGTGTGTGTGTGTGTGTGTGCGCACACACACACACACACATGTGTTTTTCAGATTGATGTTATTATGTTTGGATAATATTATTTATTGCGATAATATCATAGCAAATGATAGGTTTTTTATAATCATATGCCATGTATTTCAATCGATTATTTTTCACCATATTGAGTTTGTAGGATGTTACTATAGTAGGATCCTATGAACACTTGATATAGGGATAATATCCTAGTAACCACTATCCTAATTAATCTCATTATATGTTTTTTGTAGTTTGTGCTTCAAATATTGGGTTTGTGGAGTGTACTCCAAAATTTGGGTTTGTAACTTATTGTTATTGATCTAATATCCTAACAACCACTGCACTTATTATAATCATATCTTGTGCAATTTTAAGGGATTAATGTTTACAATACTATGTTTTTATCTTGCTCTCTATGGTAATAATAGTCTAGTGAGTTCTACCATGTATAAACTCATAAAATAATATAGATAAGTTTTTTTTTTTGTTTTCAGCTTATGTTTAACATATTGGCTTAGCCACCTCTTCTTAAGGTTTTGTTAATATGTTCTTCATTACAATAATGGCTTACCAACTTCTAGGTTTGTTTGGAGATGAATCTTGTGATAGGATTCAATGTATCCTCATAATTTTCTTATTCTAAGATTGCCTCATGCTCACTAGAAATTCAAAATATTAAGTGTTATTGTTAACCCCATTATGCTTGGAGTTCGTTGTTATTACAATTAAAACCTAGTTTTATGACTAATTTTCATTACTTGGATGTATAAATTGTTGTAAATTAATATTTTTTATAAATTTGCTATAAATTAATAGTTAATATTATGGCCATTTTATAATAATTTTATGTATTTATTTATTAATAATTGTTTAAAATTTATATAATTTTCTAAATATTAAACCAGCTCCTATTTGTAGTTCCGTAAAAGTTTTGTCAATAATATATGGTCACAATAAAAAAATGTCAATTTGGAGACCTTGTAGACACTCAAAAACACACCTTCTACATAAGGTCTCTTATTCAAAAAGACCAAAAACATCATAAAACAAAAAATGCCCAAAAATATAAAATAACCCCACAAATATATATATAACCCCACAAAATTAGGGATAAATCAAACCTCACCACTCATTTACTAACCCTCGCCTACTCGCATTTAATTACGTCCACCCCACCTACACATGTTCATTCTCAATGCACTATGGACCATATCAATACAACCATATGTTTCCCACTCCCCTATGCACTCAAGAACTATATAAACACTCACCCCCCATTACAACCCCCGACTCTTTATGCACTAAAGCCATACTTAATTTTTCTTTCTCTCTTGCTCACATATCACGGTTTTATAATTTTTGAAGAAGTGAAAGTGAAGCACAAAGGAATGATATAAATTTTTACAGCACTATTTTAGCATAATTTTAACACATGCGGGAATCACTATTGTTATTGGCTTATGATCTTCATGTAATTGTTAGTGAATAAAAACTACGATTTTCCTATGATCTAAGTCAGGTATAATTGTCATTTTTATTTACTTTTTTATCATATAACATCAATAAATTTCTTTTATCTCATCAAAAGGGTTAGGTATCTAACTGAGGAATGTCCCCTAACCACACAAAACAACTAACATTTTTCAAGTGTCTTTGTGGCTAGGTTTAGATTCAGATCTAGAACATTTTTATCCACTTTATTCAATGAAAGAAACTAAAATTTTCCCTCTTCACAATGGAATCATAAGCCCATTTTACTTTAGTAGCATTGATTTGAATTTTTCATATTAAATAATTCATTTTACAGGTGATCCAAATATAGGAATACATTTTGGTGACCACAGTGGGAACATTTTCATTGTGGGTAACTATTTTTTTTTCTTAATCTGATTTTTTTTCTTAGGGTTTCATTTAGGTTTTAAAAATCTTTTTTCTAAAATTTGTTGCATATCTAACATTTGGTTCTTACGGGTTTGCTGAAAAATTCAAATAAGATTTAAAAAATAAATAAATCATGTTGCAGGCCAATCATAACTGTGATTGGGTTGTGATTTTTGACCCAAAAAATCTTAAAATATGGTTACAGGGAAGTCACAACTGTGAATGTGTTGTAATTTTGTTTTTGCAAAAATCTAAAATAACATTTTTATTTCTAAAAGAAATGAATTGGGAATCAACTACACATTTTATTACAGGTCCAGGTTAGGGAAAATACCTTTCCACATAACTATGGGAAGTGCATGGGCATAAGCCCAAAAATGCATTGTGAGGAGTACCACAGGAACCTTAAAAGTTGGCATATTGTGGGAACTAGCCAACAAAATGGGTACCCCCACCTACTTGACTATTACACCCATGAGATTAGATCTAAGGTTATCCTTAGTAATGACCCTGGTTTGATTGATGTGGAGTAAAATATAGCCTTGTTAATCAAGGGGAGTAAAGTAAATTTAGTGAATAGAAATTTTCTAGTGTGCGATGCTCATTCAAGTAATGCTTGGTATTTAGGGAGATAAATCTTATAAGAATCCAATCAGACCAAGACCCTTTATCCCACCTTGAGATAAATAAACAACATTATTTCTAAGTATCCCTTATTACTATTTCGATTCTTCACAGACCCTATTCATATTGTCATATTTGTTTGTCATATACTCTGAGTTCCTATTTTTCTCAGTCTTAGTCATAACTGCAACTGTGTTGGGATTTTACCATCCCATATTTTTCCAAGAGCTAGTTGCAATTGTAACTAACATGTAACATTCCAACTCATCCATTTTACATGTTATCATGTTTCTTTATTTATCACAAATATAGGGGTAACTATGACTCACTTGTGATTTTTCTGGTCATACCATCTTCTTGACATTTTCCACTCATGTTTCTAAGTTTGTGTGACTTTCATTCCTTATGGATTTTAGTCATTTCCACATTTATTCACACCCTAATTTTCTACACCAACACCTTCTTGACTACATTACAAATCTTGATTTCCAACACTTGGGAGGACTTCAACCCACACTGACTTATCACTCCATTTGTAATGATCCTATTCACCCCATGGTTCCATGTCATCCCTCTCCACCACATTTCAAATTTTCCAATTTTTAGAAATTTGATGGCACCAATGACCTCCAACACCACTTGAATCTATTATACTATGCATACCACATCATTCAACACGATAATTGTCTCCTTCTCTGCACTTTTCTAATTTCACTTGCTAGTCAAGAACTCGATTAATATTCATACCTCCTGTTTCTACCCAAATTTAATATCCTTCAAAGGCCAAACAACATCATGGATTTAACAAGACACTTAGAGGTAGATAGATGATTATATATGTCATCTTATAGCCAGGGAAGAAATCTATCTGACTTTTTAGCACTCAGGCTTTGAAGAAGTGGGTAAAACCTTAAAAGGATGTGATCTTATCCTAACTATTTTAGGTTGTGCCTCTCAACCAAGGTAAGAGAGCCTATTTTGTAACCTCTGTTATTGGATAATTTTGGTAAATCCTTCTTTTGCACAAATTTTATGGAGAATACCTTGGGAAAATATGATCAACACACCAAATCTGACTCTCACGAGTTGTCACTTCCAGATTATGGAGATATTTTCAATACAAGGAAAAGGTTACTAAAGAAATTAAGAAATCCTGATTGTTCTGCATATTTTTACAAGTAGATTTTGTTCCTTTGTTGATACACAGGGAAAACAGGTGTAGTTTAGGGTGGATCAATGGTTTTTAAATGATTTGAGTGGGAGATGAAGTAGGATAAAGTTGATTATACCAGATATTTGGAGGGACTTCACAATAATGAACAACTTCACAATGGAAAGCTTTAGAACAATCAAGACATTCCTTCAACCAAAAGGTGTGCTTTAATGAAGGCCCAAATCAACACGTTTTCACATAATCTTTGAGACTCCAACACAAAGGCTCAAAATGGAAGACTCAATTAAACACTAAATTTTCTAATTAATCATGCCTAAGGTACACCCAAAGACTTATAAACAATATTTATCAACAAATGACAGTGAATTGATTTTAAATTTGTTTATATCATCCAAGATGAAGGCTCTTCTTGAAATGAAATTATAAATGCCATTAGACTATCATAGGGATGAGATCCTATGTGATTTCACAAAAATTCTAGTATAATATTGCAATAGGAATGAAAGAAACTATTTGCAGACACAAAATTTCTAGAGATTAGACACAAATTAATTCCAAAATTGCTTAGATTCATTATCAGGGGAAAGATTCTAGAGAAATATCAGTGCTTGTCAATGGCTATACATCTGCCACCAACTTGACATGACAGAAAATATAACAAAGAAGAAAATAACAAATAATCTCGTCTTTGGTATCTCGGGAAGATGGATTTCTCATTTTTTTTCTCAAGTGTTCATACTCTGACCATTTGCAATAGTATTCTCATTGGATTTATACATTTTTTCCCACTCAATTTTCCCCCTAAAAGAGAAGAATATTCGAGGGACCTTTTCTTGTTTCTAATTTTTTTCAGACATCGATGCTTAATAAATTCAGATCCGAAATCTACTAGGTGGACCAAATGTGAATTGATCACATTTCTTGGGCCCTCGACTAATGACTAGAATGCCATGCCACAACTTTTTGAGAGTCCCTTTAATCATTTTGATTCTGTCATGTGATAAATCCCCCTTTTAATCATTTTTTGGAGCCTCTGCATAGCTGGACTTGACAAGTCATCCCTTTTTACTCTCGAGGCAATGCTTTTTTCACCTTTTGCACCTACACTTTCATCATTTCATCCTTTTTCCCTCCTTTTCCTCTGAAATTTTACTCTGCAACTTCTGGATCTAGCATTTTGTGTTTTCACATGAGCCTGAGCAAAAATACACTTCAAAAGTACCTCAGATTTACAAATTGAGCTCCCAAATAGATTCAATTAAACTTTGTAGACCAAAATGACACAAATTTGCCAAAAAATCGATGAAGAAAGATGCAAAAAATACATCTCCAAAAATCCTTGAGCTTTAATGGTGGTAAAATCAAATGAAATGCATAACTACCATTGATCTTGGCTTTCAAATTTTAATCTGAGCCTTCCACATGCAAAAATGTGATTGGAAACGGGCCTGGGAGCACTTTTTTATATTTTATAACTTTTGGAAAAAAGTAAAATTTTGAGTTTTTTCTCCACCCCTCTGCCCTTAGAAAACGGGATTGACACGTGTCCCAATGTGGGTCCTAGAGGAACCATGGCTTGATTATGCTATTTTACCTCATTTTTGGTATAAGTAAAATTTTCCAAATTTCTCTGTATCTCTGCCCTTCTGCCTTTAGCATCTGATGTGGGTCCCAACAGACCTATGCTTCATTTTTTCACGTTATACTTATTTTCCAGAAAGGAAAAAATTCCACATTTTCCCCACGGGCCTGCACCTCTATTTTTGACTATTCAACATTGGCATTACTTTCCTGTCTGGGCTGTGCTCCAACTTAAAATTTTATCCCCTTTTACAAAAGGAAAAAAACCTTAAATAACCCCGAAGCTCTGTTTCTTCATTTCCCCTCTTGCTACGTGTCTCAATGGTGCATTTTGAGATGGTCCTAAAAAGTAGAGACCCCAGACAAGTGCGAGCTCAACACGTGTCTCAGTTTGGAAGATTCTGTCAAAAATTTTAAGGTTCAGTGGAGGGCACCATGTGTCTAAGGTCCGATAAAGTCTCTTTCAGTTGTTGAAAAGTCTAAGGAAAAGGAAGAGTGAGTGGAAGCCTCCAAGTGTTGTCATGGTACTTCTTCAAAATAAAACTCTAGGGCCAGTCCCCAAACATGCGTGGTCCCTCCATGTGGACATTTTTTGGTTGAAGTGAGCCATGTAGTTTTTAGAGTGCCCCACTAAGAAGCATCCAACCAAAAAGGGACACGTTTCCACTAATTTAGAGATGTAAATTTGATGGGGAAAACTCAACCGTCAAACTGTAAAAATATAGGAAAGCCACCATTTGAGCCTAGAGATGAATTTTTCTTCAAGGATGGAGAATTTGGAGATGTTATAAATTTCAAACATGATCCTCTGAGCTACATCCAATATTTTTTCCTCAGGTATTTTGGACAAAAATGATAGGGACAATAATACGTGACTGTGGAAAATGGAAAGAAAGGAGCATCCTAAGTTTTACGCCCAATTTATAGACTCCTTCAGATGGAGAGAGAAACAAAAAAAATTCTAGACCTTTTTAATTGATCCTCGACAATGGATAAGGGACTGATCATGGCAACCAAATGGAGGACAGAGTCTGTAAGCACCAATACGAGGAGACAAAAAACATGACAGAGGCCGCAAACTGAGGAATTTCAATGAAAAATGGGGCAAGACTAATTTGAGCACCAACACCTCCCACAACATAGCATTTACACATTCAAAAAACTTTTAGAAACATTCTATATCACTTCACCATCCATATTTTACCCAAAGAAAAAATTGTTTACCTTTATATGCTTCCAAAATCCCATAGTGAGTCATCATTGAATGTTGCACATTAGATTGCTCTCATTCACCACCTCATGTTTCCACTCCCACAATCTGAGCTCATTGACCTATTTTCAAAAATAATTAATTCTCACATCTCCCACCACTTAAAAAATCATCCACTACACACATTTGAAGATGTCATGTATATGGCACAATGCCTTGAGAATGTTCATCTTGGTCATCATCCCTCCTTACTGCGTATTTTTGTCCCTCATCCACCTACTACACCTTCACACTCCCATGTTCATATCATCCTCTATCTGGATCTTCTTCACATCTCGCTACCTTCTACACCAACATATTCAAATTCAATGTGTTCTCCTAGAGTTTTTAGCTTCATCTAATCCCATAAAAATTTCACTCCCTTAACTGAGCCCCTTTCTTCTATTCTCCACAATATTGTTAACTCCAATCTCATCACTCTCCCTCCTAAGTTACCTCCACCATTATGGTGATCCTCGCATGAAACATTTTCCTACCATCATACTGATGGTCATTACACTGAATCTTATCCCAAACTCTGCAACATCATTTAGTACCTTGTTGACAAAGGGTACATCTTGTGTTCACATTTTATACCCTTAGACCAATATTCTAATCTCATGCGTGCCGACTTATCACCCAGTGGCGCTGGGTGCTCACATGAGAAAAACGTGAGTGCTAAGTATCTCCTTTATGTAATCCTTGTGAGAATGCATCATCTTATAACATATATTCAAATGGAAATGACAAGAAAAGAACCATGCAACATTCTAATAACCTAGAACGATTTGTTATCTCATTGCATCCAAAATAGAGGAATAACACAGAATGTGTAGAGAAGATTCATCTATAAAGGAAATTCATAAGTATTATAATCCTAAACACATAAATGATTTATAACAGAGCATTATATTTATATTAACAGATTCAATAACCACATTACAATCCCTTAAGGTCATGAAAGATCCATATATAATAATGCAAAGTTAATTCATGCATCAAAACTACATTATGCTCATCACATTGTCAAAATTAATGCAAAACCATCCCTCTAAATGTGGCATCACTTACAGAGTTCTCCTAAACCCTAACCCTTAAAATCCTCCATTTTGTTTCTAAAGGGCTTCACCTCTCTTTTATCTCCTCCACCCTTTTCTCTTTTCTTCTAGCAAGCGCTTGTATTTATAACCTCAACAACCACCACCATAACTTTCTAAAGTTATAGATTGGTTGCCAAACGTTGAAGCGGTCCTCAATGGAAGCATGCCTTCTCAAATCTGATCTCTCCACTCTTTACAATGATGTTTTTTGGAACCTTCCTTTACATTCTTGGAATATTCCCTTTTTGATCCCATAGTCGCTAGGTTGGTACCTTATCCACAAGGGTCATGTTTTTCTCATGTGCTTCCTGGGATGCCAAATATGGCTAAGTACAAAACCTATTTTTCCTTGCGTGCGTGCGGTGTATGTTTTATAACCTACTGCTAGAACCCTTCCCTATGTGCCCTCAACCCACATGCCATTCTTCAACTAGTTCCCATGCATCCCCGTGCCTTCTCATCCTTAGCCAATATTCTAGGTGCCAACATCACCCCATACTACGCCTATTCTCCGTCCTCGGGAACACTCTTCAATAAAGAATAAAGAATGGATGATCCTTACAAATGGTTGGAAAGAAATAATAAGGGAATGGAGAAATGGGGAAAAGAATGAAAGAATGGGGAACTTGTTTATTTCTGGAGGAGGAGAGGGAAATCATTCCCTAATTCTTCTTCCAACTTTCCCCAAGCATCAACCTCATTCTGAGCTTGCTGACAGAGGTCACCTACCAGGGCACTCACTTATTCAAAACTCAGCTCCTCTCCCTTAGCACTCATTGTCTCCATTATCTCCTCTAGTTATTTGCCCAAATCCTCAAGCACGTCCATCCTCTGAGTGATTTGGGGGTACAATTCCTTCATCTGGTTCTTGATTGACCCCCACAAGGTCTCAATGGGCTCTGATTTATTTCCCACTTTGGCTAGGATTTTTTTCTCACTCAACCCTATTCCCCTTATTATTTTCTTGGAACTCTTTGAGTTCTAGTTCATGGGTGGCAACCAAGATACTTTTCACTCTATGCCTATCTATTTAGTTGTCATAGGAAGCCTCGGCAACATACACAAAGGCTTTCACATCAGTGAGGATCTTGTTATACTGAGCAAAAATTTCCACAACCTTCATATTATTTTCTTTTTATTAGCACACCAATGCCTCTTCTATGGATTCTAAGGAAAGTGGTTTCCTCTCCATAGTGAGTATGTGAGTCAAGTCCTCTAGGAACTGTAAGGTTGATCCATATTTTTGTGTAGGAGGTGTTAATTTTGGATGCTTCAAGACAATTTCATCCATGATCATCTCTATTTTCTTTTATGCCTTGTGCAATCTTGCCTTCTCATATTTTAACTCACACCTTAACTAAGCACTTATTATTTTCTCCTGCTTCAGGTCCTTCCTTTCCTCAAGGATATCTTCCTCCTTTTTCTCCATCTCTGGCTCTAGGAACTTCTCCCTATCATTTCTTTCGAAGAGTCTGGATTCAATATCATCTGAAACTTTATTGAGCGCATTGCAGATTTTATCATCCGATAATTGTTGAGAATTCACCAAGGGGTTTATTCCTTTTGTTTCTGACACCTTCAACAATGGTCCTTGGCTTATTTCAAATTTAGGTTCATCAATGTGGGAATCTAATTCCCATGGTAAATTTTTCCTTTTCCAAAGGTATGCACCTTCCTCATCAAATTAAGCCATGGCTAAGAGTTGTTCCATTGGCACAGTGCTCTTGAAACTCACACACAACACCTTGTTTAGATCATTGATGTAGCTCATTCCTTGGCCTTGTGTTGCTTACGTGCTCTTCCTCCCTATGTGTGTGTGGCCCTTGGAAATCTTAGAGCCAAACTGGGATCTCCTCCCATGCTGCCATATTATTTTCCTATGCTTTCCTCCTCAACTTCCCTCATAACCTCATCCACGTTGCGTTCAACATCTTGTTCCAATATATCCTTGATGATTTTCAAAACTTATCTCTCTACAGGGTCGTATACATGTTCCTTTGTGAGGCTTTGGGTTCTATGATCCTTTGTATTTTCTTATCTTCTCACACCCTTGCCTTGAGCTTCAAATTCTTCTTTTTCATCCTTCTCCTCATCCTCTTCATTATACTCCTCATCTCCTTCTTCCTCAAAATCATGCACCTCATATACTAAATGGTCTTCAACTCCTTTTGGCTCATTCTCATCATCCTTTTCACTGATGTAGGCATCTAGACTCTTCGTATCTTCTGAATCTGCCTCATTACTCACCTTCTGCTTCTTCCTTTCTGGGGAATCTAGTACATGAGATTATTCTTTTTATTTCTATTTGAAAAGTTATGTACTCATTGGCGAATCCTCATGGGTGAGGGGCTCTTCGTGCTCCAATGTATCTTCTTATGGGGTCTTCGCTTTAACAGGACACTTCTTTCTTTGTGCATAATTACTAGGCTTAGACCTTACTTCCAGTGCGCTCACCATTTGTGCAGTTTGAACTCTTGGTGCCTTCTTCTCTTATACCTATTCTCTTTCTATCTTCTTAAGCATGGCCGTATTCCTTCCTATAGGGTCTTCAAGAATAGAGACATCATTCTCCTAGTACATTCCCTTTTCTAATTTTGGCCTTATGCACAAATACACCCTCATTGTGGTCCTTCCTGCAATTGGCAGTGTTAAAGGCTTCATCATTTGTATCTCATGGGATAGATATCTCTCCACATACGTGCACTTCTTTGGGTAGACGAGCTTCTAGCGCAGATCGTAGTGGTTTATATCTACATGACTAAGGTTGAACCTTTGTCTCTTGGCCTCATTGAATCGATTGACTCCATCTTGGAAGTATTACATGGAGAAGGATAAGGGTAGCTTACACCATGGTCTCATATTCCCATATGTCAATGTAAATCTTCTAATGTAGAAGTGTTGATACATGATGAATTCTACCTCTCCATTCACAAGCATGGAAAGCTACTATGGGATCCTTCACTCAGCCCTGAATGCATCACACATTCATTTATACCACTTCTCTAAGTGCGCCTTATTAGTGGACGTCATGGTTTCAAAAGTTTTCTTTGAAAAACCTTTTTGTAGGTGAGGGATTCTCTTCTAGATACTCCCAAACAAACTTTTCCAGCCCATTGGGTACTCCAATATCTAAAAATACAATGGTGAGGAGTACATTACTAAAGAGTATCTTCTCTCCCTCCTGCGCACTGCTTATAATCTCATCCTTGATGAAAGAGGAAAATTTGTAGATGGTTCCTTTTGTTATCTTCCGGTATATATTTAGCCATGCCTTGTTCACTTGTGTCCACCATTTCTGAACATTGAGATTGGTGACCAAGCACGTGGCCATCCTCATAATAGGTTTTGGAATTTCAGCAATGTGAAAGTATCGCGACCCCTTTTTATAGTCATATGTGGCTACAGTCTCCTTGATATCCTCCTTTTCCATTATATCATCATCAATGTTGTCTCCTTCACAATTGAGGCCTATGAAACTAGATATCAGTTGTGGTGTTATGTGCATCTTGCGCCCCGTAAAATAAAATTGACCCTCATGCATGCATGACATCAACCACTGGTAAAGACGCTCAGGCTTACCAAAGTAAGGTAACTCATATAATTGTAATAATCTAGCCTTCTCCAATTTAACCTTCACCTCGTTGTTGTAAATGGGAATTCCATCTGGCATCCTCTTGTTGGTTGGGCGAACCAACTATGGCACCATTTCTATCTAATTTGTGCTCGTGCAATGGTTATAATCACTCAGGGACATCTTTCGCAGGTGTGAATCCCACTCTTTTCCTAGCAATACCCCATCTAGGTACTGCATTTCTGCATACCATTCTTCATTGGTGCTCGTGAAAAAATTGGTTTACTTTCCCTTTCCTTTGCCGTTTGTTTTCTTTGATGAAATGGTTGGTTTATTTGGTGCCATATTTTTTTTCAAGATCAACTATAGACTTGTAACTCTTCTTTGCTACTTTGCTACACTCCAAATCCAAATCCAAAGCTTCAACTCTTGGAATGAATCCTTCTTTCTCCATGCCCTAGCTGCCAAACCCTAACTAGGAAAACCTTCCACAAGATGGTGCTCTTAACACAACCTTTCCTTACACATGCATACTCCTTCCTATTGGTTCACAGGTCCACTCTAGTCACACACAAAAATTTCTTGGATTCTTCTTCCTTCACATGAATCTCTCCCTGGATGCCCTAGTTTGCAAGAGATTCTTTTACTTCATAATCGCAAGGTAACAAATGAATTTCTCCACCTTATATTTATAGTTTTTACTTCCCTCTAGCATTAAATGTTATACCACCTACCACTGTACTTGACACTATATGCATCTTTTTCCTTAAAGCCCATCCTCAAGCACTTTTACCCACACACCTAATCCTGCGTGAAAAAATTGAAAACCTTATGGCGTGTAAAAATCCAATCTAATCAAAGACTCTTACACGCACGTCTACAACACTGAAGGAAATTCTTCTATCCTTTACCTGATTTTTGACCTCGCCTACCTCATGTTGTTCCTGTGCTTATCATCCTTTGTACGTAGTCTTTGTTATAGCCTTTTTGACACCATAATCTAATATCCACCATTTCCTTATGCACTTCCTTGTACTAGGCCATTTAACTTGTATTGCTGGCCTATACTTTGCAGTACTCCACCCCACACCAAAGTAGATGTGTGGTCCTCTACGCATAAAAAACCTTGGAAAAATAATGTGGTTACCAGCACACAAGGTGAAAAACAAAACAAAAATAAAGGAACAAGGAATGAGAAAGGGAAACACAACAAACGAAAAGCATAAAGTGAAATTCTAGACTAGTTGGCAACATTGCCTTATTACAAACACCAAGAAGACTTATTTATAGTAGGGATTTAGCCTACTCCCATTGAAGTGACCTCATAACCTCATCCCATCTAGCACTTGTAACTTGCAAAAACCTAAATCAAGAATGTATGAGATGATGTAGGGTTCCAACCAATGGAATTTAAATTTCCCAGGATGGCGTAGATACTTAGAATCATACAACACCACCATCTTCCTAAACTCAAAACTTTTTTTTCTTGATATGACGATCATGCCATTATTTTTGTATTGCTTATTCTATCTTCTAAATTCATATAACATGTGATCTTCTTTCATCTAACTGCATCAACTTATCAATCCTTTCTTCTAGCACTTTATCATCAGCTAATCCTCTTGTGCGTAATATACGCAATGATGGAGACATGAATTCAACTGACAACATAGCCTCCATGCCAAACACTAATTGAAATAGTGTGGCCTTGTTCCAAATTTTATAGGTTGTCCTATATGACCATAGAACAGCTGATCCTTTGTCATCCCAATTATGTCTTCCAACGTCACAAATATTAGTCAATGTGTGACTTAGTATTTTATTAAATGCCTCAGTAGTTTTATTTGTTTGAGGGTGATAAGAGGTAGTCTTGTGATGGGCCACCATAAATTTTGCTAGTAAAATCTTGGCCATTTTATTTAGAAAGTGTGTACCTCTATCACTTGTTAAACTTAGAGGACAACCATATATGTTGATTATTTTCTCCCATAAAAATATAGCAGTTTTCACTATGGTGCAATCCTTTGTAGGTGTTTCCTCTACCCATTGTGTCAAGTAATTAGTGCAAGTGATGATATACTGTAAGAGCTGGACCAGATTTGTAGAATAAAGTGCAAGGAATAATGATCTTCACATTAACTCATATCAGATCATTCTTCATATAATAAAATTATATAGGAAAACTTCTCCTATGATCAAAGAGGTGGCTACAACCACTCCTCCATAAATATCTCTGAACTCACGTACACAACAAACTCCTAATATACATTATTGTTACATAAAAATAATGTCACCAAATTACATCATAATATTACTATTATATTATCAACCATGGAGCACTAAATAATTGATTTCCTAACATTCCCCCCCTTAGTGCGAACATGGGAGAAAAAAAATCACACATCCTTCTGCAACATGCCACCCGTGCTTGCTCATGATCTGGATGGTTTTATAGGAAGCCAACAACCTCAATATAGATGGTTTTATAGGACAGCCAACAACCTAAATAGGGATGGTTTTACAGAACAAACAACAACCTCAATATGTCAGCAGCTTGGTTCTCTTTTCTAGGAATGGATTTTATGCCAAAGCCCTCAAAATATTCAACGAGGTCCCACACCCTGTTTTTGTAGCACTTGAGTAGATCATTCTTGACAGCATGCTACCCCTTAACTTGGTTGACAATCAACTCACTGTCACCAAATACTTGCAAGTTCTTTATCCCTCTCTTGATTGACCAATGCAATCCTTTTATCAAGGCTTCATATTCAGTAGTGTTATTAGAGCATGCAAACTAAAATATAAAAGCTAAATAATACTTAACTCCTTGTGGTGAAACAAGCATAGCTCCCCCTCCTGCACCTTGTCTACTCCTTGATCCATTGAAAAACAACTGCCATACCTCATTGTCATCCTTGTGGTCTGGCTTGGTGATGCTAGGAATAGGCTGATTTTCTTCATGCATGCAATAGAATCCTAACTCAGATTCTTCTATTTCTTGATAAGGATCAAAAGCATGTACCTTGTTTTCCCATTCATCAAGAGTTACATCTGGGATACTTCCAACCTTGGTGTTAGCTTCATCAGTGCTTGGATAATCCTCTTGATCAAACACTGAACAATTGCTACTGATTTGGCTTGGAGTGTAAGGCTCAATGTGAAATTTTGTAATAGGTTCAGATCTGATTGTGGCCTTGGTTCCATATCTCGTTCTGAACAAGATGTGCGACCAATCAATAGATAAGTAACCTCCAATCTTGGCTGTGAAATCCCTTGATAGACATAGGGCAAAGAGTGGTGGAAGGTCTATTACCAAGACATATTGTAAAACAACAACGTTGGGACATGCATGCAAAGTAAGACTTAAGTTTTTTATCACTCCAACTATTGTTACTACTGTCCCATCCAATTGCACTACCCCTTTGGATATGACTTCATACTAAATTCCCAACTGATCAACCATTTTCTTGGGCATTACTGAACTACTTGCCCCAGAATCAATCATGCAATTGTGTACTAATTGATTTCCAATGATCAATGAAACATAGAATGGAGGGGGCTTCAACACTTTACCTTGCTTTCCTCCATGATTCCCCTCAGGCTGGGAATCATTTGTGAGCACTTTCCCTCGCATTTGGACTTGTTGAATTTAAGTTGACTAGTCCTTCATGGCATCTTGTAGCAAATCTCTTTGGCCTGGGATAGATAGTGATTCCCACATTGATATGTTTACATTTGTCTTCTTCATCTGATTAATGATGTTGAATGTAGATGAAGCATCTCTCTACTGTCCCTTGGCCGGAACATTCATTCCTTGCACATGGGCAGTAGCAACTGGTATTTGAGTTAGCTTAGGAGCTGTTTTAGGTAGTCCTTGCATGTTTGGGATTGAATTTTGTTTGCCAACAGTTTGTGGAGTGATAGAAGATTGTGGATTGCTTGGGGCTAATGGCTGTTCTTCACCCAAATTTCTCCTTTTTGACCTTGTGTTGGCTGCAACACTTTGGGGAATTGTTTGATTCATGCCACAAAAATATTCTTCCTGCCAGTTTAAAAATGTGGCATCATTTGGAGTTGATTGTTGTTGGAATGTTTCTTGCTGTTGGTTACTTCCTTGGTTACCTTCACCTTCCACACCAATAGTTGTCACCATTAATGCTTGATTCAAGGCACCATTGAAGCACATGGACTGGTTATGAGGTTCATTTCATGGGAAACACCAATCATACTCTTGAGCTATATTGTTTTGTACTAGCACTAACGCTTTAGAGGTAGATGTAGCATTGGGATTATAGGGCTGAAATGGTTTGTTGGTAGGAGGCCTTGCTTGATTTAGATTTACAGCTGGATTGGGTGGTCTTTGAGGTTGGTATGGCTACCTATTAGGCTGAGCTTGAGGCTGGAAGGGAGGTCTAAAACCTTGGGATTGCTACCTCTTGAGTGTAACCAGCTCATTACGTAAATTTTGTAATTGCTTCATGACTTCTTAAAGTTCATTTGAGGCACTAAAAGATGAAGTAGAAGCTTCACTCAAATTCTGATTTCTTGGAGTGAGAATAGGAGCTAAAATAGGCACTTGGCTAGCACTTGGGCTCTCTAAACTTGGAAATAATTGCATTGGAGGCCTAGGAGTTAGCTTGTAAGCTTGAATCAAACAATTTTCAGATCTAATAGCAATGATATAAGCAATGGGGATAGTTGTGCCTCCCATGGATTGAATTAACATAAAAATATCAGAATTTAAAGCTTTAAGGTAATAAAAGAAATTAGATTCTATTGTTGGCCTAACTGCCACTGGAATTCTCTCCCAAGTCCTTTGAAATTTGAAATTAAAATCAATCAGCTGCTCATTGGGAGCTCTCTTGATGGTTGTCAACTGCTCCAAAAGGGACAAGTTATCTCCCTTTTCTCTAAACTGCTCATGGAGGGCTATACATAACTGATTCCAATTTTGAATAGAACCTGAGGCAAGGCTCCTGAACCATTGCAAAGCTTTCCCTTTGAATGAAGATGCCAGTAGTTTGACAACAACTTACATCTCATTGATCTCATGGATTACACAAATGTTAGCAATATCCTTAACATGATCACCAGGAGTAGTTTGATTCTCTCCAGTAAAGTATGGAATGTTCTTCAATGCTACAACTAGGATTAGATTTTGTGCATTGAGAGCAAGTGGGATGCTACCAGTGAAATTGACATAGGGGTTATTTTGTGCCATTTTGATTGGCCTTAGAACCCTTATTGATTGAATGAAAGGCCTACCAAGTGGAGGAGTTGAGAGAGTTCTGTTTGGTGGAGATGGAGACCTTTGAATCCCCCTCCCTCTTTGCCTTCTCCTCAGAGATAACTGCAGATACTCAAACAACACTTCCTCTTCTCTAACTCTTGACCTTGTGGTGATTCTTCTCATGAGTTTTCAGGCCTACACTGCTAAAACCAGACGATTCTTCTTCCTTGGAGTCACCAGATGTGCAATTTAGGGCTCTTTTAAGCAATAAACTTGCAACAAATTCACATCAATTTTGTTGTAATGAAGATGAATACCTCTAGGTCCCACCGAATGTGCCAAAACTATTGTTACAAATCAGCAGCACCCCTAGATGTTGATCGGGCTTCTAGTTTGACATCTTGGACATCTAGTGTGATTACATAACATTGAATCCTTTCCCCAAGTGGGGGACTTGTAAAATGGGAAAGGAATATCCAAATTAGAGGCTAGTTCCTCAACTACTTTGACCAAATGTATTACTTGCAAGTTATACAGAGGTTTCAAACTCAAAATCCTACTCTAAATTCCAAAGTGGACAGAGATGGAGAATGCAAAAAAACTGAAACTAGTGCTAATAAGGTGATACACCAAAGGAGTGGTGAGCATTTTTTACTTTTGCAAATTAACACAGTTCAAAAAATGTAACAAAACTTCATGCACAAACTGATAACTATAATGGAGGGTTAGAAATGAATCAAACAACACAGACAAAGGATTAAAACTCATTCACAGAGCCTATATTGTCATTTTTACATCAAAAACCACTTGCATTACAACACTTGAGAGGAAAAATAGGTTGTAGTCTTGGAAAAGGTATGGTTTTCCACAAAATCACTTTTAAGTGACAAAGGGAGCCTGCAATACATGAAAAAAATTCAACCCTTTAAAAATGAGCCAAATTTGGCTTTTTAGTGCAAGCCACGACCCCAGGCGAGAGAAATGTGGGAAAACTTGAGGAAGATTCAACCATTGACCAAAACACAATTAAAACAGTATGGACATCCTTACAGGCCTATCCCCTAACATTTTTAGCCATGCTGGGAGAGAATGCGAGCCATTTTTCATTAAAAATGGTGGGTAAAACGTCATTTCTGTCCATGACCACATGCCAGAGGAGTTTTTCAAATTTCTCTCTCTAAAATCCATAAAAATACAAAAATTACCCCATAATCATGTAGATAATTTCACCAGCTTTCCATTGATATAAAGAACGTGAAAAACTGAGCTCTGGATCAAAAGATATGGCTGTTTGAAGTTTTAGGGCAAAACAGGGCCAAATCAGATTGGCGGGTGAAAATTTGAATTTTTTCACCTTTTTTGCATTTAGGAAAATTTCACAAAAAAACCCCCGCACTCCACCATTCCAAGATACATGGCATGTTCTGATTAGACGTGGGGACTCTATGTTTCATTTTCCATTGCTTTACTTTTTGGAAAAAATTCCCAAAAAACTCCGCCGAGCTGATGAGTTGAGGGCACGTGGCATGTGCTAATTAGTCGCGAACCTTTCCTTCTTGGATTTTCTGCGGGCCGTTTTGACCATTTTCGACCTAGACACATGGCATAACCCCATTGGATGCGGGCTTTCCCCTTCAAATTTTCCTTGCGGGCTTGTCCTCTATTTTTTGCCGCCACATGGACACATGGCATAATTCCACTGGCTCGCATTTTGGGGAGCAGGATTTTTCCTTTTTAATTTTCTTATTTTCCCTTGGGTAAATTTTCTCAGTTTCTCCCTGCCTCCCACCAGTCTGAGACACATGGCATCATTTGATTAGCCGCGGGCCCTCTGCAAACATTTTTACTTTTACGCCAACACTTTGGGAGAATTTCCCAAGCTTCCCACACGCTCCGCTGGTCTGGGGATTGAGGACACATGGCACAATATGATTGGGCGTAGGCCTTCTTCATTAAAATTCTACCTACACCAACACTTAGTTTTTTTTTCAATTTTTTCCCGTGGACATGTGGCATCATCTGATTCACCAGAGGGCCTGCGGGGAAAATATTCCCTTTTGAAATTTCACCAAAACACTTGGTAAAAAACCAAGTTTTGTTCTGACCCCTGCCACTTCCTTGGACACGTGGCGGCATCTCATTGGCTGCGGGCTTTTCAGGGGAAAATTTCTCACAAAAAATCCACCGAGCCATAACTTCAAAAATGCATGGAGTTAGGAGGAAAAATTTACCTTTCTGGAAAGCTGAGAAAGGACTCTATCCAATGGTGCCATTTCTAGAAAGTTTTGAGTCCTTGAAAAGCAAAAAATTATGACAGAGGCACAAGAGAGGGAAGAATGAAAAGAGTTAGCCACAAAATGAGCAAGGGGCACATTTTGGATAACAGTACCTCAGTATCAAATTGATGAGAAATTCAGGATACAGAAATTCATTATGGGATTAAATCCCATTATTGGGGGAGAAGTTGATGTTCATAGCCCAACCACTATGGAAGGGGTTGTTAAAAAGGCCATAAGGTAGGAATATGAATTAAAGGCTATTTCTACTCATAAGGAGGAAGTAAGGAAGAAAGTTATGAACCCATCTTCAGATTCTCTTGCACCTAAGAAGGGACAATGGAAGAAGTTTGGTAATAAAAGTAAGTTTTCAGCTGATAATAATAAGAAAACAACAACGAATAAGACTACTGGAAATGCACGGAACAATTTTGCCAAGAATAATAACAATGGACAAAAGTCCTATGGAGGTCAAAATAATAAATTTAAGACTAGAAATAATTCCAAGTCTAGAAAGGGACCTGTAGGAGGATGTTATAATTATGGCAAGGATCATTACACAAATTAATGTCCATTGAAGAAGGATGATTGTAGTTAGGAGCACAAGATACATGTTGCAGTAGCTGACTAGCAAGTTGAAAAGCAAGCTATACCTATAGAAGTTCCTAGTAAGTTATTTGGCATACATGTAACTATTATTTTTGATACGGGAGCTACTGAATGTTTTATTTCTAGTAAACTTGCTTCGAAACTTTAAAAAAAAAGCTAGAAAAATGGATAAATCATGGACTATACATTATGGTAATAATTCTATTTATACAGTTAGTATGTGTCTTTTTGGAGTAGTCCTTGAATAACCTAACTTTTCCATAGAGGTTGATCTTTATGTTGCACCTTTAGGGTCTTATGATGTAATCATAGGTGTTAATTGGTTAGCATAACATAAGGCTAAAGTGGACTATTTTGAAAAACGCATTATTTGTTTAGACGACCTGTAGAAAACAACAGAGATTTAGGGTGTGAAACATGAGATTTTTGTTAGGAAACTGTCAACTATGCAACTTAAAAAGGCTAAAAATAAAGGATGTACCTTATATGGAGTAAAAATTTCAGAAACTGTAGAGGAAAACAATGATTTCATGGATCGATATCCGCTGTTATGAGACTTCAGTGTTGTATTTCTAGAAGAATTTCTAGGTCTTCCACCCAAAAGGGAATTTGATTTCATGATTGATATTAAGCCTGGAACCAAACCTATATCTAAGGCACCGTATCAAATGAATACTATAGAATTAGTAGAGCTTGAGGCTTAATTGCAAGAAGTTTTTTCTAAAGGTTTGATTAGACCAAGTGTTTCACATTTGGGAGCACTAGTGGTCTTTGTGAAAAAGAAAGATGGAACACTTAGACTATGCATTGATTACAGAATGTTAAAAAAAGCAACAATCAAGAATAGATATCCACTTCCTAGGATTGATGATTGATTTGATCAGATGCATTGAGCATCTGTATACTCCAAGATATATCTTTGATCTGGGTATCATCAATTAAGAATTAAAGATGAGGATATTCATAAAACAACTTTCAGAACAAGGTATGGACATTATGAGTTTACGGTTTTACCTTTTGGATTAACTAATGCACCTGTGGAATTTATGAATTTAATGAATAATATCTTTTAAGAATACTTGGAAAAATGTTTGCTCGTATTCTTGGATGACATTCTCATATATTCTAAAAGCATTGAAAAGCATAATGAGCATTTGAAAATAGTTTTGAAAATTCGGAGAAAGATACGGTTGTTTGGTAAGTTGTCCAAATGTTCTTTCTATGACACAAAAGTCCTTTATTTGGGACATGTAATAAGTAAGGATGGAATTTTTGTAGATCCTTCAAAAATTACAACTATAATAGAATGGCCTGCACCAAAGAATGTACATGAAGTTAGAATCATCATGGAACTTGCTAGCTACTATTGGAAATTTATAAAATACTTTTCTAATATAGCTACATCAATAACTTCTTTATAAAAGAAAGATAAAAAGTTTGTTTGGAGTGAGAAATGTGAAATTGCATTTAAAACCTTGAAGGAATAGTTAACTTCAGCACCTATTCTTGCAGTACCAGATCCTAATGGAGATTTTATGGTGATAAATTATGCATCCGATGAAGGTCTAGGAGGTATTTTGTTACAAAGTGGTCATGTAATAGCATACAAAATTAGAAAACTTAAGTTGCATGAATTGAATTATGCTCCACATTATTTAGAGCTTGTTACCATTGTTCAAGCACTTAAAGTTTGGAGGCATTATCTACTTGGTAAACCATTTAAGTTGAAAAATGATCATCTTGGGCTGAAGTACATTTTCACTCAGCCAAATCTGAATGCAAGACAACGAAGATGGTTAGATTTTTTGTCTCGATATGATTTTGACATAAGTTATATAAAGGGTAAAGAAAATAGAGTTGCTGATATTCTGAATCGTAGGAAGCATATTTTTGCTCTTATAACTCTAAGAACTCAGTTTAAAGATGAAGTAAAAA
This sequence comes from Taxus chinensis, assembly GCA_019776745.2. Classification (NCBI taxonomy): domain Eukaryota; kingdom Viridiplantae; phylum Streptophyta; class Pinopsida; order Cupressales; family Taxaceae; genus Taxus; species Taxus chinensis. The sequence continues at coordinate 325,419,967 of CM034148.1, read as the reverse complement.
GAGTTATGGAATTTAATTCTTACTTTCAACAAGTAAAAGCAGCACTTACTGCAGATTATAATGATTTGAGGTATAAAGGTTTTCGCTTTGATAAAAAAGGAATCTTACGCTTTGAAAATAGATTCTATGTACCTTTGCTTAATGGTTTGAGAAATAAATTGTTAGTTGAATTTCACAATTCACCTTTCTCTGGAAACCCTAGCATTACAAAGATGCTTGTTGATATAAAACAACAATATTTCTGGAAAGGAATGAAAAAAGATGTTATTGATTTTGTGACACACTGTCTTGAATGCCAACGTGTTAAGGCGGAACATATGCACCCAGCCGGTTTGTTGTATCCTCATAGCATACCACAATATAAATGGTAGGTAATAAGCATGGATTTTGTCTAAGGGTTACCTATGTCAAGAAATAAACATGATGTTATTTTGGTAGTTGTTGATAAACTAACAAAAGTAGCTCATTTTATCACTGGAAATCTAAAGGATGATTCACCTATTTTGGCTAAAATATTTGTACATGAAATTTTTAGATTACATGGAGTACCTGAATTAATAATATTTGATAGAGATCCTAGAATGACATCAATATTTTGGCAAATGCTTAATGTAGCTCTAGGAACTAAGCTAAATTTCAGTTCTATGTATCACCTGGAAACAGATGGACAGATTGAAAGAGTAAATAGAGTTTTAGAAGATATGTTATGGATGTATTATATGGATCAACAGTATAAGTGGGAAGAATATATTCCATTAGTTGAATTTTCTTACAATAATACATATCATGCTTCTCTTAAGATGACACCTTTCGAGGCACTTTATGGAAGAAAATGCGGAACCCCTGTTAGTTGGGATAGCATAAAGGATAGAGAGGTAATTGGACCTGAAATCCTTACGGAAATAGAACAATAAGTTAAGTTGATTCACAAACGTTTGAAAGAAGCAACATATAGGAAAAAGCGTTACGCTGACTTGAAGAGGGTTGATAGGAAATTTGAACTTGGTGAGAAAGTCTTTCTTCGGGTTAAACTGAAAAAGAGTTCTATAAATTTTGGTAAGGCAGCCATGTTATCACATTGTTATGTGGGACCTTAGGAGATAGTTGAAGTAATCAACCCTATAGCTTATCATTTAGCATTACCTCCTTCTTTGTCACGAATGCATGATGTTTTCCATATTTCTTTCCTTAAGAAATATGTTTCAGATTTATCACATGTGTTAAATTGGATTTCCTTGTAGGTCCAAGACCCAGGAATAATCATGGTTAAACCCATTCGAGTGCTGGAAACTTGCTAGTTGCATTTAAGAAATCAAGAAATAAATCAATGTAAGGTCCAGTGGGACCATTTTAATGAAGAGAGTGCAACTTGGGAAAATCTAGAAGATATGAAAACTACTTTTCCATATCTATTTGATCAAAATTGATTTTGTTGGCTGATAAAATTTATAATTTTATCTTTACATGACATTAAATATGCCAGTTTGGGTAGATATTTATTTGATTTGGATAAACAACTAATTAATGCCAATTTCTTGAACTATCAGATTCTAATATATTTTGACTTATGGTAAGAGAAGTGAATGAAGTGATTGTCCTAAGTTATATTGTTAAAAAAAGGGGGGGTAATCATCGGGATGATGATTCTTTTAAGGAGTGGAGCATGTAACTGTTATCGCCGAATCATAGCACCCCTGTGCATATACTTGAACTCACAGTGTGATTGGATAACATGGGTACTATCTCCAAGTTGTGGGACTTGCTACTTGAGATAGACCTCCAGAGAAAGCTGGTTCTTGCTCCTAAACTACCTGCCACAATCTACTCTAATGCAGGATAAGCTAACTATTCTAATCTAAATTTCCAAGGGACCAGGGAGAGAGAATGCATAAAATGAAAGCCTACACTAGAGTGGTGATACACCAGAAAAGGAGGGTGTGAGAGTAATCTCCAAATGTGTGAAATACAGAGGCAAAGTGCACACTAGAAGAGGTGATGACAGTTCACCATAATCTAGTAAAATGCATTCACAACAATATTCCAAGCATAGACAATGATAATGAATCCCTACAAGAACATAATAAATAGACACAATATTCTTATAGAAAGATCAAAGGGGCAAGAAGAATGCAAGAAAACATAGCAGGGGAAGATACATCCACAAACTGGTATTTTATTGCTTCATGATATGCACAGTTCAATCTATTACAAGATAAGGGCCTGGATCACCATGCAAGGAGTCCAATACAAGGTCCTGCAACACACTGGCTTCACAAAGAAATTTTGGCAAAGCTTTGCTACCCAAAAAATCCCTCCTTTACAATGAGCCCAACACTCCAATTTATAGAAAAATGAGAAGGGAAAGAGAAGGGAAAATGGAAATCCCGAAATCTGTCCTTCAACCACCTGTAAGAGGCATTAAATTGGGTGAAATGATTACACATTACTTGAAAAAGGCTCCCCATATTGTCCCATGTGCTGCAGTAGAGAAAGAATGATGACCATGCCTCTTAATTGCACTCCCAGCTACCAAATAAAACACTGTTCTGAACCCGGCCACCTTTTCTTAAAAATATTAATCAGTTCTTAATAAAATCCAAAATTTCTTGATTTCTGTACATCGGTCTCGGAACCACGATTCCAACGGTACCAATTTTGTGTGATTTTGTTGAGAAATGCAAAAGTTATGGCCTTCTGAGTGCGGGCAGCTACTTTGGACCTGGCAGGCGTTTTCTGTCATTTAACGAAAATGAGCATTAACTGACTGGAGCCGAATATATTTCTCTTATTTAAATATATCTACCCTCATTAAAAATAATAAATCCAGTTTTTTGGCATAGAGGACATCGTGCTCGTTCTAGGAAGTCTAATTTTATGAAAATCGGAGCTCGGAGTCAAAAGTTATGGCCGTTTGAAATTCCACGGGTCAAACGTTGACTTTTCTTCTCTGCCTTCGGCCGCTTCGGCTTTTCACACCCTTCGCATCCTTTTGTCCCAAATGTCCCAATGTTGAATGGGACAAATTCTTCCAAACCACCCGAAATGGGCTTCCATGTCCCTTTTCTGCCGGTGACACGTGGCGTGATTTGATTGGCTTTCGGCTCCTTCGGCTATCCGCGTCCCGCGCGTCCCTTTGTCCCACTTGGCACAGTGTTGAAATTTCCCATTTCGGCTGAACCGGCCGGTTCGCATCCTTTTGTCCCATGCGTCCCTGACTAAAAGTTCTCATTTCGGCCAATCCGGCCGGTTCGCGTACTTCGCGTACCTTCGGCCCAACTGTTCTGGGCTGCCTTGACTCATTTCGGCCGATCCGGCCGGTTCGCGTACTAATTGCCCGGTTGTCCCAGACTGCCTGTTTCAACAGTTAGTCAATTTTTCCAACTTTTCGGCCAGTTCAGATTTTCACGTCCTGCGCGTCCCTTTGGCCCAGATGTCCCAATGTTGCGCAGACTTCCTGGCGGCCTTTCAGCTAGTTCGCGCCCAGATGTCCCAACTGTCCCAAGGACCGCCTGGACTAGGACTTGGCCATTTTTCGTGATTTTTCTTGGCCCAAGCTTGTTTTTTGTAATTTTTTCACATTTTCTCAGAACTTGCTCCCTTCCTCTTGGACAGGGGAGTTAGAAAAAATTTGAGGGGACCCTAGAAACATGACTTTTGCCCGGACTTAATATAATTGCTTGGGACTAAAGAATTTGATGCATGTTATCAAAATTACCTTGAGGGGTGAATTTTGGATAACAATAACACCCTTGAAAGTTGTTATGTTTCCTCCTTTACATTTCAAGTGTTGACATGTGATATTCCATATAAATATATGTTCTTTTGATTTTTGGAGATCATTCTTGATATGGATAAATCATCTTCTATTCTTAAGATCCTTTGACTGAATTAGAATGGCTTCCTTGAATCCATTTTTCATTTCTTGTAGTTGAGTTACAATCTGGTTTAAGAATTGTAAACTTTTCTATTAGCCTGACTCATCATTGGATCAATTTCAGTGATCCAAGGAATGTTTTAAATCTGCTCTGTTGAGCGAATGATAAATCGACATTCCATGAATTAAAATACATATGACTTAACTATGATTGATTACAAGTTCCTTGGTTGTGTGAATGTGTTTCTATTTAGTCATATGTTGTGTTTGGATATTTTCAGTTTGATCAAGGTAGGACAATGCTGACGCAAACAAACTATAGCCTATTTATGACATAGGAAACATTCTGGTTCCTAAAACTAAAGGGAGTGTCCTACGGAATCCTAAGCTAGGTAAGAATATATATATTACCTAGCTATGTTAATTAATTAAATTTTATCCTAACCTAAGATTTTTGCTAAAGGATTAGGGAAAGGTTTCTAGGTTATTGAAATTATCCTAAAACCTAATGCTATATGGTTGTGTGATGATCTAACCTAATGCCCAAAAACTATTGTGTTGGAATTGATCTAACCTAGGTGGAAACTACCTAAGGTGGTAATTTATTGATTGGGTTATATCATAAGGTAACATATCTTAAGCTAACCTAAGATCTAACCTAATTAATTATTTCTACCCTAAACTAATGGGCATGAAGGGGAATTGGTGGTCACATGTATTATAGGTGACGGTTCCAAGGCATTTAAGTTGTTGATAAGGTTTTAATGGCATAGAGGTACTGCCAGTTGTGGCAGGGGCTAGTTGACTTGTGTAGAGGCTTATGTGGAAACTTCACTAAAATGGAATTCCTTGTTAAATTTGATTTGATATTCCCTAAACTTGGAAGGTGGTGACAAGGTAGGATAGGTGAGAAAATAGGAATTAATGGAATTTATTGTTTTCGAGTTTTGGTTCTTGAACCATTTTGGAAAGCATGCAAACGGGTTTGTATGGGGTCATTTCACCTTATATGTTTCATGATTTTCGCCCCTACATGCTCTCTATTTTTTCGAACTAGTAGATTGAACTACACATAATGGCTATTCTTGAGATTTTAGACCTATTTTTGGTTTGTGGAATATATAAAAGGTATGGTGGAAAAAGAATATTTTTGTTTGATATTTTGTGGAGAAGAGGAGAAGATGTAAGCTCAGCTGGAGATTCTCTTCGATTTGATAGAAGTGCTATCAGGCATGATAGGCTATAAATTTTAAGATCTCATGCTTTCTTATAAATGTTTCATTAAAAAATTTCTACTCTTTTGAGATTCTTGGATTGCGTATCTTATCTGGTTATTTGCTTGTTGGTTTTATTAAATCTTGTGATATTGGTTTTGAATCCTTGGTAAATGATGTTATGTTTAGAAACTTACCATGTATAGTTCCTGAAAAAGAGAATTCATGTAAAAACTTATTGTTGTAACTTGGCTTTTTCATTCTGGAACAGGTAATGGAAGTATTTTGTTTAGAAAAATTTCGTTGCTATTTGGATATGGTTTAGAGTTTTTGAAAAATTGGGGTTTTGTCTGATCCTTGTAGGAATTTGTGTTTTGTTTGATGGTGAGCTTGTGTTGAGCTTGTGTTTTAAGTAGAGCTTGTTTTCGAGCTCATATTTGGTTTGGAACTTGGTTTTGGTTTTGTGTTTGTTGAGAACTATTGATGGAAGTTCTTGTTGTTATGAACCAGTGTTGGAATCTTGGATATCCCTGGATTGTTGTTGAAGTCCATATATAGCTCGGTGCTTGTGTTTTATTTCCTTGAATATTCTAAAATGTTAATGTCAGTTCATAATGCACACGGTAATTGTATGTTATTACTCATTTTTGGGGCTCAAAATTTGCTGAGAAACTTGAGTTCTATTTGGGATTATATTTGGCATCGCATTTTGATAGGATTTGTGTTGGAGCCTCTTGTTGTTCTAAACTAGTGTTGTAATCTTTGGGTAACTCAGGACTGTTGATTGAATCCATATGTGGATTTGTACCAGTGTTTTATATTTCTTTCGAGAAATTTGGAACTGTTATCATAGATTTGTAATTTACATAGCACTCGTATTTTGTTACTTGTGTAGTCTAAACTATAGTCGAGACTTCGTGCCGACTCTGTTCTGGTATTTCGAGTTGGGTTTTATTTGTTTGAAATGTTTTAAAACTGATAAATATTTCATTGAACCATTGATCAAAGAAAATGGGCAAAATAGTTGGCTAAGTTGTTGGATAAACTCTTAAGATCTCAACTGAAAATGTATTTGTTTGATGAATGGGTTTGGTAATTCTTTTCTATGAACTATTTCGTCATGTTTAAGATGGCAATGGTGTTTTATTGAGGGTATTCTTTTCCCCTCAGTTTCATGGAAAATTACATCTTCAGATCTCTTAAAATAAGTTCTGGGTTTCTTTTAAGAGAAGAGTTTAATTAAATTAGTACTCTGAAATTATTATGAAGGGATTATATGTCTCTGCTCGAATAAATTTTGTATTACAATACTTATTGAACCAGGAACTGATTACTCTTTTGTAATGCAATAATGAAACATGTCAATGGAATTTCACTCTAAGTTCGTTGATACTTTTGATCATGTTAAAATTATTGATTGGTTATTTGTCTATCTCTTGTTGGATATAGTAAATACACCTTGTGTTTTTATAAAAGAAAGGAATGTGATTCATTTTGAACAGATTGTGTTTTTAGGACTATTATTTTTATTTCATTCTGGGTATGCAATTGAAACTCGTGTTCGTTGGAAGTAAAGAAGTGTAAGTAATATGGCCGTGTTCTTTCTTATTACTGGATAGATCATTAGGTGAACTTTTATATTTTGATTCTTTTTTTTATATAGTGATTTCTTTATGAGTTGTTTGGTCTTCCTTTACACAATCATTTGTAGAAATAATGTTGGAAGACATTATATTATTCAGTTTTATTGAGCTGGAAATGCCAGCTTGTTTGGCAGACTGTTGTTTGACAAGAATTTACTTGTTTGGTATGAGATGAGTAAGTTTGTCTCTCACACTCATCTTTTTAAGAATTCTCCTTAGATGAACTAGAGTAGAGAATGACTCATGTATGAGTCCACATTTTTGAACATGGTTTAAAATCTTTAAAAGTTAACTTCTATATGTAGAAACAAATTTAAACTTACAGGTAGACCAATTGATCCTCTATTCCTTCTTGGATTAAATGGAAATTTTGTTCAGATGAATATCTTAAATGTTAATTTTTAAGGTAGTTGTCTTTTGAAAGAAACATATAAATCACGTTTTGAATTTGTTCTATTTCTCGGATGTTTTGTGTTTGGGCTTAGTTTATAATGGTTCTTCTTCTTCTTTCGTTTAGGAGTTAGATGAGTCATCCTATTAGGAACCATGCTTTAAACTCTTCCTTTGGCTTGAAGCAAAGATAAATGTTGTTTTCTTTTATGAAAAATTGGGAACAATGAGATGTTATGATATGTTGTTTTCCTAAGGATAATTGATAGGATCAATTAGACTCTATTTTGTAAGGTTGATATGGTGGATTATATTCTATCCTTTTCTTAGAAGTGAAATCAATTGTTAAAATGTACTTCTTTTCCATTGCTTTTGATATATATTTATTATATGATGTAATAATTATCTCATTAAAGAAGAGTTGTTTTAATGGAACAATTATTGGAATGCACTTATTTTTAAGGCTTAGTGCTTATCATACTCAGTTCATTGAACTGACCCATGCTAGCATTTTTCGCAAATGGACTTCGTAAGTGAAAAGGAAGGCATAAAACTTATGTGATCATTGGCTGATTTAAGTCTGATTTTTGTAAAAAACTCGGAATCATTCTTTAGATTGTATTAAAAAAAGGAAAAGTAGTATTATTTTGTAATGAAGGCAATTGTCTTATAGCACACCTATATGCATAAGTTTTAGAGATGAATTAAATGTTGAGAATTTATTACTTTGGGTGTGTATATTATCTTGTACTCTCATTGCATAAATGGAATCTTATCTTTTTGTTATACTCCATATTATGTATATGCTTAATGGAGTATTCTTAGATAAGTTTGACATTAGGAATTGGACTAATTTCCCTAAATAGGATGTAGCTTCTTAAGTTGTAGAATTTGATATCATAACTAAACAATTCAATATAGATATATTATATGGAATAAACATTAGGGTCTAGCACCCATTGTGCTAGACCCTAGAACTTAACTACGTAAAGGAAGATTATTCCTTTATCTTGAGAATGCAAATAAAATGGAAGACACGATTCCTAATTATTAGAATTCGTTTAATAAAGTCTACATGGTTGTTACACTTCCTTGAATGGTTAAGTGACAATAAATGGAACTTATGATGTTGATATCCTATTATGTTTGACGGCTTGTTAAGTCCAGTAAATAACATTAAAAGGCAATCTTAAGCTATGAAGGTTCTTTAACAACCAATTGAACATGTTGTAGAGAAGAACTCAAGGAGTTTTGGATTAGGGTTAGGCAAGGTTGCTAAAATTTGTTTTTAATAATCCAAATTAATTAAATTTATAATAAACTCCTTGCGGTATGTAAATCTCGATGAGGTTGTTTTGTAGGATGCTAGCACATGCCAACTGCAGGATTGTACTTCGAGAAGATTAGGATATTCTTAAGGATACAATGATGTAGTCGACATGTGGCAACACCCTTCTACATTGATCATCTAGATCTACACAAATGAGACCTTATCTTAGTTTCTCTCTAGGTCTGGTTAGTAACATGTCTAAGATATGGGGTAGCCCCCTAAAAATAAATATACCTTAGCACATGGGGTTGACTAAGGTTGACCCAGTATGCCAACTTACGCTAAGTCTTAGTGAGCCTCCCCCTATCCTAATGTATGTTGTTAACTCAAAATAGGGTTAAACCTTGGGCAAGTGGACTGACGAAAGTCAGTAAAGGACATTCTAGATAACAATAGAGTGGGGTGAAGGATGTATTCTGGATTAACAAGTATACCATCAAGGAATAGTAATACGAATAGTATGTTTGAAATATTTGGCCAAAGTATCTCAAGTTGATGGTTACATTGTCCTATGTCACCTAGTCTAAGGTTCGTGATGTAGATGAATATTGGTAACAAATATTCAGATAGGTTCCTTAGATAGATCACTCAATACCCTGAACAGGGAAAGAGAACCAAGTATATGTAGTATACATAAAATTATTCAATAGTTAATGTTAAACATGAATAGATCGGTAGTTTACCGAGTCATGAAATGAATAGATCGGTAGCACATCGAGTCATTACAACTTCATATGGTTATTTGTCATATAAATGGTTGATAAAGAATGTGTGTTCTAAATTACAAATTTAGAACAGAGAACATTATTTATAAAAAAAAATTCCCTTGTTTCTAAAGTCTTAAAATAGGAATGTTACATTGAGCGCACATATATCCTATCCATAACTTCTTCCCCTAAAGTTTCAATATAGGGTGTTGACTTCCCATCAGCCAAGGGTATAACAACCCACTCCTCCTTGTTTTCAAAGCTGATGTACCCTTTTTTGAATTGAAGTTCCGCATTGTTCTTGTAACACCATGGGTGCTCAAGTAGTGCTGGAAAATTATCTACCTCAACAAGTGCCAAGACTTCAAAGTCCCCAGTAAACTTATTTCCCTGGATAGTAATAGTTTCATCCTTTAAGAAGTTGATGGGCATCACCTTAGTCTTGTTTTACATATACAACACATTTGAATATGGTGGTACTACAGGTCTTCCCATCTAATGCCACGCATCCAAAGTTAGAACATTAATCTCCACGCTAGTGTTAATGAGGATATTGCTAAGGAGCCATCCATCTAAAACTACATTCAGTGTGATCTCTTTGTCATAGTCAAGGCTGTGAGGGGGAATGTTTGCATGCAAGAATTTCCTCTCGTGCTCTCCTTTGGCATGTGGTACCCTCTCTTTCAACCATGATCCTAGCAAGGGAACGATAGCATTTTACATACCTCCTTGACCTCATCCTAGTCATACTTTGGTGCCTCAACTCTCCTTCCTTGTTCCTCCCTCCTGGATTGCTCCTTTAGACACTAGATTACCCCTTGTAAGCTCTGAATGAAATCCATATTATCTTGATATACCTCCTTTTGATGCGTAGGGTCTGGATACTTTCCATGAACTACTTCCTCCCTTGAGACCAGGTTCCTCTATCTTGGTATCTCTCTTACACGAATGGCTTATGCCCTTGTTATTACCAAGAGAGGCTCCAAACCTACATCCCATGTTACCCGAGGCATCCACTGGGTGTCTTCCTTCTTAATACTGACCATTGCAGTGCCCTTGTATTTCTAGTGCTACTAATTCATGTGCTCAAACAATTCCAGGAACTCCTCATACTTATGCTTCTTTCCATACCAACAGCACTGCAATAGGTCTAGGCATTCACGTTTGTAATAATTTGTGGATCCACAGTTGAAACATGCTCCATGTGGGAACTCATTCATTTCTCCTCTATGGTAACCAAGACCATGAAAATCTCCTTGAAAACATCTTCCGCACGCACCTCCATCTGCATGCTCCTCATTACGGTGATCATCACCCTTGGAATTACTGGCAACGCTAGTCTTACACACCCCATGATCAATGACCTCATGGATCTGATCGATGAGCCTATAGTACTTAGTATCATGGGTTGTAGAGGTGAAAATGTTACAGTAACAAGATACATTCTTCTGGATTGCGCGTTGTAGTAAGGGGTACCTACGCACATCATGGTCCCCATGAAAAATTTCACAATCTACTACCACAATGCGTACTATCCTCCGGGGGCTGTTATCATTAGCGTGCCCCTCTACTTCATAATCTATGCACCAAAAACCACTAGGAGTCTCATGGGATGAGTTCGTAGACAAATTTTCCATCTTCTTGGCCATAGTAATAATCTGATCCTCTAGGAATGGGCTAATGCCAGTATCAACACTACCAATAGCCTTGGCATGTAGAGCAACTTCTAATGCCTCACGCGGGTCTGTAAAATTTTTATGAGATAAGGCTCTTCTAAAAGGGGTGATCAACCCTCCAATAAACCACTGAGCATGCTGTGAAGGGTGAATATCATATGATAATTTAGACAAGAGAGTTCTAAAGTGCACATCATACTCTCACACACTCTCTACCATTCCTTTTGAATCTCCTTCAAAGCATTGATGCTCTTCTGCTTAAACTCAGGAATGTGAAATTTTGCCAAGAATGCATTTTTTAAAGCAGTATAGTCCACTACTATATAGTGAGGGTCATACTTCCTATACCAGCTATGTGCGTACCCTTGCAACGTGGTTGCAAACTAACTAGCCTTCCATTCTAGGGTTGTGATACCCTTTGCATGCCACAGTAGTTCACACTTGTGAACATGGTTCGTAGCATCCTCAATACCTCTGTAATCAAGGTAAAATGTAGAGACATTTCAAAGAAAACTTATGGGGGTGGATGGGGACTAAATCCTCCTGAGCCAAAGCCTTGGTTTCCACCTGTGTTTTCTCCACTTCCTGATCCACCAGATCCACCAAGTCTTGAACCACCAGATCCACCAAGCCCACCAAGTCCTGAACCACCAGATCCACCAGACCCACCAGCTCTTATTCCTTCTGAACCACATGACCCACCAAGTCCTGAACCACTAGATCCACCAAACCCATCAGGTCCTAAAGTGGTTGTGCCAAGGGTCCCCATGGTTCCACTGAGCTACACACCTATGGTATACCCCCATTGCCAATATTATACCCCGTGCCACTCCTAGATGCGAGACAAAAATATTGTGTGTTTATACCTTTCCTGAAAAGTCCTAACACTGGGTTGGTGTTTGCAGCCATAGAAGGTCTAAATGAGAAATTATACCTCCTGGGTGTAGACCGATCACTTCTAATATAGCTAACTAGAATAGAAATATTTTCCCCCTAATCTAGAAAACCAAGTGCTAGGGTCTGGTCATTAGGGGGGCTCAGATGCACGCTAACAATTCTTCTTTCTCTGTGTGATGAAATCTCATCAAAAGCCAAAAGGGTTTCTCTCACGTGCTTACCAATATGGGGTCGCACAGACTGCTCAAGTTCCACATCCTCTATGTGAACCTCAAATCCTTCCCGCAACGTCTTCTACCATACATCCATCACATCTATAACCTCATGTTATCTAACAATCTCCCTTTCACATGCTTCACCATACATGAGTCGGCTTTCCTCCCTATCCTTCTCTATCACAACATCTGCCATCTTCATCCACCCTATCTTCCTCGCCCAATGCTCAGAATGGTTTAACCGGCCATTGGGAATGCCTCTAAACTCATGGTAATCATCAAGATCTTCAAAGCCAGAGGGAAAATAAGTAGAAACGATCCTTTGGGCTCCCACAGAAACTCAAACTTAGCAACCTCCAGAAAGGATTATGTGGAAATGGCATACTCCAAAGTGTATCTAGCCAATACTCCTTTCCACCAATGATCCATAGCATGGTTCCACGTCAGATCTGCATCATGTAGCCTTTGATATTCTTCTTAGGTCCACACATGTGATCCATAATGCCAAATTAATCTAGATGCATATGCTATGAGCCATTCATATAGTTCCACTGGGAAGCATCAGAAAAAGGTCTCATACAGATCATGATAGAGATTCTCTTCTACCCATGTACGTGCATTAAACTTAGGTCTAGTGCTGAATATCTGAGCGAATTCATCGTCCATGTTTTTAAACCATGATTCAATACTTACCAAAAGGTCTCAATACTTACCATGATTCAATACAGTTCCACTGGGAAGTAGTAGAAAAAGGTCTCATACAGATCATGATAGAGATTCTCTTCTACCCATGTACGTGCATTAAACTCAGGTCTAGTGCTGAATATCTGAGCGAATTCATCGTCCATGTTTTTAAACCATGATTCAATACTTACCAAAGTTAACCACTCTGTCATTACTCACTACACAGATCATGATGCATGTTATTTCCCACTACAACTTCGAAAAAAGGTCCCAGCAATGGAACCAAGATGTAGTCATTTTTACCCTTAACACAAAATAAAGGAACTCCATACTCATTGGCTTATCACCCAACAAAAGCTGGGCACTCATCTGAGGCATGCGCAGGTGCCGAGTCTCCCTTTTATTTGATTTCAATGGGAAACATCATCTATGATTTTTGTTTTAAAAGACCTTCAAATGGGTTTAGGACATACAAGAACCATAGGGCTAAGAACGGCCTCTATATCCTTGCAATCATTTTAGGTAGAGTACTTAACAGAATCTATAATGTGTATCATTTCAAAAAGAAACATACAAGCACCCTTACTTAGCATGAAAGGAAAGAGAACTCATGAGATATATGTATGCATCAGAACCATTGATATTCATGTATATTTATAACAAGTAACCTCATTACATCCATTGAGCCATTACAGAGTGTCACAGAGAAGCATACCGTAGTCATGCATTGTAACTGGACTTATGTAACTAAGACATAAAAAATAAAATTACAATCCCCATGCCTAATACACCCTCTCCCAAATGTAATTATCCATAAACAGAGTCCTTGTAGTATTTCTACAGAGCTCCACCCACACTCTTTGTCTCTTTGTTTACTTTGCAGGTGTTTGTATTTATAGCCTTTCTATACTTCCAACTCATCCTCCAGCACTCTCAGATCCGATGCCAAGTGTCTGAATGTTGTCCTCCATACGAGCATGCTCCTCTAGGCCTGAGCTTCCTACTTTATCCCATGATGTGCTTCTATAAGATTCTACCGTAGGCATGCTCCTTCCTAGGCCAACCTGTCACCAGGATGGCACCTTATCCACACACAGTCGGGTCATGTTTTTCACGTGTTCTGCTCCAAATGTCCAATTTTTCTAAGTCCTAAACCCTTGGTTCTATCCACATGTGTCGCATGCACCATGAGCTTCCTTAAACCCTTTCTTAAAACCATGCCTTGCACACTTTTTCCTGCATGCCTTTTATACTTCTCCCACTTGTCTTTAATAATTGTAGTAGTATTTTTTTGATGCAAAAGAATCACTCCTGAGGATAGGATAGGTGTGTTCAGTTCAATTTTTGTTTTCCTAGGTCTCTAAAGGTCCTTAGGTGTATTTTTTAGAATCTCATTTTGGCTTCATGAGCTCTAAAGGTCCAAATTTTAAATGATGGAGTTTCTATCCATTTTATACAATTTGAAATTTTGAACCTTTTGTGAGCTCATTTTAGATTTTTAGGTGTGTAGGTTTTTTAAAGCGATTTCAAGCAAGACTTTGGTTGTTCTAGGATTTTAATATTAGTGGAGTCTCCTCTTGGGGTTTAAATGGTGTAATAGTATATTAAAGCTTCAAACAAGCCCCCTCTTTGCAAGATGAAACTTCATATGACCTCTTCAGTGAGTAACTATGCATGTAAAATCATGGTTTATTTTACTAGAGATTCAAACTTGAGAAAGGGAGTTTAACATCTAGTTTTGTAAATATTTTTCATATTGATCAATCAAGTAATAGAATTTTGGATATATCCAAAAATGTATTCAATATGGTTACATTTTTTGCAAATAGTTAGAGACAAGTTTCAAATCTAAGTGTATGTTTTAGATGACTATATTACTCTATGTAGGTATTAAGATGATTGTTTTGCTTGGTAAGAGATCTTTTGAGGAGGATTTACACAGTTTCCTATATAATTGTATTGGTATTTGGTGAGTTTTATTCTTGATTAAGATTTTGGATTCTGTAATAATTTGTAACAGGGATAGATCATCATTGTGTAAACAAGATAACGTTAAGTTGAGTCAAGATTCAAATAGAAAGGTTTGAAAATTTGTGAATACAATTGATGATGTAGTGTTTTACAAGATTTAATAACCCTTAGATAATTGTAATAGGGAAATAAAATCTATAATTAAGTTATATCACTGTGGAAAACCCATGAAAACCATAATTTCCTAAGGCAGGGAAGAGAAAATGTTAGTTCATGCACATATTTTGTGGTTCATTATAACCTACTACTAAGATTTGAGGCTCAATGACATTGGTACAGACCTGAAGAAACTAGTTTTATAACATGAAATATCGAGAAAAGTAAATGGAGAGGAACGTTTCTCTACTAGGTTCATTATGAAACCCTAATACAGTTTGATGCAATTAAGTAGTTTGTAGGCCATAGAATTGGTTTCAAAAGCTCTTATTCTTAAGAAATCATCTAAATATAATTCATAACTTAATTCAAGGAAAATATTTCCAAGGAGCAACTTTTAGTTGAAGATCTTGCTGGTGATTCCCATAGTGGGTTGTAGATGGACAAAGAAGACCTAATTAAAGGTTTGTGATAGTAAGGTTAAGGAATTATTTACAAAGAAAGTAAATGTGAAATTTTTCCTATAGGAAGAAGGACCAAATGGGTGGTAAAAAACCAATTGAATTATTAATTGAAATCATATACTAAAATTTATGCTCATATTTGCTCTGAGACAAGGCTAGTAAGCTGAAATAGGCTTGAAAGGAAGTTTGTATAGGAAAAGGTATCTACCTAGGGAATTGAGCCAAAAAATTTGGTATACCTAGAGGTAGATAAAGGCTATCCAAAAAAATGGTAACATTATTAGGGGAATTTTAGTTTATTCCAAATTCAACCTCACCATCATCCTTGACCTCAAGAAGTGTAGTTGGTACTTTTTGAAAAATGTGATCAAACTAACTAATTATTACAATTCCAATAAATTTAGTGGTGGAGACATCATGCTTAGACAATGGGGAACATGTCTTAAGCATGGAATGAGATAATTTGAGAATATAGATTAAATTTACATTTTTTAGAAGTTTCTTGAGTTGGAAAAAACACGCACATAGTAACATAGAAGGAATGATTGGAGTTTATTGTACTAACTAAAATTGTTGAGTGTGTTGAAAGTAGTGTTTGATCTGCATCATTTGGTATCAGAGTGGGAATAAAAATATATTCGCAAGAGAAATGAAGAGTGTCAAATATTCCACCAAGGAAGAATCTAATAAGGAATCCAGCAAGAGAGAGAGAAGGAACATAGATAGAGAGAGAAACTACATTGTAGATAGGTGAATTCATTCTTCAAGAATTGAGGAATATGAAATTTAGTTACGATGCTAAGCTTGCAGCAGTGGAGGCTAACTAGAGAAGAGGAGTATAGACAAGTGATTGAGTGACCAAGAAGAAGAAGTGGCTTAAAATACCATAAGAAGAAATTGAAGAAGAGAGAGATGAGGAAGATATAAGACTTCAAAGATTGATAAAGATAGTGAAAAGTGAAGGATCCAATCCCAAATTGGAATTACTAGTGTATGAAGATAATTTGAATGGATAAAAAATTCTTGACTCGATAGCAAAGTTGGATAAAAAATTTTATTTTGAGAATGTTCTTGAAGACCAACAAGTAAAGTTTTCTAGAAAAAATCTCAAGGGTCATTCATATTTATGGTGAGATTATATTCAAGAGGAGAGGAGAAATAAGAGCAAATAAAAAATCAAGTCATGGGATACAATGATAGCAAAAGTAAAAGGTAATGTTTTCCCTAGTGATTACATGATTAGTTTGTATAGAAAAAATCATAATTTGAGGAAAAAAGAGTTAAGTGTGAAAGAATATATTGAATAATTTTTATAATTTGAGCATCATATCAAATCATAAGTAGGATGATGTGGAAAAACTTGATAGGTATTATTGTCACTTGGATCATACACCTGCAAAATTATCAGATGATCCCATGCAACATAGAGACATCACCAAGGTGTGGGAGCTTATCTCCTTAGAATGAACCTATGGAGAAGGAAAAATTCCTTTTAAAATATGTGCATCTGATTTAAGATCAAGGTGCAAAACTATAATACTTAAAATAAACTACTCTATCTAGTTCTTGAGAAAAGGGATAAAAAGATAATTGAAACACAAAAATGAGGTGATGCACCAAAATCTTAGGAATAGACATATCCGCTTCACATGCAAAAACTACTACAACATAATAACATATAACATGTACAACTTCCTATTTACTTCTCAGTCAAGACTTTATGATTATAAAAATTAAAATAGTTGAAGGGATTATATATTTTCCACAACTGAAATGAGCAAGTTTGTATATCACAACTTGTAAATCAACTAAATAAAAATATTTAACATGAAATCAATATAAATCACCACATATAAGGGACTGAAAGCATTCACAAGTATTGAATGAATTATTAAAATGCACAACACATCAAGTATATTACTGAGATAAAAGATTATACATGAACCCTAAAATTGACAGAGCCTCCTCACAATAAGATTCAAAAGTGCCATATAACAAAATGCATTCTCCTATTTATAGAATAAGGAGGGTGAGAAATTATATCTCTCTCCATTAATCCTTACATACTAAAAATAGAAGGTGGTTACTTTGAGGAAAAAATATACCACAAAAATAGGAAAGTGGTGTAGGTTTAACCTACAACTCGAATCAGTGTTTGTAGCTTTGAAACTGTGAAAACATTACCGTCGTGTTAAACTAGGGCTAGTTCCACTCTATCCTTTGTATGATTCCACCTCTTTTTATTCAGTAGCTAAATTTTTCTTGTATTCAATGAATTGTTTGATGATTCCTTGAATTTCCTCATTGTTTGGCCCACATGCGTAATGATTCATGACCTCAAATGAATCAGCTGCTTTAACCAATTTTCCTGTTAATTTTCTATTCTGATTTATAACTTTCTTGAGCTGAATCAAGAAATTCTGATATAACAATAAGATGTGAATATAATTGAGCCCAAATGTTTTGGTTACGTCATTTTCCTCATTGACCAGGATCTTGAATTGGGAAATAATCTATTCAATCGGAAGTGCATCAATATTTTTATCTAGAAACTTGCACATGATCCTATCAAACTAATCCATAATATCATTGAGGCCATCAACTGTCTCGATCCTATTTTCATCCATCTTGGTCATGGCTTCTTGCAAAATCTAGACCATAAACTCCATAGCTTCATTATGTTAATTTTTTTTAGGCATCATTAATTATCCCTTCCTTTAGAAGTAGATCTGAATTTACATTCCGTACCTCCTGCCGAGTCTCAAGAGTGAGTTCCAAATTGTCACTCTCCATGGTGAGAAATTAACTCATCTTGGAGGTAGTATCCTTCTCAAATTATAATTCATTGTAAAAATTGAAAACATCCTTGATCAATTTCTCTTCCTCCTAGATCAAAATTTCAATCCAAGATCCCATTTCATGACCTTGTTGTCCAATCTTCTATACTACGAAGAAGGAGGTTCCATCAAATCTTAGAGGTGTGGCTAGGGCAGTAGTGTGAGTAGGCTATGTGATCATTTTTAGAACAATAGCCAATTATTCCACTTTGTTATTAAACTCATCCTTATTCACTTTATCTTTGTCAAATTTATCCTAGAGGATACCCAAAGAAACTTGAACATCCTGCTTGACACCCACATGAGTGGCCTTCCCAAAGGATAACCTAGAGATTTGGTAATCTGTTGGAGTGATATTTTTCTTGGTTTTTCCAGTAGTTGGGGTTGATATTTAGACAAACCTATCTCCAAACTGGTCGACCGATAGGTTAGAAATTACCCTTGGTCTCTTTTCCTGTCTCCAGGGAGGTAGATCCAGAATAATAAAATCAACAACATTAACAATGGGAACCATCTTATTCTTCTTTGGATTTTTTCTATTTAACCATTCAAGAATAGAATATTAAGATTCAATTATTGATGTGGGAATTGTGACTGTGGCAATGGGTTGTGTTGGTGTTACTAGAGCACTTTTTGTATTCACTACAAGGGGCAATGATGTCGTGACAATAGAAGGTGGAGTGGAGAGAATGGAAACATGCATGGATGTAATGGGAGTGGAAAAAAGAGGAAGAGGAGTTATTAAAGGAAATCCTAAATATCTAGATGAAAGTGGTGGAAGGGAAGAAAATATTTGAGCCATGGAAGGGGATGAGGTCAAAAGTGTAGGAGAAATGGAATATGTGGCCAAGGGAAGAGTGAAAGGTGAAGGGGGAGGAGGAAATAAAAATGGTGAAGAGGGAAGAGGTGGGGAAGATGGTGTCTACAACTCTTATGAAGTTAAAGGAGAAACACTTGGGTAAATTACCTATGTAGATGGTACTTTGGGAGATGGAGCTCTTTTTGTGGAAACTCTAGGAGAATATCCCAAAGCTTTATAGACAAAAGAGATCTTGCGATGTTTTGAAGAAAATTTGGGAGTGTCTCTTCTTCCCTTTGAAGGGTTGGCATTACCCACTGTTGATTGTACCTAAATGGTTTCCTCAGAAAGATACTCTAATGTAATTTGCATGATCCCCAATGATATCAGCTAGTGGTAGGTCTAATTGAGAATAGGACCCACTCTTTCCTTTATACTATTGCATTCTTCAAGTGATCAATCAATCCATTGTAATGGTTGATTTCTAACACTATTATGATCATAGTAGGTTTCAAAAACCTATTCATCATCTTGGAGACCTTCAAGGATGGTTGCAATTCCATACTGGGCTACCTTTTGAAGATTTGATATTTCAAATTCCCTTTCCCATATCACAATTTCATCCCTGTAAAGGATTCATATATCCTTCAATTGCAGCATGTGAATGTTATTCAATCCATGTTTTCCAAATTTGTACCAATAATAAAAACATGTGTGTGGGTGGAATGTCTTTAGATTCATCTATTTCATTTCCCCTTCAACATTCTTTTCCTTATACATGGAAGCACATGGGTATCTTTCAATAGTGATAGGAAAATGAGCTCCTGTCTTGTGTTGGTCATGTTTAATTATATGGTGATGCAACAACTATCGAACTAACTCATTAATACCCACTTTTTTGTTGGGCACCTAAGTAACTTGTTAAGAGAACCTAAGAATCTAGATACTATGATGTATGTGAATGTTTGGAATTATAAATAGATACCTCCCCACTCTCTAACTTCCCTCTAGGAATCATCAAAAATTATTCGGTTGTACACAATTCTATTGAAGAAGTATAAAATGATCACAAAGAAAGAATCATTCACCCTTCAATATTTTCTAGACCCCTTGTTTCACCTTTTTCTTAGATTATTTCTTTGAATTGTTGACAAAACAGATAGGGTAACGGGCATAGGAGGAATACCTGTTCAAATGTCAGTTTATGGGTTGTTGCACATGTATGACTTCCGAACCCACAATTAATCATGAGAGCTTCCTTTTGGCTAGGAGGACCTACCTGTAATGAAAAAAAGACCACCAGAACAAATTAAACAATATGGGCAGTGAACTGCCTAGCGTAAGCTAGATCCGGGAAGTATGATACTTCCTAGATGGCTATCAATCCACTATTTTAAAAAAATTAATGTTGTAAACAAAGTAAATCCTATTGTTATTTTGAAATGATTTAGGTATCTTACTTAAAAACAAAATAAGAAAAATAGATCTAATCTAACAGGCTAAGCTAGAATAGAATCCAAAGGTCAAATGATTGGTTCTGGGTCTCTGCAGGTCTGATAAAGGTCTCGGGCAGATCATGGGTGAGTGAGGGTGAGGTAAAATTAGGTGGGTAGGTCTCTGTTTAAGGTTTTGTGGGAAAACACAGATACCGGTGTCGGTCAGGGGTAACCGATGGTGGTTAGGTATAATTGGTGCCAGTTACTGTGGGATCTAGAAATGTCATAGAATAGGGTTTTAGTCTCCTTTGTGATTGCACACAGGATTTTTGTTGGCTAGGGATGAGGTATTGGGTGACTGGAGTAGGCTTTTGCAAGGTTTTAATGGGTCTATGGAGGTGAAAATGTTGGAGAAGGTCAATAGGGAGCAAGATAAACAATGGGTCATAAAATAATGATGAAATGAAATAACTAGGAAAGTATGATGTTGTACTTGTATTTCATTCTTGAAGGTATGTGTGTGAAGGATGGAGGTGCTGATGATGGGTTTTAAGGCTGTAAGTGATCACCAACTGAAGAACAACTTCTGCATGGACTGTATGCAGACTACTCTTTGCTTAGTTGGATCAGATCATGGCTGGGATGGTTGTGCAGGAGAAGATGTTCAATCTCCTTCCTTGGATGTGAGTTTTGACTAGAATTAGCTCTCTGAAGATGTGTTATCTCTCTGAGATGTGTTATTGCTCGTCAAATTTTTTGCTTCCAAGTTCCAACCTTGAGAATAAGGTTGTTCTGGGTTAAAAGGGGTAACTGATGGTGGTCCGGCTTAACCGGCGATGGTTAGGGGTAACTGACATCGGTCAAGGCAGAATTTCCTAGGTTTACTAAACTTAGGGAGATCCTCTTGATTTCCTTGGATCTTCATGTCATTATCCCACAGATTAGACTCGGAGCCTCTTAGATGAGCATGTAGGAATGTGGTTAGAGGGAATGTAGGCATTGATTTTTAGGGTTTGGGTAAGTCTTAGTTAGTTATGGGAACTTGCTAAGAATAGGTCTTAGGTTGAGTTAGCTTGGTGAGGTGTCTAAGTGAACTATATGTGTAGATATTATTTAAATAAGATATTTAAATAATGAATATAGTGAGGATAATGCATTAATTTAATTAAATTAATATTAGTGGGGTGAAGGGGGGTCATGGCTAGGTAATGTAATAAAGGGTGCTTATATGTCGAGGGACAAAAGGGGAGTGTGACCTAATTTTAGTGTCTACATTTTGCCCCTTTTTGTTGTATAGCTTGTATTGATAAGCGATGCTAACAAAAAATAAGATGTGGTTGCCCCATGTGTGGGTGAAGGTGATCCCCCTCAAACTAGGATCTAACGAGGTAATAGGCTAAAGCGGTGAGTGGTTTGATAAAAGGTAAATGTGAAGAAAAGGCAAATGGGTATAGGAGAAAAGGGGTGAAAGGTCTACTTGGGTGATCTAAGTAATGGGTCAATGTCAAAGGTAGAAACATTCAAATGCACGCACATGTATAAACTGCAGCATGCTACCAGGTTCAAGAGCAGGAAAACTCTACATCGTCTAGGTTGATAGGTTTATCCAAACAAGGTTGAAATGAATATGGTATCCAAGGTATAGGATAAGGTCAGGAAGCACAACATAGGTTAGGTGCAAGAACATTTAGGTATGTTTTGGTACACCAAAGGTAGGGTCAAGATAAATGGTCACGACAATAGGCTAGGTAAGCTCATTAGGTCAATCAACATAGGTAACAGTGCCATATGGTATAGCTAACACATGACGTCAAAAGGTGACTAACAATGGTCCAGGTCCAAATATCTAGGTCGCAGCACAGGTAAGGCCAAGGTAGGGGTAAAATAATGAGTCCCCAAAGGAGGGAAAATGGAGGTAGTAAATGAGGAGGTCAGGAAGGGTAAGGTTATGGGTTGGGTAAAGGGTGGAGGGGGTAAAGGAGCAAGGTAAATGGTTGGGTAAAATGGCAAAGTAGGGGCAATGTGTAGATAAAGGCGACTGATGGTAGTCATGGATAACCAACATCGGCAAAGGAAAATCAGTGATGGTTAGGTAGGGCACGAGAACGATGTCGGTCAATGGGAACTCGACATCGGTTAGGTTGGGTTTTGTATAAAAATAAAAAATCCCACATTTGTAATATTCATTTGTGAATTACAAAGTGAATAAAGGAAAAAAAAGAGAGAAAAGTGAGAAAAGCATCCGAAGGAAATGAGACAGTGAGCTGGAAGTGTGAGTTGACGGTGGTTGGGTTGGTGAGTAGCGGGTCCACAAGATCTTTGCGAGGGATTTGATTGGTCAGAGTGTGTGGGTAGATATTTGGTGATGGCAGAGGCAGGAGAGGGATTGGGCAGACCACCGGCACAGCAGCCAGACGTGCCACTAAGACGGCAGTAGCATGACGAGGTAAGCACCTAACTCTTTAATGTTAATTAGATAAAGTAGAGGTGTAATAGTTGTTTGTTTCTTAGGTTTTGTGGGTGTTTGTATTTTGTGGGCGGGAAATAAGTTAAATCAGGTATGGGGGGAAAGAGGTGGGGTAGGAAATTGGATAGGTGGGGTGGGTAGGGTTTTTAAGGTAGTGTAGGTCATTGTAGGTGGGGGGAAAAGGGGATAGGTGGGAGGAGTTTTAAAAAAGGGGGGGGGGGGGGGGGGGGGTTTGGCAAGTCGTAGATTTTTTTGCTAACAGTGACAGGTGTCGATCAATCTTGGCCAGCGTCGATCGGGTAGAACTGGGATCGGTCATCTAATAGGTGATCGATGCCGGTTACGTGGTAACCATGGTCGGTCAAGTTGAACTGGTATCGGTCACCAAATAGGTGACCGATGCCAGGTTTAAGGGTGACCAGAGTCGATTAGGATGAACCGGCACCGGTCATGATTTTAGGCAAAAGGGTCCAAAAAATGATGTAGGTTAGGTGGTTGAGATGGGTAAGGTAAAAATAAATAGAGGTGATGGGTAATGATAAGTGATGAATATGGTCATGGTAAAGGTAGATTAATGTTGTGCTTTGGATTGGATGTAGGGTCGATCACAGTTACACATGTGAGATAGGGTTCCGCCACTATTGGTGACATTGCACGGTCTAGTGAGCCTTTGGAGTTGCAGCACATGGAGGCAGTGGGCTTGAGTGGTATTTGGTGCTACCAACATGTTGTTTGGTAGCCTAGTTTGATGGTCACACTCATCGATAGATGGGACTCCGTGACCAACACATTCCACCTTCTGATGGGTGAGATGAATATCACCCCGGAGGACATGTTCTGAATTCTGAGGTTACCCATATTGGGGGCCCCAGGTGTACTCTATCTCCTCCAAGGCCTCAGAGGAGCTGATCGGGACCGTATTTGGCAAGGGGGTGGTAGAGTTGAGCTTCTATAGATGCCAGTTTGAGCTATGGTGAGATGTACCTAGCCCATCTGGATGAGACGAGGCTAGTAGTTTTGTTGATGGAGGCAGTGTGCTGCTATGCACTACCCTGATGTAGAGGGTGGAAATGCTTTCCCTGATCACTGATGGGGGTGCTCCATGATATGATGGTGCACAAGACATAGTTTTCCTGGGCACCAGCATTCTTGGTGTAGCTATACAAAGAGTTGTGGGCGTATGGGAAGCTGCACAGGTTCAGCCTTGCGCAGGTTTAGCCTGTGTTGCACATTTATATTGCACACTGCCTACTGGGCCTATGAGCACATAGTCTGTGTGTGACCTATAGGGATGCCCTGAGTAGATGCATTCCCACCGAGATGTGTGTGTGTTGGGATATAGGATATGGGTGCTGGTTGTAGGAGAGCAGAGATCGGATAGGTTGACATATGATGTGGCCCATTTTCAGCAGTTGTTGGAGGGGTTGTCTAGAGTGGACATTATCTAGAGGCCATATGTGGGATTCCCCTCATATAGGCACATGCATGAGGAGCTAGCTGAGCTCCAGCTAGAGAGGTGGATACAGGGTAGTCGTGCTGGGGAGGATGAGATGATCCCAGTTGACAAGGTTTAACGGTAGTTTGAGCTCGTACAGGATATTCCTACTGCCCTTCCCACAGTATTAGAGAGATGACGTCGGAGAGGCCTCTCCCTCTACCACAACCTACAGTGCCTACAGGAGAGAGGAGTCAGCCAATGGATTAGTGGATTGATGACGCCGGATGCACAAATAGGTATAGGCAGTGGTGGGTAGCTCAGTTACGAGCCATACCCCCCAGACCAGGGCATCTAGACTTAGCTACCATGAAAGTACAAAGAGATGCCCTACAGGGGTAGGTAGTGACACTGATCACACATATAGGTATACTGCAGACATAGCTAGAGGGGTCAGAGGTAGAGGTAGTAGAGCTACGAGTACAGGTGGCCAGTTTACAGGCCCAGATGGCGGAGGGAGAGGGTGGAGAAGATGGAGGAGATGGAGACATAGATTGTCAGGCGGTAGCCTTACAAGCTCAGGTGGCAGGATTACAGGGCCATTTGGCCACAGCCCAGACATAGATTGGGGTCTTACAGGCCCAGATATAGGGACAGGCACAAGGGGCACCACCACAAGCATATGGGTAGGGGGCACCACCACAGGCGCAGGGAGTTGGTCCCAGTTCAAAGGCTAGCGTAGGGAAGATAAAGGGGCCAAGACCTATGGGACCACCATAGACTATGCCTATATCTAGGCTACAGGATGCCCTAGGTGAGGTGCAACACTATCAGGACCAGATCACGGTAGCCCTGATAGACTTCCTCTCTTACGGAGAATACAGGGCACAACAAGCATCCAGTGAGAGGACGAGATCCCGTACACATAGTGTGGAGAGCACAGGAGGGTAGCGAGCTCTTGCGGCCCGTATCAGCATGAGGCAACTAGCACATGGAAACCAGAGCCAGGTGATGTGCCAGTAGGGACACAGGAGGCCGAGGGTGCAGGGGACACAGAGATGGAGGACATCCGGTGAGATGTCTGATATGTGGTCACCCTAAGTTTTTGATATATATTAGTGATTATTTGATATATATGTCTAGCCTGCATGCCGAAGATAGTTGTATTTTTTATCACATACTGGCCTGTGTGCCGAATATAGTGAGGATGTATGAGTGATTGTTGTATATTGTGAGCATATACCAGTCTGCGTGCTAAAGATTTTTGTATTGATTCATTCATTCATTTTGTATATATGAGACCGGCTTGCGTGCTGATGATATTTTGTATTGTATATCAGCCTGCATGCTAACATTTTTGAGATGATGGCCATGATGATACAGACATGTATTTTGAGATACATAGTTATTGATTTATACGATAAGATTCATGGTATTTGGTGATTTGTTAACGTGTTTATGAGATATTGGTTTTATGGCTTGTGTTAGATGAGATCTGGATGTGTTATTTTGATATGGATGGAAATTAGGTGAGTTAGGCATGATGGAGTCAGGTCAGTTTAGGCATGGATCGAGTCAGGTTTGGTAGGCCATAGATTGAGTCAGGTTATAGGCATGGTAGGCATGGATCGAGTCAGGTTGGTTAGGCATGGATCAGGTTGGTATGCATGGTGGAGTCAGGTTGGTTTAGGCATGGATTGAGTTAGGTTATAGGCATGGATCGAGTCAGGTTGGTTTAGGATGGATCGAGTCAGGTTAGGTGAGGCATGGATTGAGTCAGGTTGGTTAGGCATGGATCAAGTTAGGTTGGTTAGGTATGGATCAAGTTAGGTGGTTAGGCATGGATTGAGTCAGGTTGATTAGGCATGGATCAATTCAGGTCAGTTTAGGTCACTTTAGGCTTGGATTGAGTCAAGTCATAGGCATGGTTGAGTTAGGTTTTTTTAGACTTGGATCGAGTCAGGTCATAGGCATGGATTGAGTCAAATTTGTTAGGCATGTATTGAAGTCAGGTTGGTTAGGCATGGATCGAGTCAAGTTGGTTAGGCATGGATTGAGTCAAGTTATAGGCATGGTTGAGTCAGGTTATATGCATGGTTGAGTTAGGTTTGTTTATGATTCATCAGTGTTTATGATGAATGATACTATGGGTCATATGTGAAATATTATATAATCTATGCATAGTGATGATAGAGGGATGATAGGTGTAATAAATGTAAATAAATATGGTAAACAAACCTGTTATGTATGTGGCTTAATTTCCAATTTTGTTAGAAAAGGGGAACTAAGTGAAATGTGGGGTAAATGGTGAATTAGGCATGGTTGAGGAATTGTTTAGGGTAGATAATGGCCGAGCTAACCTCCAAGGGCCCCATGCCCTCAGAGTTCTTTCCTACATAGTCCCGATGAAAAGGGACCTCAGGCCAATGTAGTTCTCCCATGAGCTAGGGAAGAATATGAAAATGAGTTGGTAGGGTTGTGGGCATGTAGTGGGTTTAGGTTTAATAGGTGTGGGTAGATGATAGGTAAAATATTGTAGGTGAAGGTGATTATGGTGAAAGGGGAGGATTACCCCAAAGGTAAGTGTCAAGGACTAAGTCCTGTATAAGGTAATCAAAATGTAAACAAAGATGGTTTAAAAGATAAGAGGGGGCCAATAAAGCCACCTAATTGGGTAGGATCATACCTGAGTAGATCATACCTTGAAGGGGGTGGTGAACACAAGACCTGAAAGGTATTGCATGATTAACTGTTCTACAGTGAAAGTAGTCATAGGATCACCAAATGTCGAAATTCCAAGATGTCCCTTGAGGTGATTTAGGAAATGAAAGTGGAAATGGTAAGGTGGGTGAAAGATAGTTAATTGTATATGTTTTGAGTGACAGGTCTTTTGGGCAAGAGGTCTAAGGTCACAATGGGCAAGTCCATGACTAAAAGGTTTTTTGTTTTGATAGACTGATCGATGTGGGAAGTCTATATCGGATAAATAATATGGTACCTCCTTGAGGTCTTCATGAAGTTGATCGGATGCAGGAAGCTTCAGTTTCTCTCTCGTTTCTTTTTTGAAAGCTTCACATAGCTGTCTTTTGAGGGAGCAGTCTATTTATAGTAGTAATTTTGTCGAGAGGAAGATGTCCTTTTGAGGGAGTCGTCTTTTGTATTAGGATTTTGACTCAAGGATTTTGGTCCCATTGGAGGTCTTTGAAATCATGGAGAAGACCAAGGTGAAGGATAGGACTCTTGTTCAAAAGGTAGGGTGGAACAACCATGGGATCTCATCTAAAGGTAGATAAAAAGTATCCATGAGAATCATGCTATGTGCAGTGTCGTGGTACACATATTCAAGAGAAGATAAAAAATGACGGATACTCCTATGATTCTTATTTAATCATTAGGGAGGTGTTTGGAGTGGATAGTGCTCAAGGGATGAATCTGTAAAGAGAAAAAGGGTGAGGTAGGACAATGAGTCAACAATAGAATGGTCAAAGATGTAATGCGTTAAGGGGCTCAAGTTCAGGTTTACCCTCAAGTGAGGACAAATGATAGGCACCTGATCCATAGGTATGAGTTATGATGTAAGGTCCAAGCCAATTAGGACTGAATTTTCCCCATTTAATTTTTTCTTCTTTGGTTACATGTTGATTTTCTTTCAAGACAAGGTCACCGACTTGGAAGGTTCATTCAAGAACACGTTTGTCATAAGCACATTTAATACATTGTTGGTAAACTTGAAGGTGATCCAAAGCGTTAATATGATGTTCATCTAATAACTCTAGTTGTGCCAAGTGGTCCTGATGAAATTCAACATTAGTAAGCATGTCATGGAGATAAATACGAAGTGAATGGATTTAGTACTTCAAGAGATAGAACAACCTTTATACCGTAGAACAGAGAAAAGGGTGTGGCCGCAGTGGAAGTGCAAATACTAGTGCGGTATGCCCATAGGGAAAAAGGAATGTGTGTATGCCAATCCTTCCCAGTATCGTCAACCACTTTCATTAGAATTTTGTTGAGGGTTTTGTTAGTGGATTCTGCTTGGCCGTTGGTTTTTGGGTAACAAGGTGATGAGAAACTAAGTTGAATGCTGAAGGCATCACAAATTTTTTGTAGTGTTTTATTTTTGAATTGTTTTCCATTTTCAGTGATGAGGCGATGAGGAACACCAAAGCGACAAATGATGTGGTGGTTAATGAACTCACATATTTTCTCAACTTTCATGGAGACGAGTGGTATGGCTTCCACCCATTTTGTGTAGTATTCGGTAGCATTTATGATCCATTGATGGCGTTGGGAAGAATGAGGATTGATTTCTCCGACAAGATCCAAACCCCATTGAGAGAAGGGCTAAAGGTCAGGAGCGACCTGTAAGGCATGACTGGGTGTATGATGAAGGTTGGAGTGTTGTTGACATTTCAAACAACATTTGACATAGTCATAACAATCATGGTTAATGATGTGGTGGTTAATGAACTCACATATTTTCTCAGCTTTCATGGAGACAAGTGGTATGGCTTCCACCCATTTTGTGTAGTATTCGGTAGCATTTATGATCCATTGATGGTGTTGGGAAGAATGAGGATTGATTTCTCCAACAATATCCAAACCACATTGAGAGAAGGGCCAAAGGTCGCGAGTGACCTGTAAGGCATGACTGGGTGTATGATGAAGGCTAGAGTGTTGTTGACATTTCACACAGTGTTTGACATAGTCGCAACAGTCATGGTTAAGGGTTGGCCATTAATAGCCTAGGCGAAGAATACACTTAGCAACAACAAGGCCACTAAAGTGACCTCCACGTATGTCATCATGAACCTCCTTAATGGTATAGGGAATTTCAGAACTTGTGAGGCATTTTAAGATAATACCATCAAAGCTGCTCTTATAGAGGAGTCCCCCTAGGATAACAAAATGGGAGACCCTTTTAAGGAAGGTGCATTGTCCATTACGGGTGAGATCAGGAGGTAATATGGAGAGGGAAAGGTAGTTAGAGTATTGTTTATACCAAATGTTTCTTGGGTTAGGGGTGTCATTTCTGATTGAGTAAACATCATGAGGTAAATAAGAAGGTGAATGGAGGTGTTGTATGGTGAAAATATTTTGGAATCAATAGGGGAAGCGGGTATTTGGGAAGCTAAGCAGGCCATGGTATTAGTAAATTTGTTAGTTGAACGTGGGATGGTTTTAAGGGTGTAACGATCAAAGGTGGTCAAAAGTATGTCTACATGATGTTTATACTTTTGAAGTATCTTGTTACGACATTGGTACATACTATTGACTTGGTTTACGACCAATTATAAATCACCAAAGATGTGGATTGATTCTACATCTAGGGCATAGGTGGCCTGGAGACCTAGTACGAGCACTTCATACTTGGCAATATTGTTGGTGTATTCAAAGTCTAATTTGAAAGACAAATGCATGGGTTCTCCATCCAGAGGAATGAGGATAACACCAGCCCCACTCCCATGCTGACACGTGGAACCATTGAAGAACATTGTCATTTGGTAAGGGGGTTTGTCTAAGGAAAGAGTAGTAATTGACTCATTGAGAAAGTCAAAATTAGAGGGTTGGTCCCCAGAAATATGTGCATTAACCAGTTGGTCGGCGATAGCCTGGCCCTTGATGGAATTTTGGTGAATGAACTGGAGGTCAAGATCACCTAAAAGCATAAGCCATTGTGCAGCATGTTGATTTTGATAAGGTTTGGCGTACATGAAGTGTAAAGGATCAGTGTTGGTCACGACATAGGTTTTGTGGTTGAGTAGATAATGGCGGAGTTTTGTGGCAACGAAAACTAAGGCTAAGAAAATATTTTCTAGATGGTTTTATTAGGTTTCATAGTCCAAAAGAGTATGTCTTATGTAATAAACTACTTGCTCCCTATGTTGTTCATCACAATCAGTGAGCATGGCTCCCAAGGAATGATTGGTAGCAGATATGTATAGGTAAAAAGGTTGATCGTCTTTAGGTGGAATGAGTACGGGTGGTTGGAGAAGGTATTGTTTTAGGGACTCAAAAGCTCTGTGATAGTCATAATCCCATTTAAAGGAGACATCCTTCCTAAGTAGATGATGAAATGGTTAACACCGATCGTATAATTGTGAAATGAAATGGTGAATGGACTGCAATTTACCTTGTAGGCTACGAAGTTCTTTAAGGTTAGTGGGCAGAGGCATTTCCAGAATGTCCTTGAATTTAGTAGGGTCAACTTCTATACCAAGAAGGGAAACAATAACTCCTAGGATTTTTCTTGAGAGAACTGTGAAGACACACTTTTTAGGTTGAAGGCGGATGTAATATTTAATAAGGTGGTCAAATATGGTTTCAAGGAAGGTGAGGTGCTCGGCATGATATTTAGATTTGGCCAAGAGATCATCCACGTAATCTTCCAATATGTGATTCATGATATCATGGAAGATGTAAGTCATAGCATGCTGATATGTAGCACCAAAAGTTTTAAGGCCAAAAGGCATGACTCGAAAGAAAAAGGTTCCCCAAGGGGTAATGAATGTGGCCTTATGTTGATCTTCTGGGGCAAGTAAAATTTGGTTATAACCTGAGAATCCATCCATGAGTGAGAGCATCTCATGACCAGTTGTGAGGTCAACCAGCTGATCAATACTGGGCAAGGGAAAGTCATCTTTCGGGTAGGCTAGGTTGAGGTCTCGGAAGTCTGTGTAAATGCAGAGTCCTACCGTTGCTTTAGTAACAGGGACAATGTTATAAATCCAACAAGGATAATCAATGGGTAAGATGAAGGAAATTGAAAGAAGGCTCTGAAGTTCTTCTTTGATGAGAAGAGCAATGCGAGGGTGTATTTTCCTCAGCTTTTGTTTGATAGGTTTGGCATCAGGAATAGTTATGATATTGTGGACCACTATGGTTGGGTCAATACGAGGCATGTCTACATAAGACCAAGTGAAAGTGTGGTTATTATCTCAGAGAAAAGAAGTGATGGCTTCCTGTTTAGTAGCATCTAAAGATTGTCTGATCTTTAGAATGTGCGGGTCATCTTGAGTATGAATGTTGATCTCAATAGTCGATTCATTCAACATGGTTTGTGTCTCAGAGGGTAATGACCGATGAATATATAAGTCTTCTGCACCAAAGTAGGTGAGTATGGATTCATCATCCTAACATTGAACGACGTTAATTGTAGGTGTGTCATCATTGGTCATCTTAAGATACAAGAATGGGAGAGTGGAAGGGGTCTCACCTTCGCGTTGATAAGTTAAAGGTCCCAAAGAAATGGTGTTTATGAAAAAAAAATTTAGGAGGGATAGAGTCAGGATCCATCAACTTCGTCAGTGAGGGTGGTGATGAAGGTGGAGAAGGGCTAGGGTCCTCAATGAGTTCAATACGGGCCTGTTTGGTAGGAGGTTTGGGGAAGCCGATACCACTACAGTCATTATGTTTGCGAGTGGTACATGGAATAACAGTATGGTGACATTACTCATAAAAGCCAAAACCAAAAATGTTCCATGCATAGTAGTTCAGGAAGGTGTGGGTGAAATGGTGATTGGTAAGTGATTAGAAGTCAGTAGAAAATGGGTGGTGTTGTGATGGTGGTTCAGGTGTGTAAGTGGTAGTATCAAGTCCCCCATAGGTGAGACTAGTATGAAGATGAGGAGGAGCATAAAGGAGGCATTCTCCATACTCATGTGGAGTAAGGAATGTGTAGACTGTTATGTTTGTGGAGCCTATTTTCATGTTTGAGTGTGGTACACCTTCTATCTGTTACACTCGGGTATTTTTACGGCGGTCCCACTCGCCACTAAGCGGGTCAGGGGGGTTTGGGGGCGAAGCCCCCAAAGCAAATTTTCATGGGTGGTTTATTAACCCATGGGTAATGGGTAACCGTTATGGGCTGTTTTTCGGCCCATGGTTTTTTTTCAGTCTTTTGCCCATTGTTTTGGTACCCACGGTTTTTTTCCCTTGGTTTTGATACCCATGGTTTTGTATCAAACTGCTTAAGCAGTTGTCTATTTATATGGTCTTATGCATATGATAGATGTACAAGAAAATGTATTGCAGATGTGTTTTGAATTCGGCTGTGAATTCTGTAGAGTTTGTTGAGCATAGCTCCAAACGGATCTGGGTATTGTATTGAGAGAGCAGTGGCTTGTAATAAAATATGAGCAAGTGATTCTTGGTGGACGTAGCCCAAATTGGGTGAACCACGTTAAATACTGTCTCTTTGTGTTGTGTTATTTTATTTTGCAATTTTATTTGAGATTTGTAATAATTTCTACATATTAGTTTCTACTGTTACAATTCTGTGAGGGATTATTCCGCATATTTTATCCCTTATTTCCTAACATTGACACTATATAGGTGGTACTCCCCCAAAGTGAGGAGCTGAAAAACACCTTCCAAGGGATCAGTGGTTGGTATGTAGGTAGCTAGTATGGATGATGTGTCAGAGGTCGATGCAGAGGTGGAGTTAACGGATTGGGAAGCTAATGGGTCAGCTGTGGAGGTTATAGCAGTGGTAGGAATAGAGGAGGTATGTGTGGTGAAATCAATGGCTGTACTGGTAGGTAGAGGTGTAGGTGAAGTGGTAGTAGTTGTAGAGGTAGATGGCTTGATAGGTATGAGCACATCATTAGGTCGGTAAAGCATGTTGCATGTTTTGAAAGGTGATGGATCAGCTGGAATGGTATAAGTGTGTCACTCATGTTCAAATTTCACACAACGATGCAAAGTGGAAGGAATTTAATGCATGACACGGATCCAGGGTCTACCAAGCAACAAGTTATATTGGAATTCCCCCTCCAAAACATAAAACACTTCTGGAATAATGTGGGGGCCCACGCAAATGTGAAGGATGACAATGCCTAGTGTGGAGGTGATAGCATCGTTGAATGAACGTAACATGACCGGATGTTTATGCATATAATTTTCAAGTATGGGAATTTGAGAAAATGCATGGGATGAAATGATGTTAATGCTAGTTCCTTCATCAATCATCACACAGTGCACCCATATGTCATCAATGTGGATAGAGATGAAGAGGTTTGCGTCCGGATCATCATTTTGATGTGGCGTGATCTACTCCTCTAAGAAGCTAAGGGAGGCCACTTGGTGAACAAGGTGAGATGAGAATGAAGGTGGTAACTTGGTGAGAGAGGATACATGATGGGGTGTGATAATGGAGGTTACGAGTGTAGGGTCATTAGGTAAAACCTTGATATATTGAATAACCTCCATGAGAGCTTGACGATGGGATTATGAGGTTTGGATGAGGTCGTATAAGGAAATTTTGAGGGGAGATTGGTGTAATTGTTTGAGCATGGTGCGATGTATGATGCCATTAGAAATGGGGTATGTGGGGCCGCGGATAGTGATTTTAGGTATGGGTGCGGATAGTGATTTTAGGTATGGGTGTAGATAGTATGTTGGGTATAGGATTGGTTGGTGGGTCAGCTGCCTTTTCTTTTCCCTTCTGGTCACGTGTAGTGATGTGTACCAAGTTGATTTGAGGGAAGTTAGAAAATGGAGAAGGTGTAGGGTGAGTGGTATAACGACATGAAGGGAAAAAACCTAGTGGAGGAGAAAATCCCTGTGAGGTCAGTTGGGTGCAATGACATTTGGGTGGTGACATGGCAAGTTCTCTGATGTGAACCATGTTAATTTCAAATCTTGAGGGTGGCTCTAGAAGCTATGAGGGTGGAGGTTGTGGTTGTTGAGTGGGCAGTGTGGGAATGGGTGTTGGTGAAGCAAGATCCTCATCGAGAAGTTCGTCATCATCAAAGCTGGTTTCTAGTGGACATAATTGGATAAGGACGGTTTTCAAGGCCTTACAGTTCTCCACATCATGCCCTAGCACATGATGGTATGCAAAAATTTTAGTATCATCAAACCATTTTGGCTTGGGTTTGAGGGGGTTGTAAGGTTAGAGTGGCGATAATGTGATAACAGAAGTTTCAAGGAGGTTGGTTAAAATTTTGGCATAGGACCCTGCTAGTGGACCACAATGGGAAGTGAACATAGGTTTGGGTATAGGTGTGTTTGGTTGTCAGGGAATTGTTTTTGGAAGTGTAGGAACGGGTCGAGCTATGAGTTTAGGTGTCGGTGTGGTTTGAGGTATCAATCAAGTTCATTTGGGTAGGGGTACAATAGATGGATGGGTAGGAGGGTGTGGGGTTGTTTTGACTACCTTGTTTTGGGGTAGTGGGGTTTTGTTTTTGGGTTGCACCTTCTTGGGTAAAGATGATATGGGTGTACGAGGTCTAGAAGTAAAAGTAGATGGAGGAAGAGGGTGAGTTACCCATGGGGATAATGGGGGTGCTGTGAAGGTAGATGACACGGGTTATACTTGGGGTGCAAGGGAAAATGAATGAAATGTAGTTGGTAGTGAAGCAATAGCTAAAGGTATCAGAGGTATTGGTGGTAAGCAGACTACAGGTGTGGGTATGAGTAATGTTGTGTGCCTGGATAGGTTAGAGGTTTGTGAGGAAGGAATGGGTTGTTGTGTTATTGGTTTATGGATGGGTGAATGGTGCTTGACCATGTTAGACTACTGATATCTTAAGGCAGATGGGACAAGTGTGGGTGTGATTGGTGCGGTCGGGGTATGAGGTTGATGAGTTTTTTTCTTTGGTTTTTGTGTTGGATTAGGTGTGGTATTGACATTGGAGAATGTAGCTAAATCTAGTTTAATAGGTGGATGAGTAAGGTTGGTGATCGGGGTGACCCCTAAAGTGGTAATAGGTTTAGTGGAGGTAAATTTTGTAGGTATGGGTTTGGGTTTAGATATAGGTTAGGTTACGAGTAAGGGTGTGGTGTGAGTGCTAACAGGTATCATGGAAGGGATTGTAGCAAAAGTGGTTAAATTCGGTTTGATGGGTGGAAATGTGTTTGGGTAGATAGTGGAGGTGTCATCGAGGGATCTTTGCATCTGTGTCGAGACAGGGAGTAAAAGGTGCCCCCATAGTAAAGCCCTATCTACATAATCTAAGTGATTGAACAAATGTGAGAGTGGCACATTTGTGGGTGGAGTTGGTGAGGACCTAATGGGAATTCCCATAAAATGCATCTTAGAGATGGGGTATTGACTAGCTTTAGCTTCTGTGGGTAAGAGAGCTGAAAGTAGGTTTTATGGATGTTGGGTAGCCAATGGAGAATGCTCACGAAGAGGCAGAGGTACCTCCACTGGGTCTATTATGGGTGGAAGAGATGATGGGAGGTCCTCTATAAGTGGAGGAATGGATAGGTTCTCCTCTATGGGTGGAGGAGTTATTGGGTGCTCCTCTATGGGTGGTGGTGGTAATGGGAGCTCCTCTATAGATGGAGGAGGTACGGTAGGTAATGGCTCTCTAAGTGGTGAAGCTACGGGAGAGAGGGGCTTGATGTTAGTGGAAGACTCCTCCATTGGTGATGAAGGAGATGAAAGGTTCTCCTTTGTTGGTGAAGTAACAATGGAGGTTGGTTCCAATGTGGAAGGAGGATTTCGGGCTAGGATTTTCTCTATGGAAGGGATGTGAGGTAATTGAGAGATGAAAGGTACCTCATTAAAGATTGTGTGAACCTCACGGGTATGGGTATCGTGAGTGGATGTCTCACCAGTTTGATTGGATGAAGGGGCATGGTTGGGAAATAGTTTTTTGAAGATTTTTAGATTTTGGTTAGGGGTGGTGTTGGGATTATCCATAGTTAACTTGCCTTTCTCGAGCATTTCTTGGACAATATTCTTAAAATTGATGCAGTTTCCATCACTATGACCCTTCACTCGGTGATAGTTAAAGAAATCATGCTCTTAATACCATGCAGGCATGTAGTGAGCAGGGTCAAAACTGGTGTGTGGTTTTATGGGTGGAAGGGTGATGGCCCTAGCTTGATAAGATTTTCTAAGACAGAAGAGTAAGGTTCCCTAATTGGGGTATATTTTCACTGCTCTTATCTAAACCAAAAAACATGAATAGGTGATAGATTAGATGAGGGTGTATCCTGATTGGATGGATGTGCTAGGCCTACCTTGAGTACCACTATGTTAGCGGTACCCTTAGCCTTTGAATAATTGGTTGGTGGTTTGGAAGAAGAAGAGGTTTCATTTGACTTGAATGCTGAATTCTTATTTCGTAATTGAATTTT
This sequence comes from Taxus chinensis, assembly GCA_019776745.2. Lineage (NCBI taxonomy): Eukaryota > Viridiplantae > Streptophyta > Pinopsida > Cupressales > Taxaceae > Taxus > Taxus chinensis. The sequence goes on along the minus strand of CM034148.1, from coordinate 325,383,679 downwards.
CTTCTCTTCGATGGCATGAATCTCTAACTTTCCTGCCATAGTGAATGCCTCATCGAATGTTTGAAAATTTTGGACCTGTAAGGTCGGGGAGATATGTCTGGTTCAGTTTGTGGCAGTTCGAAGGTAAGTTGATTGATCAGGTTGTGCCAGTGAGTGGAAAAATATGTGATAGATTCATCCTCATATTGACGTGTGGAATATAGATCAGTCATGGTAACCTTCTTGGCAATATTGATAGAGAAATGATCCAAGAAATCTTGGGATACCTAATTGAATGAGAATATAGAGTGTTTGGGTAACCCACTATACCAATCTAATGCAGGTCTAGTGAGGGACATGGGAAAGGTTCTCAAAAGTAGGGCATCATCATGAGCGATCAGATAACACCCATGTTTGAATGAGTGTAAATGTTGTTGTGGGTCTTCCTTACTATTGAAGCGGTTAAATTTAGGCATTTCCCAATACACAGGGTATGAATGGATGGGAATGGATGGGTGAATAGGCTCGTTGCAAATCTCATCATAGGTGAGAGTGTTACGGGAGCTGGAAACTAATGCCTCCAGTGTCTACATCTTTTCCACCATAAATTTAATTAGGTCATTGGTCGGTTGTGATGATTGGATGCCTCCTACAATGTGAAGAGGTTGGTATTGGGTATATAATGGGGGTGGTATTCTAGTGTATGGGGCTGCCATGTAAGGTGGTGGAGAAGAAGCTAGTGAAATAAGGGGTACATACCCAGAATGAATAATAGATGAAATAGGTGGATGCTAATAGTATGTATATGGGGGTGGAAGGGTTGTGTTAACCCTAGTGGTAATAGGGGATAGTGATTGTGGAATGGAAAGAACCACATTCTAAAATGTGGTAGGAGTCACCAACATTGGAGGTGGGAAATGTAGCTATAGGTATGTGTGAGACATGAGGGTAGATGAGCTTATTTTTGGGGTATCCGTTGATGGTATAGTGGATGTAATGGGTGCCATAGAGACAACAAATGCAGTAGTCATAGCAGGTATAGATCCTAACTGCAAAACAAATTGGTGGTAACATGGATGTAGGAAAGACGGATCCAAATGGGGTTGATGCGGAAGTGGTGTGAAGAGTCAGGGGGATAGATTGTTGCATGCCGTATATCAACTTACCTGAGGTGTCTTGAGTGGATGAGTGGGAGAGGTAAAAATGTAAGGCAGAAAGGTTCTAGTCAAGGAGTCGTGTGAGCTCCTCATCTCTGGTGGTTATAGTAGTAGGCTATATGGGATCCATGGCTGGTGATAAATAGAAGGTTGTGAAGGAAAAGGTGGGAGTGGTTAGTAAATGCATGGAACACGAGGTGCTTGCTTGTCATTCAAGTCAACACCATGTGAACTGGTATTGATCAGGTAGGGATTGCTTCTCTGTAAATGACACAGAGAACCAAAGGAACAGGTGAAATTGGTGATAAAAATGGATTGAAGTAAAAAATGGTGGCTAGAATGTGTGAAACAGGATAACCGATATCAGTAGGGGTAACCAATGCCAGTCATTGTAGAAAATGGACACTAAGTAAATAGTGAGGCAGAAGGTAAAAGCTGACAGGTATGCCCAAATTTGAAGACATTTAAAATGTCAATGAGAATAATGACAGTGATAGAGACTATGTAAAGTGGAAGAAAGTGAAGTGAAAATGTCCTTTTGAGTAGGTAGTTAGAAAAAGGACCTGGAACGTCGGTTGGGTATAACCGATGGCGAGTCAGGTAAGGTAATTGATGACGGTTAATTGTGGAATTGAAATAGTGATGAAAGAAAGTGGTTGTGAATTAAAATTTGATGTGGAATCAGACCTAGAATTCTACGAATGATGATGATATGGCCCAGACACCACTCAGGTGAAGCTGGAATACACAAGCTATGATGAGGAGCATGACAGGATGAAAAAAAAAGAGGTGATGGACATGATATTTCACCTCAAATGCAAGACAATCAGAAACACTAAGAAAATGTGATCCTAAGAGTGCTCTTTTCTGTTATGTTTGTTTATCTTATGTATTTAAGGACTGACACATGAATTGTGAAATAGATTTTTTGGTGAGGATGATTCCTACAAAGAAGGAGATCTAAAGGTGAGGTTTTAGGTATGTTATGGTGGGTGTAAGCTTCACTCTGAAGTATGACTTGATAGAGTAGTGAGCTGGGTTTGCCCACTGTGCTATGATCATGTGATCACCTACAAGTTATATAGGTATGATGTTGTTTAAGAATGTAAGTATTTGAATTTTTTTTTGGTTTGGTAAGACTCAGAGAAAGAGAAAAGGATAGAAGTGATTTTCTACGATTCGTTTATCAACCATCTGGTCATGACTTCCAACATATAGGGTTTCCCTCAATAATGTGAGGATAATGCAATAAATCAGAATGGCATGCAATTGTTTTTTAAAACCAAATTAAAAATGTGAATTGGATGACATAATAAGATGAAGAGGAAGAGGGATGCTCTTTCCTACAATGCAGAAAACATGAAGAAAGATTCTTTATATTACAAAAACAACCAAAAGAAAATTTCCTTTAGAGAAAATAGAAAGAAGAAGTGGATACCAAGGAAGAAATTGTGTGTCAATTTTTATACAAGGGAAAAAACACACAATTTTTTCCTAGGAAATGAATGAATGCAAGAACCACCCAGATGGTCCCATTGGGCACATGCCAAAATGTTTCAACTTTTTCTTAGATTGTTTTCTTTAACTTTGACAAAACAGATAGGATCGGACGGGCAATAGGAGGAATACTGTTCACATTTTGGTTGATGGGTTGTTACGTGCATTGACTTCTAATCCACTGCTGATATGAGAGCTTCCTTTTGGCTGGGAGGAACTACCTATAAATTAAACAAGACGCCAGAACAATTAAACAATATGGGCAATAACTGCCTATTGTAGCTAGATCTAGGAAGTTGATACTTCTGATTGGATGTCATTCACACATTTTAAACCAAGTAAATCCTATTGTTTTTTGAATGATTAGGTATCCATTACAACACAATAAGAATAGATCTAATCTAACAGCTAAGCTATATAGAATCCCAAGGTCAAATGATTGTTCTAGGTTCTCTCTGCGGTCTGATCAAGGTCTCAGGTAGATCACGGTGTGAGGGTGAGGTAATAGGTGGGTAAGGTCTTTGTTAAGGTTTGTGTGTGAAAACAATACGGACTGGTGTCGGTCAGAGGTTACCGATGGTAGTTTAGGTATAACCGGTGCCAATTCTGTGAGATCTGGAAATGTCACAGAATAGGGTTTGGTCTCCTTTTTGATTGGCACAAGGTTTTGGTTGGTCAGGAGAGGTATTGGGTACTCGAGTAGGCTTTTTTGATGTTTTAATGGGTCTTTATGAGGTGAAAATGCTGAAAGGTCAATAAGGGACCAAGATAAACAATGGATGATAAAAAAATATGAATGAAATAACCACGAAAGTATGATGTTATACTTACTTGGAATTTCATTCCTTCACTGTTATAGTTATTTTAGGTATATTTTCACAGTAACCCATCACGGGATATTTCCTGTAAGTGTGGGGGGTAGAGGTGAGGAAAGCATCAAATGTTGTTTGAGACTATGTATCAAGTGCAATGCAATGCAACATGAGTGGTGTATGGTAGTAAATTCCATGTCATTGGTGTATCTAAGTGGTGATGAAATCCACATCGCTTATCGCTACATGCTAATACAAGTATGAGTGAATAATATGCAATTTCTTTCTAACTTTGACAAAAAACAATTTGAAAATGAAAAGCATAAATTAAAGTTATACTTGAATTTTTTAGCATTTTTTAGCAGGATTTTTAAGAAAAAAGGTCCCGCGTGTAAATGTATTAGTAGTTTGATTTGTTTTTTTTTACCTTTTCCTATTTGGTAATATATTTGACTTACAATCCTACAAAACAATGTTAACCAAGTACAATATTGATAGAAGATAACTTCAACCGTTTATGACTCTCAAGTTCACCCAAAGGGTGCAATAAAATAGCATACATGGTTTAGATTGCATAAACGATACACTAGCAAATAAAGCAAGTTTAGGGATGAAATGAAATACATTAGATTAGAAATAAATGTGAGCAATAGTTATATAGTTTCATTAGAAAGTGATTAGAAACAAGTTAACAAAATGCATAAAACTGACCATAAAATAATCTTAATCACTTTTGATCCTAAAGTTTTCCAAAAAACGGTGCGAGACAAGAGTATACATTATTTATATTGTGGGAATGAGGTGTGAAAATGAAAGACAAACAAGATAAAATGATCAAAAGATGGGTTAGAATCTATTTTTTTGTGAAAACATGCAGGAAAATGTCAGAAGATAAAAGAAAATAAGGCATTAACCGTTAGAATTCTAGAAATCTATAAACAAATTAAAATTTTACATAGAACGCTAATGCAAAGAATTAAAAACAAAAAATGTCGATAAAAAGAATGCAAAAAAAATTGAAAGGTACACAAACACAATTTATATATTACACAGACGCACCTTCTTACAACACATAAATATGTTGAAGTTGACACTAGTGCAAAGACTATGACAGAAATGTAAACCCAAAGGCACATTGATGCAAAGACTAGAACAAAAATGCATCTATTAGAATGGAAAGACAGGTAGTTTGAAAAAAGCACATACTATAGAATGTTGCACATGAACTTTGACATTAGCATAGACCTATAAAAATATATAAAATAGAAGTACGCTAGCGTAGATCCCAAGCTATGCTAGCACAAATAATGTTATGGAAATGCAAATCACATGTAATACAAAAAATATTAAAACATGGCCAAAATGTTTATTTTTTTGCAAACTACTCTCAAACCTTCTTATGGAATAACCTAAAAAATTGGTCAGTGACCTTTAAATAACACAAAGAACATGAAAACAATATTAGTTTTGCAAAATATGATCAAAATAAATTGGATGTCCCACCAGACATGCTAGAATATATACAAGAGAAAATTCAAATAAGAGAAATAAATAAACAACAAACAAAGTGCATCCTTTCTCAAACAAGATCATTGCAACCTCATATTGGACCAGCTGAAGAGTGGTGTCGAGTAACACTCTTATTGGATCTGGATGAGGGATCAATTTTTGGATGCTCTAGATATTCTAAATGGAAGTGAAGCTAAGATACTAGAAATGATGATTGATTGATGATTGATTTAGTTATCACTTAGACATCATAATGGTGTGCAAGAGTGATTTTCAATAGTAATTTAGCAGAGTAACACTGAAAATTCCTCAAGCTTCCAATGATGATTTGAGAGGAATGGAACTTCTTATTTATAGATGAAAAGAAGCCATGGATTGATAAAGGTAGAATTGACTACATTGTAGACTATTGATGTCATTTTCCTTATTCAGCATGGTTGATTTATTATGTGCAGTAAGTTCTTTCAATGATAAATAAAGAGACTTTACTTGAAATTAATTGACTCTTTAATTATTCAAAATTATACGTGCATATTTGCTTCCATATTTTCTAGGATTCTAGAACTTGAGTGGGGTGAATAGTCAGCTTGAGTGAGTTAGCTACTGAAGTGGAGATGAGTGGAGGGTGAGTATATAATTGATTTTAATTTATTTAATATACTAAAAGTAGCCAAAGGGGTGTATTGTGTATAGTGAGTGTAATAGAATTAATTAAATTAATTCTAGAAGTGGGACATGGGGTGAATAATAAATTTAATATTATTGTTAGACATTCTGATGTGTAATGGATATTTTTAGGGCACCTACAGTGAGTATTGTATTTTTTAAAATGTAGATTTAAGCCTAGGCTCAAAAAGTGACTCTAGAGTTTTCACATTTGTAGCAGCTACTTGATCACTGGGAGAGTGCTCCTTACATTATGAGTCTGGTTACTCCTGATGCTACCTTTCCAAACCAACCAGCCCCACCCTTGCACACTGCATCACAGAAGCTGCTTTCACAGGTGACACCCTTCACCTCCTCAAGCTCATCCTTCTGCTCCATATTTTTCTTTTTTAGGCTGGATTGCACGACCTCAAGGGAATGGTATGGCTAGCTCTTTGAATTGGGCCTCACCTACTCAAGGAGGGAATACTTTTTTTGGATCTCTACCATTAGGGTGGAGAATAATGGTGCCTCTAAGCATTCAGATACCTGATTAGTGTTAGGTTGTGGAGCCTATTTTTATGTGAGAAAGTGTTGAAGAATGTACACTAAGAGTACTGTACACTTTCCACAGTTACGAGGAAAAAAACTTGGGCCTTAAAACGTGCCCGATATATCAGGAAACATGATTTTCTCATATGGGTAGGTTTTTTAACCCATAGGTTTATGGGACGGTTTTGACCCATGCTTTTGATACCCACTGTTTTGTAAAACTACTTAAGTAGTTGTCTATTTATATGGTTTTTTGCATATGGTAGATATAATGTAAACATTCTAGATGTGTTTTGAATTCGGCTATGAATTCAGTAGAGTTTGTTGAGCATAGCTCTAAACGGATCTGGGTATTGTATTAAGAGAGCGGTGGGAGCGATGGCTTGTAATTAAATATGAGCAGTGATCTGGTCGACTAGCCCAATTGGTGAACCGTGTTAAATATACTCTTTTGTGTTGTGTTATTTTATTCAAGCACTTTATTTAAGATCTGTAATATTTTCTGCATATTAGTTTCTACTGTTGTGATTCTGTGAGGGATTATTCCACATATTTATCCCTTATTTCCTAACAATTGGTATCAGAGCCTGGTTTGGTTTGCTGAAGTTTTGAATTGCAGGGAAATTTTTATCTTGAGTGGGAGCTATGACAGATGATGGAAGATCTACGGTTGATAAATTAAATGGGCAAAATTTCAGTCTTTGGAAGATGCAGATGGAAGAGTACCTTTATCAGAAGGATCTTTATATTCTAATGTCTAAGAAGGTGAACAAACCCTAGAGCATGATGGATACGGAATGGGATTTGATGGATAGGATGGCACTTAGGACAATCCAGCTATGTATTGCTTCTTCAGTATTATTTAATGTTTCAAAGGAAAAGACTACAAAAGAAATGATGGATGCATTAGGGAAGTTATATGAAAAACCCTCTGCCTCTAATAAGATATTTTTAATGAAAAATTTGTTTAATATGAAAATGTTTGAGAATGGTTCAGTAGCATATCATTTAAATGATTTTAATACGGTTGTAAATATGCTAGCTTCTGTTACAATAGAATTTGATGATGAAGTTAGGGCTTTATTAGTTTTATGCTCTTCACCTTCAACTTTAAGTTATCTGGAACCAGGCTATTCAAAATATCAGGTGAAGAGCACTTGAGATTTCTAATGGA